>JAODUO010000628.1:185000-247500 GCA_025642075.2 Ridgeia piscesae
GTGGAATCGCAGTCGGTGTAGGTCGACGGTGTCATGCTAACGACGACGATGAAGGGCGTGGGAGGACAAGAGAAGCGACCCACAAGTTAGAAGTTGACTCGACGACGTTTTTCCTCGACGACGTTACGCCCATTGAAAGATGCCGTCAGAGCAGGTAATGGCGGGCGAGCTCAACGGAACCGTACTTGGTATGTTACAGTCCGATATACGCGTGCCCGAAGAGTTGACGCGCGCATTTTGCCGAGATGCAGCCTATTTTCAAACGCCACACCGTGACGCGTGAATACCTCGGTCCTTTCATGAGATGATACGCCGAAGAACACGACATCATGGCGACTCCGTGGCGAAGTTATCGCAGGGATAAGGACTTGCTCGCTACACCCGTCTTGCGACGATACTTGGAGCATGGACTCGAGGTGACGCGAGTCTACAAAGTCATCGAGTACACACCGGTCGCCTGCTTCCGTGCATTCGGCGCGGCGCCGCGAGGGTGACGTCCAGAAGGACAATTCCATCATCGCGGACACCAACAAGTTGATGGGTAATAGCTCCTATGGACAATCTATTACCAACACTATGCGCCGTCGTGACGTCACCTACTGCTCGGAGAAGAAAGCATCGACCATGATCAGCCATCGTCGCTTTAGGCAACTCGACATCGTCACCGGCGATGCTGACGAGATTGAGATGAGCAAGAGATCGGTCACGGTCTGCAGTACGCCAAACTACATATGTTACAATTATATAAGGTCTTCATCGACACGTACCTGGAACATCCGTTGTTTGAGTACTGCGAAACCGACACTGTCAGCGCCTACTTGGCATATGCTGAAGAGCCGTCGATGACCTCGTGACCCTGGAACTACGAGAACATTACTTCCGACACATGTCCGAATGGCTACACTCGGAGTGTTGCGACGATCACCCGGACGAGTCCGTGCGCTGTCGCCTCGCCGGATGTCCGTGGAACGGTAGCAATACATGTTGCACTGCACGCAATGAAGACACCGATACTTTACAATGTCGAATGGGCCGTGGATGCTTTCGTGGGCCTCTGCATCAAGACCTACTATTGCACCGGGCGCACCGACAAGTACACCCCAAGGTTCTGAACAATCATACCACAGAGAAGCAAGCCTTCCTAGACGTGTTGAGCGGAAGCGGTACGAACCGCGGCTTTCGAGTAAATCACGCGTCCGTCGTGACGTAGGCCTACATCCAGGAACGCCCGCCCCTGACCCACTTCTATGCAAGACGCGTGGTTCACAAGGATGGTATCACCACAGGTCCGATGAACGTGCGACGATCGGTCGTTGACGATGCCGAAAACCGCTTATGTCCGGTAGAAATGCGGTCCCGCTAACCAGAAGGCGGGTTTTAGATGCGCAACCTTTTTATAATAATAATAACACAAGTTTTATTAGCAACTCAACTGAGTTGGATTGACATTACAATAGGTTACAATTAACTCATCAAAACATCATACAAATACAATAGAAATACATTTGATACCGCAAATCATACCATATTAATAGCCTTTTTACTGACAGTTGTATAAAGCCCACGGTATAAAGGAGTTACGGAATCTATTCGTTCTAGTAACTGGTAACGGGTACACATTTTGTTGTCTAACATTATATTTGATATGTCTTTTGTCAGGCAGCAGATAATTTAATCTGTGTGTGCCGACTTTAATTTTATCAAAATATTTTTGACAAATGCTGTCCCGTCTTACATTCAACGTATCCAGGTTAACACGTCTAAGTATTTCCGCGTAACCCAATCCAGGAAAAATACATTTTAGTGCCCTTTTTTGTATAACTTCAATATTGTCAGACAAATATTGGGGCAAGTTAGTGTGCCATACAGGACATGCATATTCTAGAACTGGTCTCATCACACTAACATATACACTGACCAGATCTTTCTGGGTAATCCCTGCACGCTTTAACTGATATAACATGTACAAGCGTTTACCAGCCTTTTTCACAATATTATCCACGTGTTTGTTCCTGATCCTGAGAAATGGTCACACCTAATAGTTTGGCATGGCAAACTTGTGCTATATCCCTCCCATCAATCTTTATATTCGGGATAGTGCTTCTGAAATTGCCATCTTGTGCAAAACTAATGATTATTTCTTTTGATTTTTCCATCATTCTGTTCTGTCCATCTAGCAGCAATATCAACCGACTCTTGTATAACAGATACATCATTTCTGTCGCACATTTCAAATAACGTACTGTCGTCTACATACTTATATAATGGAACAGTCGTTCTTAAATCATTTATATAAACAAGGAAACATTTAGGTCCAGACAATGTCCCTTGCGGTACTCCCCCATTGGGATGACCAGAATGGGAATATTCATTTCCTATTTTTACTCGTTGAGTTCTGTTTAATAGAAATGTTGCCATCCATCTTAAAATATGTGCGGGCAACCCATACGACTGTAGCTTATCTAGCAACAAATGATGATTAATAAGATCAAACGCTTTGCTAAAGTCTAGCATTACAACTCTGACATAAGAATTCAATTTATCTGTCGCCTTATACCACATATGAACCAGTTCGACAAGAACGTCTGTTGTGGACGTTCCGCTAATTCCCCCAAATTGCTTAGCATCAATTTCACCTTCAATTGTTTCATCCACCCATTTCATTATTATTGATTCAAACACCTTGGCAGCTATTGGAGTTAGTGAAATTGGTCTAATGTCTTTTTCAATCGACACAGGGGGCTTGTTTTTGGCAACGGTATTACATTGGCCATTTTCCATTCCATAGGGAGTACACCTTCTCTTAATGAATTGTTAAAAATAGCAGTTAATGGAGGGGCGAGAACATTTGCATAATTTCTTAACACCCATGCAGGGATGTTGTCAGGCCCAGTAGCCTTGTTGGCTTTAACACTCTCCAAGGCTTTAAAAGTAGTACATACGCTTATCACATACTGATCCGGCAGTTCCTCGTTAACGTCGAACACCTTGTGACTCTTATTTAACCGAGGCAAATGGTCACTCACAGACACAAAGAAATCATTCATTGTATTGGCCAGTAAGCCACAATCACCATCCGTTGTTTTGTTAGCTAGACCTTGCATGCATGATTTGCCATTTGTTTTAAGTCCCATTATTGTTTTCATATGCTTCCACCAATCGTGGGATCCCGATTCATGCATTGCTGCAATTTGTGTTTGGTAAAAATTATACTTAAGTTTCGAAGCGGCTCGGTTGACCTTATTACGCAATATTTTTGCTTGATTCAAATCACCACTCGTGTGAGCTCGCTGTCTTTTACGAACTAAGTCTCTGAACCAGTCTGTGACCCATGGCTTATCAGCCGTATGCCTCGTAACAATTTTAGTAGGAAAGCATATTTCCATCAGGTTGCAAATAACCGTTTGATAATATGAATACTGATCTGCACATGAATCAAGCCTAAATAGGGGTTCCCATTTGATGGCTGATAAAGCCATACTGAATGTGGCTTTTTCTTTTGGCCCCATACACCTTACGGTTAACCGTGTCACGCATCCAGTATCAACTGAGTTTTTCGCTTTAGGTTTAAGCAAAACCATGTTATGGTCCGATGACCCCAGTTCGGAAATAGTAACAGGCGGGGTGTACACCTCCTCCATATTCGTCCATATTTTGTCTAATATTGCGTGTCCACGTGTTACAACATTAACTACTTGGACAAATCTATAGTGGGTTTTCATAAATTTATCCCGCAACTGGTTGAAATCGCCAGTTATGATCACACCACATTCTGTGTGTTTTCGCATTACAGTGTCAATGTTGGTGATTAAATGATCACGTATTTTCAAATACTCCGTCTTTGGAGTATAATATAAACATGCTACCAGTATACATGAGAATTTTCGAGGCGTTTTCTTTGGCATAACCTTAATCCACATTACTTCTAAATCATGAACCTCCATATCATTCAATCTCTTATACATTAAATCATTTCTAATGTAGCAGGCTACACCACCGGCTCGTCCATGACCCTATCTTTTCTCTCCAAGCAAAACCCTTGCATAGTAAGGCTACTTGAATCCATATAGTCTTTAAACCATGTCTCACTAACACATACAATTGAAACATCATGTGTTGTTACAGTTACATGCAATTCGTCCACTTTTTCACTGTTCAAAGATCTGGCATTTAAATTAATTAGGGAAGGTAGATCCCATTTACGTATTTTGTCCGCTGTTGGATTCGGAACACAAAACCGCGTTGAATCACAGTTCTCGGTTTGTGTGTTCAGGGAAAGTTCCATGGCCAGATCGTTTAGGCCCATTTCCTAATCACGGGAGTGATGCTTTTCTTTATGTCCTCGTTCCCCGCACTGACGACACAACACTTTGTCAGGGTGTCTGCAGGTGGCAGTAACGTGGTTCGTCTCACCGCATTTGGCACACTTGCCCATCGACAGACGAGTACGACGTTTGACCACTGTCCACTTACCGTCAGGTGCCACTCTGACGTTCGGCAATCGGTCGTGGTTCGTTGCGTTTGACACGTGTCGATGTTGTTGTTGATGTTGGCGTTTGTTTTGTTTCGGTGGCTGTTCTGGGAGAGACAGATTCAACAGCAATCTGCCAACTCCGCTCTCAGATAGATGCAGCCCGTCTCTCTGGAAAGCTGCGTCGTCAGCAGCCCCGTTCCGGAATGTGAAATTTGCGTCGTTGTCGACGAATTTGACGTCGATTTCGTTGCACGCTTCCTTCATTTAAATGTTGACGTCCGCCCGTCGATCTGGATTGGCTCGACGCTTCGACGGCAGTACGCTGCTCACCGTGATGGTTGGTGTCAAGGTTTTCGCCTTCCGCAGTAGTTGCGCGATGTTTTCTTTTATGTTAGCAGCACTTACGTCACTCGTTGTTTCGTGAGTACCACCAACGATGAATATTTCGTCGATAGTTTCCGTTTTAGCCGTGTCATCGATCATTTGTTCGATATCGGCGAGAGTGGCGCCTGATTTCCGTCGAATCTTGATGGGATTGCCACTGGACGTTTTATCAACGCGTACATCACGTAGCAAGCTGTTCCCCACAAGCAGTGTCACTGCCTGTGGTCCCCCATCGTTAGAGTCGGCGTCGCCGTTTTGACGATTGCTTGTCGCTATGTCTTCTCGCAGACGTCGTATTTCTTGACTCTGTTCACCCATCAAGGAGAGAAGCTGCTGGTTTGATCGTTCGAGTTTGACGACCAGCGATTCCAGCATGGACGTCTTCTCGAGTAGACGCTCTACGAGTGTCGGTAGCATACGACAGGACGTGCAGGACCAAATGCCTATAATGTCCTTATCGTCTTCGCCCACACACTCCGGATGCACCCACGCCTGGCACATATGGCATTGAACCATTTGATGGTTGTCCTTGCCGTTGTGTACGCAATTCTTCACGCAGTATTTCCAGTTGTCTGCGTGCTTATCTTTCGCCGCTTTCCGGCGCGCTTTTCTTGTCTTGTCACTCACCGGGTCACAAGTGACGTCTACTGGCGGCAGATGTACCGTTAGTACAGGTGATCCGCAACAGTTATCACATGAACTGTTAGCCACCGGGCTAAAGTCGTTGTCCATGATTGTTCAGGCGGAACCGGTGAAATTGGTTACAGGTAAGCTGGTGTTATTGCTTTTACCTATTATTCGTTCACCTGGTAGAGTCACCCGTTGGGCGATAAAAGGCTCAGATATCCAGACAAATATTAAAATACTTAAAATCTATCACATCGGCTCAGCCTAATGGAAGATGTCACATATACGTGTAATCGTAAGGTGATCAACACGTATATGATACTAAGACTTACTGTTAAGATCGACTAAAACTGGCAGAAATAGGTACTTGAAACAGGCACTTCGTAAACACGTCTTACGTCTTATGCGACCGGAAAAAGTGCTGACATCAAGCCCGACATGTAGACTTTTGAGACAGACGTCACACAATCAATCGTCTTTGTCCACCGTGACACGTACACGAGCGTGTCTGTTAAGAGTAGTGCTACTAGCAACATTGGTGTTTCTAGTCGCGTACGTCTTGTACTTTATCATCTCCGCTCTCGATGTCATTGGTGTGGTTGACGCTGTAGCGCTTACATTTTCCGGGCGTTACAAACGTTCCGGTTGACGTTTCTGCGCATGCGCGATATATGTAAAATCATCAATGTGCAGCGAAAAGACAAAGCATTTATGGTATCAAAATTACGGGTTGTTCGTTAGGATGTATATAACCTCTCAACAAAGTTATTTGTCGCAAATTAACACGAGGCAAACAAGGTTTGAGGCATATTTTGATAGCAAGCGTAAATCACGACTCTAGTGCGCCATAATCCGTGACAGTGATTTATAAAAACGTAATATTGTATTGAACGACATTTTAAGGAACTCATCACAGTAATGTTAACGAACAGCTCGTGGTATTGATACCGAAAATGCTTTGCTGTTTCGCTGGATATTGATGAGTTTATTGCGCATGCGCTGAAACATCAACCGGAACGTTTTTAACGACCGGAAAAATGTAAGCGCGACAACGCATCGTGATATCTAACGACACAACACGTGTGGACCATGTCAAATCCACCACCACCGCGTCACCCACGACCACCTACTAAAAATTACTTCATGAGTTTGATCGTCATACTACGTCATTGACGCGCGATGGAAGCAACTGTTCGCGTGTATAATCCCGGGCCCGACGGGAAGCGTTAAAACTACCTCCGTCACGCGAATGCTACGTCACGCCACTACGATGGTCAGCCAGATTTATCATTGACACCTAACACACAGAGATGCTCCTTAAATTGACGATGGAGCACTCGGGAAAAATTGCCTTGACAGAGCCGCGACTGTCTCCGCAAGCGCCGCCAATACCCGACCCTACTCTAGGCGACCAGGTACAGAGATGACGAGATGAAGGACACAGTGGAACGACGGGATCTCACCGATTGTAGAAACAGATGTTGCAAAGCGATGCGACAAAGAACCGGTACGCGTGGTTGTGTGGTAGCATACCGGTTCTTGGTCAACTTCTGAAAGCTGTTTGGGAATTCGTGTGTGCTTCCAAGGTAATAATCTCTACTTAGGGTATAGACAGTTATCTAAAGGATCTGTTTTCAGTGCATCCATTAAACAAGAATGAGTTGGGTGGTCTGTCAAGGTGTGTGCTACGCGTAAGAATAAGTCGTCGTGCATAAATAACTGAATTCATGTAACGTTCATAAAAAATCATTACACAAATAATATGTGAAAGACCTGTGAACATTTTCAATTACGTTAGAGAATATGGGCGTAACTGATATCGGCCGGTAGTTGTTGGTGTCTATATCTGGACCTGATTTGGGTGGATGTGATATGGTTGGTGCTGCTGCACGGATAATTATATATATATATATATATATATATATATACATAGATCATGAATGCATCGATCAAATATAACACATACATAATTACATATGTTCACACGTACATATTTAAAATCAAATATATGTATATATATATATATATACCTATACACACATACGCACATACATAATATAAACATCACAATATTATATATATATATTTGTATGTACGTAAATAAAAATATACATATATATATAGTTACGTACATACAAATATATATGTTTAATATTATGATGTTTATATTACGTATGTACGTATGTGTGTATAGGTATATATATATATATATTTGATTTATATAATATATATATATATATATATACGTACATACGATCAAGATCGTCTTGATAGTGTGGCACTTTGCCTTCCAGCTAGTATATATTTGGAGAGTGCTTTATTTGGATGTAAAACAACACAATTCAACCAACAACTTGTAATCGTTCAGTGTAAGATAGCACTGAAACATGAGGCTCTTTGGCGGTTAGTCAGATCGGCGCTAAGGTCATACATAATAATGTTATGAACACTATCGGCGTTGAATCTTTTTTACCATGGCCCAATATTAAAATTGACATATCTGTCGTCAATGGTTTCCAGAATATGGGGATACGTCAACTAGTTTAGAATTCCATTAATCCATTTGCCATTTGGTGAACCTATACATTTTCTAATCTATAAGGTTTTATGGTGAATCTGTCATTGCATGGGGATACTGATGAAATCTAGCTGGGTTGTCATTCCGCCAATCTTGGCGAATTCTTTAATATTCAAATTACTGTGCCAATATCGAAAAACCAATTTTATTCAATATTGTTCAAAAGCATGCATGATACTGTTACAAATATTGTATATGTGCCTATGTTTTCAAGGTCAGTAACAGGAATAAACACTTCAGAGAAAGTTTGATTCCCAATATGCAAATTAGCCACGGTCATTAACTTTATTTTCTTCAATATCAAGTATGCATGATAATGAGAAAACCTGAGTCTACAAATAGATTTTCATGGTCAGGGATTAGGAAATAGGCAATTTAATAATTATAAAATACATACATGTTATTGGTTTTCCCAACTAGCAATTACAACCACTATCAAACAACTTATTTGCTTCAATATATTTGCCAGTTTGAATGGTAATGTCTCAATCATGACATATATATATATATATATATATATATATATAATATATATCATTTTCGCAGGCAAGGATAATGATAGAACATATCATAAAGTGCATATGATTAATATATTGTCAAATAAGTCTTGTTTAATCTAACAATTAATGTATCTCCAAACTTAGTTTACCTTTATCAAAATAACAAAAACGTTATACTGTAATGACTGTAATGAATATATGCTGTGCATGACAATATAAGTTTTAAAATCAATGTTCATGTCTTGCGTGGGCATCAAAACAAACCGTTCCTTAGATTCGTACAGCGATTATTCATCTCCATCCTTGTGGGCATCGTCCCTTACTGTGTCAGGGTTCCATCACCCATCGTTGCTGTTCATGCATAATATCCAGTGCATGATATGTTGTTTTTGTGGCAGTTACAACTCTCAGTGATGCATGCTTCCCCCTTTGATTTGCAGCCACAGTTTATAACATCAATGAGACCCTGGGGAGCGGGAAGACCAGTGTCAACGCAGGGTGACGGAATACCGCCCTTCATCTCCCAACAAACCTGTGTGATGTCCACCTTTGGAGGTCCTTGCTGATTTGCTGCTGCTCCCGATTGGGTAGTCTACTGTAGGTGGTCAGGATGTAATCTTGATACCTGTAGAAAACTAGAACTTGCTCAGCAAAGTAACATGATATATATATTTATATTTTCACTGAGGTCAGATGCATCCCCGTCATGTGGCCGAACAATGTTATACAGCATCTGTTGCATATTCACTACAACAACATATGGAGCGGGGACAGAGACTTGTTTCAATCCGAGACAAACAGCTTGAATATATTTGACCCCCTTCCGTAAGCAGCCATACTCACCGGTGAGCGAGGGGGTATGATGTACATCTCATTTGGGAATATGGGTGCCAGCAGCAGCCGTCGCTTTTGTCCAACCGTAAGGAAGATGGTCTCCACGTCAAACACAGGTTTGTCATTTTCAAGCCTCGCTTGAGATGCTCCATTGCCTTCACTTGACTGGAAATCTTGCCGTGAAAAACAGACGCGGGGGGATTGTGGTACGAGTTTACCATTTTCTCACCAATCGCTGGTGAAAACGTCAAGTGTGCCTTCGGTTTATTACAGCTTCAAAATTATACCATGTAACACCAGTGACCAAATAACAAAGCAAACAAAAACACGGAAGACACCGAATCTTAACAAATTACCTGCTCCGGAATTCAAAATAATACGTACAATTGACTATATTCCTCTGATATGAAGAATATAGTTTATGTTCAATTGCGCGTTGAAGCATATTTATCATTATAAAAATCCTTGACCATGAAAATGTGGTTGTACACACCACTAATATCTGATTACCATGCATACTTTCAGAAATCTTGAAGAAAGTAAGTTTTATGATAAGTTGTGGTGGCTAGTTTGCATTTTGGCAATATATATATTTACATGTTACAACGGTCTAAAGGTGTTTATCGTAATTCTTCACCATGAAAGCATAAACATTAGTTCATATCATGCATACTTTTGACAACATTGAATAACCATAGGTTTTTCGATAAGGGCCGCGCTAATTTGCGTATAAATTAATTCCCCAAGGTTGGCGGAATGACAACCTAACTTTATTTCATCACATTTCATCCTTGTGATGACAAATCCACCAAACCCCTGATGCCATAGACAACACATTGGTATTACTATTACAGCAGACACGGGGTGGTAAATGAACTAATCAGTCCTATATGTCACAGTTGTATCCAGTGCGACCATCTGGGCAGCGGCATGTGTGTCCGGTATCGATATTTTTGCAAACCCCTCCATTTTTGCACGGTTGTGACTTGCACGAGTCTCCTCCTGTACAATCAATTATATTCAAATTATATTGGCACACATTTATATACAAGTGATTTGATTTATTCCCCAATTCCTAGAGAAGAATCGTTTATTTCTTGGATGAATTTAACTTGCTACAACTTTGCACCTAGTCATTGGATGCCTAAGCGTGCTACTTTTAACAGTTATGAAAGTCAATTTATTTTTTGCATGCACTCACTAACCCAGGCATTTATTACCACTTGCTTCCAAACCGGACGGTCATTCATGTTGACAATATATATATATATATATATTATATTTATTATATAATTTTTTATATATATATATTTATTTATATATATATATATATACATACATGCATTACACAAACACACAAATAATATAATATATATATATATATATATATATATATATATATATATATATATATATATATATATATATATATATATATATATATATATATATAATATATATATATATATATTATAATATAATTATGTATATATATATATATATATATATATATATATATATATATATATATATAGTATAAACAATAGTGAAAATATATATACATATATATATATACATCAAAATATTGTTATGTTTATAATACAATAAATACTATTAAAATAACATAACTTAGACATTTGTTTTCCGTTGACAATAAACTCAAATGATTTATTTAAACCGCCTCCTGGCATGTTATTGATGTTCTAGTGTAAAGAGTTATCTCTTTTCCAAGTACAACACGGTCGACGATATTGTGTGTAACAGCGGTCACTCCCTTTTTCAGGCAATCTATTATATTATACCATGGTGTTCTTCCCAACTAATTTTCTTCAAAGTGTTACATGTTCTATATTTATGTTTATCTGTCGAAGTTGTTTGCTGAGATGTTTGAAACAGCAATAACGAAATGGTTGGATGAAACAATTAAAGGAGGAATTGATGCTAAGCAATGTTGTGCAATTATTGAACTTTCCCCACAGTCGTTCTTGTTGATATAGTACGCATATATTATCTATGATATGAGGCGACGGATCAATTGTGTTCATATATACGAGACGTGATGTTACATTTTAACAGTGTTATGAACCTCAGCACGGCACTCCCAATGAACTTTTATTCTCTTCAGCATAAAACGTTAATTTTTTATTAAATGCAACATTTGCATATATCATATTAATTAGCATCCAATATGGCTGCCAAAGCCATGCAATCAGCCCATCTTTCAGAAAGGATTTCTTCCAACCCTTTTAAGATATCACACTGTCATTTACACAGTCTCTTTCTAACATCATACCACAAGTTCCTGTCGAATGATAACTCGAACAAATATCTTGGAATAAAATAATTGTCCTTCCTTCAATTTATTTCATTTACTGTCAACTAATATATACTTATAGCAGTAAAAATGTCAATGGTTTTAAGAGAACATTCCTACATTATTTCTTAGATACATATTTAGAGATAATATATTCTAAAATGAAGTTGATGCCTGACACCCAAAATATTAGTTTTTCCGGAAAAATGACAAAACTGAAACTATGTACTTTCATTTCATCTAACATACATGACATGCACAGCGGTGGTGCTATCAAAACGAAATATGCTCAGTGTGCTCCAGTGTAACAGAGACTGCCTCATAAATAATCGGTTTTGTCTTTGAACCCCTTTCTAACCGAATAAGCAGACTCGTTCATATCAACCTCTGGAGCGACTATCACGGTGGCTTCCGTCTTGTTTTATCAGCCGAGCTACACGACCTTATCTCCCATTACGGCTCAGTTATAAAATAAAAATTCCTTTAGCAATGTTATGATCATGGCGATTTCGGATGTTTACATTAGTTGAAGATATTAGTGGAAACAATTAACAAGGGTCAGGCCATGTGCATTTTGAAGACTATAATTGGTTTCAAATACGCTATAATCTTTTCTGAAATAACTCAGGCATACTTTTTCAGATTTGATTAAATATTAGGATGTGTATCCAAAGACAACGTACATTGTTAGACAGAGTAAACAAACAATTTTCAACCAAAGCAAGCTAGATAACTGTTTGTAATAGGCTTATAGAGAACACTTACTTAAAGGAAATAATAGCAAGGCATTATATAAATTTATCTTGTTGCATATACATGAAGTATACTATTATATGTAACATTTGAGTGTGTTTAAAAAATACATAAAAATATATACAATGTTTCAAATGTTATATTAAACACGGCTTACCCGCAGATCTCGCGGAATTTTCAGATTTATTGAGTTTACCAGCTATGACACTTTATGCAATGCCAGTGGGCTTTTTGAAATATGCATATATTTGGCGCGCTTTTACGAATGCTGGGATGTGACGTCATAGCTGGTAAACTCATTAAATCTGAAAATTCCGCCGGATCTGCGGGCAGGCCTTGTTAAAAATTACATTTTAAACATAATTTTATTTAATTTTGTTATGTAATTTTAAACACATTGAAATGTTACATATAATAGTATATTTCATGTATATGCAACAAAAGAAATGTATACAATATATATATATATATATATATATATATATATATATATATATATATATATATATATATATATATATATTAATGCAATCTATTATACTATATGTATTAATGAAAACATTATCCATATTGTGGGATTGCCTTGCTACCTTGCCCAATTATCAGAACAAGGTTTAGTCTACCTTTTTTGAAGCAGTGTTCTGCGTTTGGTCCAAGAACTGCTGCGATGCCTACGTAGACTTTGTCAAGGTTGGAACGAATTTCGTAATAATGCCGAACACCTTTAGGGTGAAGTGCTTCAACAACAAGTCTGAAACAGAGGCACGCCAGAAAGGGTAACTAATGGTATGGTAAATGTCATTGTTTGTTGTCATTTTATTGGCTTCCTTCCTACAAAGCCCTTTGAGCAGGATGGTAAGAAAACTGGTGAGACTGTACACGATGCAGCAACGATCGACGGCGGTTGAACGTAGCTGCGTCGGTAGTTATTTAAAATTTAACAATTTAAAATGTTTGTTATTTGTCACATCTCAGATTGTTATTGTTAATGTAAATGTTTGTCGATACGATCATGGATATGTTGCTAGTAAAACTAATCATGTAAATTCAACGCTGTACCCTGGTCCAGTGGTCGACGTGTAATAAGCAACATCATTTACAATCGTAAGTGCATATGGATGATAGTATGTTGTGCGAATTTCAAGATGTTGGCCGGAGTAGTCCGAACATTCAAGCTGCCTATTTGCTGCAACATAAACGTTTGCATTACAATAATTATTAGTAGTGTTTCTATATTATTAATATTAGGCCGAAGTGTGGACATCGATTATAGACATCACATATACAAACATTATACCGTATTAAACATAATAGTATATTTTGAATTGAGCAATTACAAATTCTCATAATTCTTCCATATTATATGTAGTCGGGGCGCACGGGGGTCGAAGTGGACACCTCGTGCTATGTATGCTTGCCCTCTTGTTTTCTAAACTTCAAACCTTCCTTAATAATAATAATCCGGAGTATCCAAACATCAGGAATGACGAAGACAAATAAGTGTAATAATATCGTATTGATACGTTTATTTTCTAGAAAGCCAGACACAAAACACTGGACAATACATAGAAAAAATCAGTTCGGTTTCGCAGTTGACATCACACAAAATGAGTTATGGTTACCTTAATATGTGATCAACATATTTAAGTAATATACCAAAATAATCTCCGATAGTTTATCTACTGAATACTATAAAGTAATAGTAAAATAGTTATAAGTTATACACATTCACAAATCTCACATATACTCCACCCCTCAATGTTGCGCAATCGTGATGTGACGCAAATCGGAGTGGATTTCATTGATTGTATAATTTCACGTTCCTATATACATTATTAAAGACAGAATACTGATGCATAACCTACTGCTGGTTATTAATGCGATGTTTGTTAAGACAATATATGATAATATGCATTATTCGAAATAGGGAAAAACTTCATCACATCTTAAACATTGTTCTGAGTCATCTGTGTCAGTCTTGTCAGAGCCATTGTTTTCAACAACATTGGCTACCCAGGTCCGCTGGAGAACACACATCAAGACGATTGATATTCTTCTCACGTTCATAGCATCTCACCGTGCAGGCAATAGGGAAATAATTTGCCTTGAGTCTAGAAACATGTTCCCATTTGTTGTTGCTGCTGGTAACCACAACTACACTTATTCGCTGCCACTGTGCCTAAAGGAAATGAAAACCTAAACACTCAGCACCATATGTATATCAGTACTTCACGAAATGTCAATATGTTTTGCGAATAAAAGCTGGGTCATTCAAATGTGTCACCTCTGATACGGCTCATGGGCAAACATATATATGAAGGAAACGGCGAGTGGGCTTACATAAATAACCCAGGATGCCAAAGCATGAACCAAGTGTCTTTATACAAAGCCAGTGTCGTCTTAGGTAGCATGTGCATAAAACCAGCACACGATCAATCCCTCCACTGTAGACTCCAGCAACTTGCTGAATATTGTCACGGGACAGAGAGCCACTGCAACCATCAAGAAAGCTCTGGAAACCGTGGAACAAATTGGCAAGACTGAGCCCCAGAAATGTTTGAATGACAACTCAAAGAAAGTCCAAAAGGTAAAGCTTCACATATTTGAAGAACTATATTCTAAACACCATCTGACTGTCCCGCAGAAGCAGGAGTGACAGCTGATCAATGAAGTTGTCAAGCTGATACGCCTTCTTCAAGAGAAAGCTGATGGAAAGATGTCAATCTTGAAGAAACCATCGGAGAATATGAATGTTCTGCGGTACCGCAAGCTTTGTTTGAGTCAAATTGATCGATGCGTCAGGATGGTTGACAGCTGTGCTGAAAGGGAATCACTTGAAGATGGAAGATAAATTTTCAGATTTCCTTTGGAAGATGGGTCCCACACATTTGGAGCCAGTATCTTTGACAGTGCCGCCATTACCAGAACTTATGCAATCGCTTACACGCTGCGTGTCGCCAGCAAATGCACTCGTAATTGTTCTTGCGCTAAATTCCAAGTGCCGTGTTGTGCTACTTGCAAATGCAAACGGAACGATATCAAATGTGGGCGAGTAATGCCAGTTCGGACTCTTGTTGAAAACAATGGTTGTGACAAGAGTGACACATATTTGTTTTAACAAACATCCCATTAATAACCAGCAGGAGGGTATGCATCAATATTCTATCTTTAATTGTGTATATTACCATAAGGAACGTGAAAATTATTCAATCAATGAAATCCACTCCGATTTGCGTCACGTCACGGTTGCGCAACACTTAGGAGGTGGGGTACATGTGTGGCTCCTGAATGTGTATAATTTATCACCACTTTACTATTGCTTTGCACTATTCAATATTACAAACAAACTACATTGTCGAGACAGGACGACCATGTGTTCTGAGTTAGTATTTAACCGATTACACCCCACCCCAAGGAGTGCATTTCGCGTATTATCGTTAAACCTTGTATTAGCTCCTCCGATATTAGATCTATTTTGAAACGTACCATGTCGGATCCAGCATATCTTCTTTCTGTTGTAGTTCACAGCGATTGTGTTTATATTTCCGGGCCCTCTTAGGTTTAGCTTCAATTCCACTTGGCCAGTTCCGTCCAAGTTAGCTTTGAAGACGCGTTTTAATGACAGGTAGAACAGCAGGCTAAAACGTATACAATGACAACGGTTATATCACTTGACAATCGTACATGTATATGATGCCGTCTTGTATATGTTGTGAAACTCTAAATAACCGGTTCTAATCTGGTAAGACATTTGTGATTCCTTATTGTACCTGCGTATGGAAAAATCTAATGAGGTATTACAACTGCCGAAAGAACGACAACCACGCTGCGCCTGACGGAGATATGAGTACACACTTGCATGGGCCTTCAGCAATATATATATATATATATATATATATATATATATATATATATATATATATATATATATAGCTGAATGCTTTGCAAAGCACGCTGAATAATCTATATATTTATCTTATGTTTATCTTTATATATGTTGCAAATGCTATTTAATTATGGGAAGTGTAAGTGCCTCCACACAGGATATTCGAATGAAGATGCACAATATACAAAGGGTGATACTGTACTAAATACTACCGTAAAAGAAAAGGACTTATGGTTAACTGTTAGTGCTGATATGAAGGTATCAGAGCAGTGTGGAATTGCAGCAGCGAAGGGAAACCGAAGTCTTGGATTAATTAGGCGAAATATAGTGTACAAGGAAAAATAACTAATAATACCGCAGCACAAAACTATAGTTAGGCCTCATTTAGAATATTTCGTGCAGGCATGGAGGACGTATCGCAACAAGGATATTGATATACTAGAACGAGTACAAACGAGAACCACAACAATCATACAAAAACTGAGGAATATTAGTTATGAAATCCGTCTAAAGGAATATGGTTTTGCATCACTAGAAACCAGGAGATTGTGAGGAGATTACATAGAACTGTTTAAAATGTTGAATGGGTATGAAAATGTTAACATAGATATTGTTTCTCGATTACGAAAAGGAGAAGGACTAGAGGACATGGAGTTACATTAGCAAAGAAGCAGTGTAGACTAGATATTAGAACATTTTTATTTTCACAAAGAACTGTAAATGAATTGAACAGATATAGATTGTTCTCATTTAAGGAAGAGAGAACGACTAGAGCACATCGAATTTCATTAGCAAAGAAGTAGCGTAGACTAGAAATTTGAAAATACTCACAAAGAACAGTAAATGAATGGAACATATTATCAGCTGATTGTGTAGGTGTAGTAGTGTTAATATATTTATAAATAAAATCGACATATACCCAACAAGGGAGGGGTACATCTAGATATATAGGTTGAACTATCGATAAGCCAAAGGGCTTCCTTGTCCACCAGCCACCTAGAGTTGATTATCTAGGAGGCAATCTTGTAAACTCTTGTTAAAAAAGGCGAGATGATGAAGTGACGTGAAAAGCACTCTATGTTTCTCTCATTTTCCTAGACAACACATTCGATGATACTCGCTGAGAGCTACCTCGCTGTCTTGTCCACTGCCAAGCTTACGGGATAAGCTAAGCATTTCATCAGGCGCTTCATCTTTCCATTCTTCAAATTTATCACATGAATCGAATTCATCCAGTTGTCCGTCACGTACAGTTTGTTGTCGACTGGTTCAATTGCAAGGCGCATTCTCATGCTTCCTACAAGTAACACAGGAATAACGCATTGTATTTGTCCGCTAACGTTGAATGAATGACGAATACAGGTAAATAGGTTCATCGATATCCCTTAGGCTATGTCTATGTACAGTTATTTTCTTGGTCCTTATCTTCTAATCATACAGTTGGCGATATTACATATATATTATTCCCGAAAATACAACGATATGTATTTAGAGTGATATGCTTATATGCACCTTCCCTCCATCACTTTAACTCTCCCACTGTCTCTCTTCCTCCCTTCTTTATTCTCTACCTCTTCTCTCTCTCTCTCTATATATACATAATATATATATATATATATATATATATATATAAATATATATATACATAATATATATATATATATATATATATATATATATATATATATATATATATATATATATACAATACATGTACAAAGAGAAAATAGAGATCCAGAAAGAGAGAGATAACGTGAGACAAATATATACATGTGTGTATGTGTATGTATGTATGTATGTATGTATGTATGTATGTATGTATGTATGTATGTATGTATGTATGTATGCATGCATGTATGTATGTATGTATGTATGTATGTATTCACGTTATACATCTCTCCCTGGGTCTCTCTATGTTTCTCTTTGTTTTCTATGTTTATCTGATTCGCTGTCTGTGTTTCTTTATTTCTCTCTCTTTCGCTCTCTCCCCCTAGCTCGCACCTTCGTTCACTCTCTCCTGCCCCCGTCTTTCCCTCCATTTCTCACTCTCACACTATTTCTCCCTTACTCACTCTCTCCCTTTCTATCTCTTTTCTGTATATGTATGTATGTATGTATGTATGTATGTATGTATGTATGTATGTATGTATGTATGTATGTATGTATGTATGTATGTATGTATGTATGTATGTATGTATGTATGTATGTATGTATGTATGTATGTATGTATGTATGTATGTATGTATGTATGTATGTATGTATGTATGTATGTATGTATGTATGTATGTATGTATGTATGTATGTATGTATGTATGTATGTATGTATGTATGTATGTATGTATGTATGTATGTATGTATGTATGTATGTATGTATGTATGTATGTATGTATATATATATGTATATACGTATATTGCAGTAGAGTGAGAGAGAGGGAGAGAGACAGAGGGAGAGGGAGGGAGAGGGAGAGAGAGATAGGGAGAGAGAGGGAGAGAGAGAGGGAGAGAGAGAGAGTTGGAGCAGCAGCGATTGGGCACTCAACCGTGGCAATGGTATTTGACCCAGGAAGAACCATAAATGACCCATGTATGTAAGTATATTTATTTGGTAATTGTTATAGTCAACGACTTGACACAGTCATGTGCTACACCGCTAAGGGGCGAATCCCGATCTTTATTCTGATTGGTTGATTATTATTACGTTATTATTACATGCGCCTTGCATGTCAAACTTAACAGATAAATGCATATTCTGTAACATCCCCCTTTTTTCCCAGCGCATCATAAATTGTAAAAGAAACATACATAACCAGAAATGACTTATGACTTATCCAACATAGCGTATGTACTACCAACTAGATAAATTGCCTTGCCTCTAAGACACTATGCTTGATAACTGTAGCTAGTCGAGTTTCAAACATATGTGTCACTACTATGACAAACATACATTAGCAAACATTTGCGAGATTTTGGACATCATCTACCAAGACTTGAGACGCAACGCTATACTTAAAAACATAATCATTGAGTGGTTAATCGCAGTCTATGATCAACGTTCATAATTCTCGCTCTTTCACGAAAGTCCATTGCAAATGCAGTAATTAATCACAACCCACTGTCAATGTTCACGATTTTTGTAGCGTTCTCGTGAAATGTTCACTTCACTGTTTCAGCATGTTCATAGTATGCCAACCAAACTGGTGGTCGTCTCTGTCGGCACGACATTCGTAAGGGCATTGTCTCTTGGGAACTCTCATTGTTTGGTGAGTCAGCAGTCTCGCACTCAGCTGACAGTCCTGGTTGCACAACTTCTGGGTTATGCGTTGGAGTGCACCATGTTGCTCATACTGTCCGTCAGTACGACCGCATACACAACTCCTTGAATAACATGCAGCTCGTCTCTGATTGGCCAGTACTGCTGAACCAGTGGATCACAGTCCCTGCGATGTTTCAGCCAAACTTCCGCTATTGCCTGGCTTAGCTTTACCATGGTCCCTTCTTCATTGTGGTTTCTGCTTTCGCTGGTTAGACATTGTTAAGTTCGTGACCAAGCTGTGGAATTTCATGTTTGTGTCAACTTCGATGTAATTGCTTTCATGTTCGCCGTCCACGTACGCTCTCGACAGAGTATCAGCTATGTACATCGTTGGACATGGCTTGTAGTTCACGTAGAGATTGTACTTCATGAGTCTTAGCAGCATGGCTTGAATACGTGGTGACGCTTTGTGGATAGATTTCCTAGTAATCTTTTCCATCGGCTTGTGGTCGAACCTCACTTCTACCTCTCGCCCATAGACGTAGTGCTGACATTTCTCTGCCGCACACACTACAGCGAGACATTCTTTCTCGATCGGAAACCAGTTCGTCTCTGTTGGAGTTAATACTTTCAAGTAGTAGGCTACTGGTTGTCCTTCTTGCAGCAGACAGGCACCTATGCCAGTCTTAGAAGCATCATGCGTTATTTGGACGTTCATGTTAAGGTCGAACAGATGTTGTGGAAAGAATCGCCTTGAGTTTGTTGAAAGCGTGTTCATGTTCTGTGTTCCACACGAACGCTACTTCTGCTTTCAGCAGGCTTCTCATTGGAGCTGTTACGATAGACACATCTGGTAAATACTGTGAGAAATAGTTCTGCATTCCAATCAGACGTTGAATGTCTTTCTTGGACTCTGGTTCTCGCAAATTGACGATTGCTTCGACTTTGGATGGGTCTGGCTTCTCTCCGTTGGAACTGATAGTGTTGCCCATTTAGCTCACTTCCGTTTTATTGACCTGCAATTTCGCGATGTTGAACTTCACGTTCTTCTCCTGGGCTCGCTTGAACAACTTGATGAGTGTGCGATCAGCTTCTTCTTCCCTGTTGGACGCAATGACTATGTCGCCTGCAATCACGTGCACATCATCAATGTAACCAAATATTTGGTGCACTCTCTTCAGGACTCTGATGCTGAGCAAAGTCCAAAGGGCATTCGCTTGAAGAAATATATGTTCCAAACAGTGTGTTGAAGGTAGTGAGAGAGACACTCTCTTCAGACAGAGGAACTTGCCAGGTCGAGCACCGTGAACACCTTCTTGGTTTTTTGTGACGGTTATATTGAGTGGCATGGTAGTAAACCAGGAACAAATTCCAGCTCTCCCATACAGTACACAGACAACCGAGCCAACTATTATTCCAGAACTTGCGGGATGGTTGGAACAGACATATGAAATAATTGTGGTCCATCCCGTATTGACAGTCCAACATGGCTGTTAACGTTAAGCCGTTGTGTCAAAATGGCACAGACTCAGTCACACACCTGTTGCGCTTTATCTACATACTAGTACGTGATGGTCTGGAAGAGCTCTGGGTAGAGTTCGGGAAAAGTCGGCTCCTTCCTCTGAACGAATGGGCGAGCCTCTCTGGCACAGTGAATTGGCACCAAGCTGGCAGCGATGCAATTCAATCCGGTTGTCAGTGTGACTGAGATTGCCGAGAGAACAGAGCTGCCAGAAACGGATTGGGGTGACGTGTCGTCTATTGCCACAAAGCACACGGGATAACTGTCAACGTCGTTGTTAGCTAACTGTAGGTGTATACGGTGCAAAGTCTGGTGTGCGAATACAGGCTTACTAGATATAAACTACGGTTGGTTATTGCTATAGATTACTTACATTTACTAGTTACACCTGTGTTTGGCATGATATGCTTAAAAACACTGTGACAGTAGTCTATATTAAAAGATGGACACATTATTTTGTATCTTTAGTCACATTTGACCTCTGACCTTTTGTTATTATCTTAAAAAGTTCATATGATATAATATATTTCGTTTGCCTCATCAGAACTATGAAGGCAGCCACAGAGATGATTTCTACCTTATCTGTGTGCCAATGTTATACTGTCTAGAAGCCAGATATTATGACAAGCATACATTTTACCCCAATAACTTGACCTCTCACCAAGATATTGAAGATGAAAGGTCATGCATCATATGTGTTTGATTGAAGATCCTCACAATTATCGACAGAGACGTTTTATCAAATCTCCATCGAAAGTTATGGACAATCACGTTTCTGTAGTCGACGATCGTCTTGGAAGAGTGGCCATGTTGGATTTCCCTTAAATAAATATATATCATATCGTAAAATGGCTAGGTCAGGCGTGTTGAGAATATCTATTTTAGGCGGAATATGATATACCAAGGTTGGCTATGTAGCCCTTCTAGATAAAATGTTACCCTGTCAGCAGCGGCCATTTTGGATTTCAGGCTCCAGTGATCTTACGCCAGGGATTTTCAAAAGCACCTCCTGGAGTGTTGAATACAAATAAAGTGTGAAACTGCATTTACCTTTGACTTCGTCTGGGTTATTGCCAAGCTCCCCAGCCCCTGCAACAGATTGTGGCAAGGTCTAGTCAATGAGGTACCACGATAACTAATCCGTCAGAGGGCGATCTAACGCAACTAGAGTCTTTGTGCCGTTTTTTACGTATTCTTGACGAGTAAAATGCGAAACGCTCGGTCGGACGTTTTGCGGAACGCTTGTTTAATTCATCCTACAATCAGCTGTTGAACTCGCATGACCCCGAAGCCTCACACATAGCTAAATATGGATACGTTATGACATGCCGTCAATGTGAAGACATAATATGTATATTATTTTATATTTATAGCCGATGGAACGTCAACTAGTGGCCCGAAGACAGGTGTGCTGGCTCGATGGCGGAATGGATGTTTAAAATCATTTACAGCTTGCCGTATGCATCACACGAGACTGCTGCTTCACACATAGTTTCACAAATATTGATATCCTATAACATGTTTGTAAATTTGAAAGCATAATGTCTAGATTAATGTAGACTTACAGTCGATGGAACGTCGCGCAACTAGCGATCGAATTCAGTGCCAAGATTGCGTTGTTTTTGGCTGTTCTTTCTATTGAGCACACATACGGCATGCCCACACATATACTATCGCTGGCTACGCGCCTGCACGGTCAATAGCCTACCCTTCATATATATATATATATATATATATATATATATATATATATATATATATATATATATATATATATATATATATATATATATATATATATATATATATATATATATATATATATGAAAAGGTATTTCACTATATAGGGGAAGGGTGACATAATTGTTTTGGTCATGGTTTCTGTTGATAAATGCTGTGCAACGACAACAACGTGGACAACTGGTGCACAGTTTCTTTTAACAATACTTAATTACATGCAGCCTAATCCGGACTATAATAACATTATGTACACTATTTACAATGACCTCACCGCTCACGCTTTTTTCACTGACACTACAAATGTGTACATAATTATGTAACCAAAATAAAATTCAGTCCAATAAAATTAGTTATTTTGATAAGTAAACACACAGCAAAATTCACTAAGTTACACCAAGCTTAATGGCGCTGTCGCGCTTACATTTTTCCGGTCGTTACAATCTTTCCAATTGACGTTTCCGCGCATGCGCGATAAATGTAAAATCACAAATTTGCAGCGAACAACAACGTATTTGTTTTTTAATGTCATGGGCTGTTCGTTAACTCTCCTGTGATGATTACTGTGAAGTGTTGCTTAAAAAATCGTTCAATACAAAAATATATTACATTTGTTTAAATCACTGTTACGGGTTAAGGCGCACTACAGTCACGTGATTTACGCCTGCTATCAAAACATGCCTCAAAACTTGTTTGCCTCGTGTTAATTTGCGACAAATAACTGCTGAGAGGTTATATACGTCCTAACGAACAACCCGTAATATTTATACCATAAATGCTTCGTTCTTTCGCTGCACATTGATGATTTTACATTTATCGCGCATGCGCAGATTCGTTAATCGGAACGTTTATAACGCCGGAAAACTGTAAGCGCTACAGCGAGGCTGAATACGATACAATGGAGTCAATGTAAAATACAATACCCGCCAAACAACGGGCACTGGCATTCATTGATTAGTGTTCTACAAATAAAAATGGGTATGCTTTGTAAGACCATCTTATCAGTTCTTGGCAAGAAAACGCGGACTTTTCTACATAACCTCAGGTGGATACAGTGGATAAGGTTGTTATTGAGATAGAGGGTCAGGGAGATGTAAACTGTTCAGTCGTAGTTAATCAGGTATCGGTAACTGCAAAAATGAAGGGTGACCGTGTAGGCTAGCCTCGATTACCCAGGGTCCGTGAGGTGGCAGCACTCTTAAGCCCCTCAACTATGCCTGGGAAACTAATGTTCTTGCATTTGTAACCGCCAGGGCGGCCTGATCCCCAGATTAGGGTAGACACGTTGACTGGCTCTCAGGCCATCTATAAAATAAAAATTCAAATAATGATATACTTTTACAAGATAATGATATCATATAAAAGTATTCAAGATTGAACTAGCATTAACACAGACATAAGTAAAAATTCAAATTTACAGTTGTTTATAAAATAAGAATCACGGCAGGATTAACCAGTATACCGTGAGGTGGCAGCATTGTTTAGCCCTACACGGATAGCATACAAATTAAATAAGGATACATTTTATCAAATAATGCTGTATTATAAAAACTATTCAAAATTAACTTATTAACACAAAATAAATAGAAATACAAATTTGCAGTTTGTTTTTATAAAAATATAAATTACGGCAGGATTAACCAGTGTCCGTGAGGTGGCAGCATTGTTTAGATCACGCGGATAATAATTATATTCAAAAGCCGGCAGAATCACCATACTGTCTTCTCGGCGTAGTTACGCAGCCGACCGACAGTCGGTTAAGCGAGACTACATAGAGCCGCGGACCCTGTGGGTGTGTCTGAGCTGTGAGTGAGTGTATTCAAAGACCAAGAATATGTGATCAGTGCACGACAAAATAACCGGGACTGCACCATTTCTACTGTAAATGTGCATATAGACATTGTGCTTTCATAATGACGGACATATTACACGACATCAGTATTTTACTGTGTGTGAAGTAGCAGTCTCGTGTGAAGCATACGGCGAGCTGTATATGATTTTAAACATCCGTTCAGGAATCGTTTTAACTTCTACTCTAGCACACCTGTCGCAGTGTCGGGCTACCAGTCGCCGTTCCATCGGCTTATTCGGCTGTAAATGTACATTAGTGTACACATTTTGCCTTCACATTGACAGACACTATATCCATATTTAGCTATGTGTGACGTTTCGGAGTCATGCGAGTGAGGATTGATTTAAACAAGCGTTCCGCAAAACACGCAAACAAATCCACGTTAGTCGCTAGAGGCGCTGATACGCAACTAAGGTCTAGTTGCATATCAGCGTCACGTGTGCAGATGTAGAGGAAAATGTTACGATGCCCTTGCAGACAATCTGGGGTGACGTGTCGTCTATTGCCACAAATCACACGGGAAACTGTCAACGTCGTTGTTAGCTGACTGTAGATGTTTATGGTGCAAAGTCTGGGGTGCGAATATAGGCTTACTAGATATAAACTACAGTTGGTTATTGCTATAGATTACTTATATTTACTAATTATACCTGTGTTTGGCATGATATGTTAAACAACTACTGTGACGGTTGTCTATATTAAACGATGGACGTAATTTGTGCATCTTTAGTCACATTTACAAGCGTACATGTTACCTCAATAACTTGACCTGTCACCAAAATGTTGAAGATGAAAGGTCATGCATCATATGTGTTTGATTGAAGATCCTCAATTATCGAGATACTTCAAATCCAACGTTTGATCAAATCTCCATCGACAGTTATGGTCAATCACGTTTCTGTAGTCGGCGATCGTCTTGGACGAGAGGCCATGTTGGATTTCTTATTCCAGTTGGCGTCATATCGTAAAATGGATAGGTCAGGCGTGTTGAGAATATCAATTTTAGGCGGAATATAATATACCAAGGTTGGCTATGTGGGCCTTCTAGATCCAATGTTACGGATAATAACCCGGTCAGCGGCGGCCATTTTGGATTTCAGGCTCCAGTGATCTTACGCCACGGATATTCAAAAAGCACCTCCTGGAGTGTTGATGAAATGAGAAACTGCATTTCCTTTCCTTCCTTACGCCTGTTTGCTCGCTGGGAGCATAGGCCATCGACCAAGGAACGCCATCGTTTTCTGTCCGTGGCCATCCACTCCATTTCTCTCCTGGTGTATCCCATCTCCTTCGTTTCTTTTTCCGTGTCTCTTTGCCAGGTGTTTCGTGGCCTACCTCTTCGCCTCTTCCCTGGGGGGTTCCATGTGATGGCTTGACGGATGATGGTGTTTTGTGGTTTCCTGAGTGTATGTCCTATCCACCTCCATTTTCCTTCTTTATTTCATTTTCTATGGGTAGTTGCTTTGTCATTTTCCAGAGTGTAGTGTTGGATATCTTGTCTGTCCACTTCAGTCTTGTCTGTCCACTGTAGGATTCTACGCAGGCATTTGTTGATGAAGGTCTGTATTCTTTATAGTGTCTTCTGTGTACTTCGCCATGTCTCCTATCCATAGAGTAAAACGGCCTTGACATTTGAATTGAATATTCTCAGTTTGGTGTTAGTTTTGATTTGTTTTGCGCTCCACATTTTTCTCAACATGATGAATGCAAACTGCATTTACCTCAACATTTTGTTGGCCTATTTGGCTGGGCCAGGATTATAGAGGACGAACCTGTTGGTTTGGTGTCTTTAAATATAGTCTAACGACGTTACAAGTGCAAATATTAAATAGCATTGCAAACATCAGATGTAAGACATTGAGCACATTGGTATGTGAGTGACATGCAGTCACGTGACATTCCACTTACTTGCTAATGCGCCGAAGAACCTTCTTGTGGTACCTTTTAAGTTGGTTCGTAGAATCATTCCGTATTCAGTAAAGTAGATAAATCCGCGCAAGTTGTCTACGGCGGCCGACCACAAGTAAGCTTCAAACACGTAATATATTGGCGAAGTTTATTTCATAATACCGCAATGTCTTAGCATACATGTGTAGCTTCTGCTCAATTCTCAAGTAAAGGCACACAAACAGCGTCTTAAGACAATGTTATCAAAAAGATGCTTTGTCACACACTGGTTTATTTTTGTGTATTTTTAATATGTATTTAATTCATTTACGTGACTGATTTTAAAGCTGCCCAATCCATTCGTTTGCCCGTTGCCCATCTGGTTCATTTATGTCCAAATGTTGCATATATTAATAGTTTAACTAGTATGCATAATCAGTTTAATGTTAAAATGCATGCTAGTCTTTTTTAATTGATAAAACAGATTTTTCGTTACACCGGGGGCCGAGGTTATACAACCGTACTCGGTGCTCTTGCTCAACTCCGTGCTCAGACTCAGATCTTATGCTCACCTGAGAATGCGTGCTCACGGTGGTTATAACTGAGAACATGTAACACTGAATGTTCACTACGGCAGCGCCATTTTAAATTTGAGACAGTGGCGCCTCTAGCGGACGAATGTGCCGTGTTAGCAGACTGCCATATGAAACTGCAGTACAAATTATGTGGCTGACGTTGGCCGGTACCATGCACCCTCCCCACAACCCCCCAATTTCCTATACCCACATCAGCACTTGTTTGGGTTTTTATATTGTTGTGTTTGTTTTTATTCATGCATGTCTTGTAATTAAATGATTCACAACCAAACTATTCACAACCAAAATGTAATTTATTCGGGGTTGCGTCTTGACGTCATGAATAAATTAAACGCACCTGGCGGTTTGTTTGTAGGGCAGAAAGCTGCTGCTGCAGCAGGCGCTCACATGTAAACAGGGCGGTGTGTCGTTGTCCACAAGTTCATACCCGGTCGCCATGCCCAAGAAAATGCAATTTTTCACTTGATATTATTTACCAGCAAATGTAGATGGCCTATTAGTATGGATATTTCCCATATGCCAGAATACTGGGGCAGATATGGGGTCATACTTTATATTATAAGTAATAAACATATTGATCATTGTTGTTATTAACACCAATGTTACTACAAACTTTCATATTTTTATATAAGAATTGTTAAATGTTTGTTAAACTGATAAACCATACTGCAGATCTGGCTGTACCATATTCCACAAATTAGGGCCCTTAATACTAATGCACATCACTTTATGTGTCATTCTACTATTTTTTATTTTGTAATGTGTGTTTATATTGCATGTATTATGATTGTGACTATCACATACTCTCTCAAAGTAACTCAACATGTGATCGATGTACTTGGCGGTGGTGTTGCCATTGTCTAATGTCAAGCAACTGAAGCGGCACATTCGTCCGCTTGGGACGCTGCGCTCCACGCGCTAAAATGGTGGCCCATTATAAATTGCGAAGTGAACATTCTCTGTTATATGTTCTCTGGTTATACAACGTTTTGAGTACGTATTCAACTGAGTACGCGGTCTTGGGCGTATGCTCAACGGCGAGCTAATGAAAGAGCTCGTTTGACGAAGCGACGGTGTTTTTTCGAAAACAGACGCAGCGGAAATGGAACTCTCTGGTTGACGAAGATAACAAACCTGCAACTATTTATCAACAATATCAACTTCCGACTATAAAACGATGATGGACGAAGACCTTCGCAGTTGTGATATGTATTTATTTTTGGTGAAAAACGAACGGAACATCTACATAATAACGTTGCATGCTCACGGAACATATTTCGCAGTGAACAATGACCCAGAATTGACACAGATCAAAAGAATGAATAGTACATAAATTCACAGTTTTAGCCTGTATTTGTCACTCTATACTCTACTGTAGACGCAGTAGTGTAGACTGTATAATAGTGTAGTAGTGACTAGTGAAGAATAGGCCAGGCGGACTCAACGGCAACGCCAACGCCCGGCGTTGGCAACGGTGTCGATGTTACTTACGCCGGTGTTTCTAATAAATAAATATCTTAGCATCCGTGCTTGTGTTACAGTTTACATTGTCTGCAATACATCAACCGTAATTTTCCAATGCTAAAATAGCGCAAACGTTATTTAGACTACTGTAATATAAATATGTTACACTGTAATAAGTTTTAAATGTTGACAACGTACTTGTAAGGGAGCCGCCATTATTTATCGCTTGTGCCGGAGGAAATGGGGGGCATACAGAAACACGGTTATAAAATTAAGCTAACCCCACATTCAATCGTACATTTGTAACATTGCTTATTCCAAATTCATGCTTATGCAGTTCCGTGGTATTTTATATTATGTTCACAATAATGTAAATAAAGACGAATTATTATTTGCAAAGCCTTAGTCTGAAAGGGTCATTTGACAGACATCCTTGTTCATACACAAAGCACAATACTCTTAAATTTTATGAAGCTGAACATAATACACACACATAAATAACGTGTGTGACACTTTAGTCTTAAGTAACGAAAAGTTCTTATAGTACTATATCAAGTTATTAAGACAGCTCAAAATTGTTATCTACCCAGATGAATTGATGTGTTGAAAGGAAATGCGAGAAGTTAAACACTTATTATTTGTATTTTCTAACAGGTTTCTAAACTGATTTCTTGTATTACATGCATGCAATGTTGACTAGAAAAATAAGCACACCGCTATGCATTTTGATACATCAATACATCATCGTATACTTTATATTATAAATAATAAACATATTGATCATTGTTATTAACACCAATGTTACTACAAACTTTCATATTTTTATATAAGAATTGTTAAATGTTTGTTAAACTGATAAACCATACTGCAGATCTGGCTGTACCATATTCCACAAATTAGGGCCCTTAATACTAATGCACATCACTTTATGTGTCATTCTACTATTTTTTATTTTGTAATGTGTGTTTATATTGCATGTATTATGATTGTGACTATCACATACTCTCTCAAAGTAACTCAACATGTGATCGATGTACTTGGCGGTGGTGTTGCCATTGTCTAATGTCAAGCAACTGAAGCGGCACATTCGTCCGCTTGGGACGCTGCGCTCCACGCGCTAAAATGGTGGCCCATTATAAATTGCGAAGTGAACATTCTCTGTTATATGTTCTCTGGTTATACAACGTTTTGAGTACGTATTCAACTGAGTACGCGGTCTTGGGCGTATGCTCAACGGCGAGCTAATGAAAGAGCTCGTTTGACGAAGCGACGGTGTTTTTTCGAAAACAGACGCAGCGGAAATGGAACTCTCTGGTTGACGAAGATAACAAACCTGCAACTATTTATCAACAATATCAACTTCCGACTATAAAACGATGATGGACGAAGACCTTCGCAGTTGTGATATGTATTTATTTTTGGTGAAAAACGAACGGAACATCTACATAATAACGTTGCATGCTCACGGAACATATTTCGCAGTGAACAATGACCCAGAATTGACACAGATCAAAAGAATGAATAGTACATAAATTCACAGTTTTAGCCTGTATTTGTCACTCTATACTCTACTGTAGACGCAGTAGTGTAGACTGTATAATAGTGTAGTAGTGACTAGTGAAGAATAGGCCAGGCGGACTCAACGGCAACGCCAACGCCCGGCGTTGGCAACGGTGTCGATGTTACTTACGCCGGTGTTTCTAATAAATAAATATCTTAGCATCCGTGCTTGTGTTACAGTTTACATTGTCTGCAATACATCAACCGTAATTTTCCAATGCTAAAATAGCGCAAACGTTATTTAGACTACTGTAATATAAATATGTTACACTGTAATAAGTTTTAAATGTTGACAACGTACTTGTAAGGGAGCCGCCATTATTTATCGCTTGTGCCGGAGGAAATGGGGGGCATACAGAAACACGGTTATAAAATTAAGCTAACCCCACATTCAATCGTACATTTGTAACATTGCTTATTCCAAATTCATGCTTATGCAGTTCCGTGGTATTTTATATTATGTTCACAATAATGTAAATAAAGACGAATTATTATTTGCAAAGCCTTAGTCTGAAAGGGTCATTTGACAGACATCCTTGTTCATACACAAAGCACAATACTCTTAAATTTTATGAAGCTGAACATAATACACACACATAAATAACGTGTGTGACACTTTAGTCTTAAGTAACGAAAAGTTCTTATAGTACTATATCAAGTTATTAAGACAGCTCAAAATTGTTATCTACCCAGATGAATTGATGTGTTGAAAGGAAATGCGAGAAGTTAAACACTTATTATTTGTATTTTCTAACAGGTTTCTAAACTGATTTCTTGTATTACATGCATGCAATGTTGACTAGAAAAATAAGCACACCGCTATGCATTTTGATACATCAATACATCATCGTATACTTTATATTATAAATAATAAACATATTGATCATTGTTATTAACACCAATGTTACTACAAACTTTCATATTTTTATATAAGAATTGTTAAATGTTTGTTAAACTGATAAACCATACTGCAGATCTGGCTGTACCATATTCCACAAATTAGGGCCCTTAATACTAATGCACATCACTTTATGTGTCATTCGACTATATTTTATTTTGTAATTAGTGTTTATATTGCATGTATTATGATTGTGACTATCACATACTCTCTCAAAGTAACTCAACATGTGATCTGGGAGTAAATTGTTGTTAACTTAAACATACACACTATACTCTTGAAATCGATCATATCGTACACTCACATATAGTATTAAAATAACTATTGATCTTGTTTGTGACAAGTACCCTTATTTTGTACATATTTTTACAGTTTTTTCTGTAACAAATAACGGTGGTATTTTTTTCTCATGTCCATTTCCACAAACTTCATAGTACAGAGTATATAACACATGACTGTTTTACAGGTGCTTGACTCTATTAATAATGAACACATGTTTAGCCATTTGATTTTTGATCTTACTATTGTCATTCCAACATAACTGACAGTGCATAACATTTTCCATATTATTTCCATTTATGCTAATTGCGAGATTGATGCCATCAGCAAATAGTATATATGTCATATCAGTTGATACTTTACACATGTAAAACATAGCCTAAATAAAATTGGACCAAGTATGGAACCTTGTTATATTTTGGTAAGTTGAATTTGTATTTTATATATATACATATATATATATATATATATATATATATATATATATATATATATATATATACATATATACTGTTTTCTGGTGTTCATTTGGCTATGTAACCATGTCTATGCTATAATTATAATGCTGTTGTCAATAGTGTTATTATTTCTTAAATATGTAAAACTATTATTGAAGATCATGAGTTATTCATTACTGTTGTTAATCCCGCTACCAATTCTAATATTGCAATTAGGTTTTTTTCTAAATCCATACTGCCCATTGTACAAGTTTTTAACATTCAAGAAAGAAAGACATTAATCTACTATGAATACTTAAACTTATTGGGGCATTTAGGAATCTTTTTGGCTAGTGCTTGTTGGCTTGTAGCTTATTTAAAAATAATCAATTAAAACATTTGCAATATTCTTTCTGCCACTGATTTTATTTGTTCTGTATAATATTATTTATATTCCTTTTAATAACTAGACTATTTAAATTTGTTTTTCGTTCATGTTGTTCTTGTTTATTCCGAGGTCAGAATAATATAGGTTTTTAGTGTATCTCAATTAAATATTGCCGATATTTTTGTCTTGTACTCCTGTTTTGTATCGGTTCAATTGTTTTAAAGAATGGTTTAATCAGTGTGTCATCCATAATTTGTCCTGCCTTTTTGTGTTTCGTGTATATGGCTACTTATTTGGAAAATCTGTAAATAAGTTGATAAATGTATTACATGTTGTGCTAACATCTGCATATGTCCCATCGATAGGTTAAATGTCCACGATTGTCTTCATTACTCGTCCAACGACACCACAGTTTTGGTGAAACGTCGCTCGGCAATTAGGCGTGAACTTGTGTCGCCAAGCAGTAAAAAATGGTCCCCATAACCGAAAAACTGCTACTAAAACATAATTAGTGCAACAGTGTATCGTACTGTTGTCGCAGGCGGCTTAAGTTTGCAAAGGTTCAGTAAACAACACAGTGTCTGTCAAATCATTCTTGTTACACCACCTCTTCAAATGGATCGACAACACCTCGTAAGCGACTCGGACGCTGAAATCGGACTGCACATCTTATCAAAAACGACGAACGTTGACGACGAAATCGACCAATTTCTATGTGTCTTTGTTTGTCTGAGTACGGTGTTGAACATGCTCTTGAGCATACTCAGGATTTGGACGTTTCGTGCTCAAGTCTGAGTACGATACCGTACTCAGAATGTTTGGTGACCTACGGCTACGTTGAGTATGAGCACGGTGTGAAAGCGAGGCTTGAGCATGGAATTTGAGCACGGAGTACTGAGTACGGTTTTATGACCTCGACCCCAGCTGTCGCCGTTGTTCGCTTTTTCAGTCACATGCTTAATGCGAGATCGGCAACCTACGGCGCAATATCAAATCGCACGTGCTTTTGCGCGTCGTGACGAAGATGCGAAAGTTCTTCTACGAAGGCACGTATTACGGGCGGTCCAGTTTGCAATTATAATAGGTCATATCCCTGTAATGTATATTGAAGTGTGTGAAACACTGTCACTGTCGTCCATCACCAGCCATCCGCTAACATCAAAACTGCAATGCCAATGACCCCCAGGCCCAAATATTGTAATGCCGACTGTGTGATTTATGATGACAAATAAATAAGGAATCCAATCAATATCGTTATAGTTGGTAATGTACGTTACAAAACAAATATTTACACACATATATTTAACAACTGCATACCTAGTTTTGTTAACTACCTGGTCTGAAACCCGGTGTGGTGATCCAATATTCAGCCGGTCCCAGATTCGGCTAAACGCGTACCTCGCTTTTATCTGCTCTGACGTAGCGTTGGTGACTTTCCTCAAAACGTTTATAACGCATGCATTTTATTTAAAACTTGCTAATAACAATCATACTGGCATATGTTATGTATTACTAATAAAACTGTGTTAATAACAACGAAGAATGCAGGCCCGCTACCGTTGCTGTCCCAGATTCGTGCCGAATGTGGGGCCGGTCGAATCTGGGACCACCATTATCCCATGTTAAAAGGCCTGTGTTTTTGGGTGTCTCGCAAGATCTGGCTGTGTCACTAACTGGCTATATAGCAAGACAACGAAGTGATTCAAACTTGTCGGCACATAGTCAGAGTGTGTGTATGCGTCATCAAAGAGCGTCGCAACTTATTGTATTACTTGTTATGTTATACTATTTGACAGCAAGATTTTCGTTGAAATCAACTTGTGAAGTCACGCGACTGCCGCCAGTTCTGACAATAGGGCCTGCAAGTGGGTCACGATACATGGCGTAACTCCGCGCGACTGGAGCTTATTGGGGACTAAGCGAGACTAATTGGGGACTGGACACAAGAATAATATTCTAACGATGGATAACAGTTGTAGCTTCCGACTGATGAATACTAGGAAAATCAATTCATAGATATCTTGTGTTATACGTTTCTAATCTTAAATGTCCGATTTAATATTGCGTTTATCACACTATCACAGCCACATAGCGATTTACGTAATGCAGATAATCGACACGATGCTAGGCTGCATGTGTCTTTTACGGGATTTGCGTTTTACATTGCTGTACGTTGTGGTTTCGATAAGCATTTATAGTTGACAAGTTGTCTAAACGCACATAATCATAACACATGTATACGTATGGCCCAAACAGGTTGTACTTCGCGAAAACTGGCACTCTTCATTATTAGTCAAGATCGCCAAACACAAGTACTTGCCCCTATTCTCTATTGCCATGGCAACCACCATAATAATCGATTAACATTCATGATTTCCGTGATCGTTGTTACCGGCAAAATGTTCCATTGCTCCTGCTTGTAATAATCCTTCGGATAATATAACTGAAATACGCTATTTCGGGACAGTTCGATTATTACGACCAAAACAAAACAAAGTCCTATATGTTAACATGGAGTATATGGACCTCCTGCCCCCAACTGCCCCCAGCCTCGTTTTCGCGCGCGAGACTTGCACGCCCTATAGATGATGGTAACATCCAGGTCAGTGTGGGTAAATGTGGGTTTATGTGATTGAGAACTTTCGATATAATTATAGATGTGTATTTACAGCAGTGATACTTTGATTAATAAAATGATATGCCACATCGGGTCACGGTCAAGCCAAAGACCCAAATATATTTTGTTTTGTGCACTTGAAAATTGTGCCCCACAATTTTCAATTAATTCCTGTTACACAGATTATGTCGTAAAAACAGACTGTTAGAACTGTTGTCTGCGTAAAGAATTTTAGAAAGTAGACAGGCGGAATCAAATGATCGTATCGACGCTTAGCTTAAAGCGAGGACTAAGCAACGGCAAAAGCCGTGCGTCCTAACTGCAGCTGATGATTTATTAATATAAAATATGTTGGTGTCACCCCATAGCAAAACCTTTAGGCGAATGTTGCTAATGGTAGACATGTTAATACTGATATAATATGTTGCTGTATAAATGCTAACACATATAACACGATACACTACTGCTGAATACGTAAGCTTATGAATAGTATAATTAAGTGCCCCGCTTTTCGTGGTATTGCGTTGTTTTCTATTATGTTGGCTGTTTTTAGGTGTGTTTCAACCAAGTCAGTGTAATTAATAACAAAATAGCACACTGTGAATCATAGGAAATAGCCGATATACAAGCTGGTGCCGACGGAAAAAAGGACTAGATGCTTATGAAATTTATTTTACAGAAACACCTACTCAGTTGAATTGAGAAAAGACACCCACACGGACTACTTGCTGACAATCAGTTCACTTTGCAAATATAATACGTACATATAAACTGATGCAGCCGAATTTAAGTTTTTATATACAATTCTCCGAACTAAACATATCATCAATAACTGGTTTCCAGAGGCAAATGCACTCATACATTGCATTTTTAATGCGTTCTTGATATATAATATATAATATATATATATATATATATATATATATATATATATATATATATATATATATATATATATATATATATATATATATATATATTAATATATATATATATATATATATATATATTCTTAAATAAAATAACACGTTTAGTGAAATTGTAGAGTGTGGTGTGTTTGAAAGTGTGTGTTTTTAAATATAGTTTATGAACATTGATATAAAACATAAGTCTACAATACATGCAATAATGTTCTAATGAGACACACTCACTAAGGCTTTTACAAACATTCATTCATTAGGCCCTATGCAGGTCGGTTGGTACCTATTGTTCCAGAGTTGTAGTTGACTGCTGTAAAGGAACATTAACAAAATAACCACCCAACTCCAGGCTACTGTGATTTGAATGTTCTAAGTAAGGACAATTGTGTTATTAGCATACAATATATTTGATCAATAAATGTACACACTAGCCCATGGCAAATGCCATCTTTTCAACCCAAATCCCTTCACTGAACCGACATTTGACATGTATGAATAATTTCACCCTGAAACATACAGCAATTGTAAATGTATTACGATGTATATAAAAGTGTTGTTAAGTGTAAGTTACTGTATATATATATATATATATATATATATATATATATATATATATATATATTAGTATCCAGTCGTGATTTAAATTAGGATTAATTGCATCACGTCATTAATTGCTTTGTAGTCAAACCTACATATATGCCTACAAATGTTTTAAGCTATAACCCCCTTGAAACCCCATTTATGCATAATTGTTGGAGAGTGGTCCTCAAACACACAGATCTAGACAGAGAATCGTATTGGTTTGTTTTTTACTCTGATTTGAAGTTCCTACTAAGATCATCTGGAATATTGTCATATTTGGTATGTCTAGTTTTGCCTATTTTGGTCTCCCTCGAATTGTAATAATATCTGGTAGTAGCCCTGCTGATATGTGACAAAATATGGCCGAATTGTGCGTTTTATGATACAAGCATGACATTTTGCACACACTTAGATTTCATCATTACAAAAATAGTAAACCAATTTTCTTATATCTTAACAACTGCTCCAAGTAAATAAGTCGTTTTGGTATCTAATATAGGTTTTCAAATATATTACTTTTGACCTTCTCCGACATTCACATCCGCCATTTATAAAAATGGCGGCCATTAAGACTAATGATCCTATATCTCAAGACCTACGCCATCTAGAGCAGTCATTTAGTTGTCAAAATATAGGTATTTGGACATCCGATTTAAGGGTTGTGAAATACTTTGCATTTGACCTTCGTTGACCTTCGTATCCGCCATTTTATCAAATGACGGCCGTAAAAAAGAATCTTGTCCATACCTTTAAAATGCTTCAGTCAGAACCGCTACATTTCTATCAAAATGTACGCTTTTCAAGGTAGCGATTTCCACTGTGTTACGTATGACCTTCTCTAACTTCAACAACCGCCACTTTTTAAGATGGCGCCTTTCAAATCAGTTTTCCTCAAATCTTAAGAATACACCATCCAGAGAGGTGTCAACATTAAGGTTTTACGTGTTGCTATTTTAAATATGCTGCTTTTGATCTCGTAGGACATTCATATCGGTCGTTTTCAAGATGACGATTAAAATGGCGGTTATCTTCAAACGTTTGAAAATTTGTTCTGTTAGATGATATAAATGCCGAGTGTATTAATAATAACACATATATAATGTAGAATATATGGCAGGCATCAGGACACACCGGACGGGCTTCGCTGGCCTGCTTATTCAAAACATGACACAGAGGGGGTCGGTTACAAAACTATCACAGACAATATCAATGGGTTTCAACAGGGTTTGTTGCTTGCCTATGATAACCATCCTGTCAAGGTAGATGATGATGTAGGCACTGAGGCAATTTTCCGGCAGCACAAAGCCAAATGGCACGACTCTATGTCAATTGCAATTCAACAAGACAACACTTCAGCGAGCAGTGAAGAGGAAATCTCACATTACAAACAATACAGATGTTTCTAAGAAGTTTTCCCGTCAGTCTGTAGAGGAAGCACTTCCTTCCACCGAAACATGTTTCTTCTGCCGCATGTCTCCAATTGGAAAGTCTTTAAGCAAAGCATCGACCTTTCAGTCAGACAGTATGCTGTCATACTGCCCTTCTTGCGAATCTAAGTGCTAGGGACATGCTTGCATAAGAGGCTAAATATCATACCCAATGCCTGGTAGCGTTGTACAACAAAGCACGCGAAGTGGCAGCATCTGATGAACGTGAAGTAGACTTTGCTCTGGGTGGCTGCTGTTAAGATATCGTGCCTGCACAAGACAATTCCCCCACTCCTGTCGTACAAGTTGTCCTTTTTGATGAGGCTGCAATCGTCAACATGTTTCGACCGGATTTTGCAGACATTTACATATTTACGATCCAAGTGTTCCTGCCGTACATCACATCACAACTGCAACATGTGAGCAAACTAGTTGTGTGGGATGAACATCTCGCAGATACTTTGAAGGTTGAAGCACGAAGAAGGAGAGGGAAATGTATCCGCCGCCGCGTTTCTCTGCAATGACAACAACAATATAGAGTTTTTCATTTTTGGCGACTAGTGCAGCAACCTTTGCCACTGACAAACAAGTCGTCAGCACCCATCACTCTGATGTGCCCCGAGATCTATAAGGCCTTGCTCCATGCACTCATGAAGAAACAGATACACGAATCCTACTCCATCTGGAGGATGCTGTGAAACAAGGGTATGACAAGATACCCATTCGCACAGTTGACACGGATGTGGTAGTTCTTGCAGTGACATCAGCCTAGCGCCTCAACATCACCGAACTGTGGATTGCAATTGGTGCTCGGAAGAACTTCCGATATTTACCGGCCCACGAGATGGCCAGCGCATTGGGTCCGAACCGTTGTGTTACTTTGCCAATGTTTCATGCCTTCACTGGTGTCATGTTTTGGAAGCAGGGGCAAACGGACTGCATGTGGACTCCCGAATGACGAAGTCACACCAGTTTTCTGTGCTTTGGCTGCTACCCCGGCGACCGTAGATGATTGGCTGTGTCCACTGGAACGATTGCTAGTCTTACTGTACGACTGTACAAGCAGCCAGGAATTTGTCAATGGAGAGAGGAAGCAGTTCACACAAAAATGTAGAGCTATTGTCCTCCGACACAAGCAGTACTTATGCAGAACACAAAGCGCACCCAGCCGGTTACTGTTGGGCAGAGACGACGATTGCGACTTCGGAGCTCCCATCTCCAAGTGAATGGGGGGGGGACGGGTGCAACAAATATGCTGGACAACACTTTATGAAGCGACACAAGCTTGTCGTGAACTACTGCGCTGTGGCTGCAATAAAGGTTGCGTAGGACTATGCAAGTGCCTCAAGAGAGGATTTCAGTGCATTCCTCTTTTCTGCTGTGGTGGACTGTGTGCTCGTAGCTAATGTGTAACACAGTAAACATTAGGACGTGTAGTAACTAGGAACTGTTACATTTTGCATAGGACGTTTTGGTCACGATATACACACATATGTTACATGCATATTGAAATGTCACACCGACGTAGTCGATTTCTGCTGTGTCTGCTGACATGTCACAAAACAATGATGCTACTCCTCTCTAGAATATAACCTAGCTAGTAAAATTGTGTTTAATGGTAGCCATTACAGAAGATAACCGCCAATTTTAGTCACCATCTTGAAAACGACCGATACGAATGTCCGACGAGATCAAAAGCAGCATATTTAAAATAGCAACACGTAAAACCTTAACGTTGACACCTCTCTAGGTAGTTTATTCTTAAGATTTGAGGACAAATTTATTTGAAAGGCGCCATTTAAAAAAATGGCATAACCAGTAATAGTCGCGACGCTCTTTGATGACGGATTCACACACTTTGATTATGTGCCGTGACGTTTTAACCACTTCCTTGTCTTGTTATATAGCCAGATCTTGCGAGACACCCACAAAACTCAGGACTTTTAACATGAGATAATGGCGGCACAACAAAATTGTGACGACTACAAAATGCATGAAGCATTGCGCCGAAATGGCTTCCCCAGAAAATGACGTCATAGTGAACACGGTCCATTGTTTTCGCCCCTACGTAAATGCTGTCGACTGGAACGAGACACTCCCTCTGCGAAAAATTATATTGGTTAATGATTATCACAATTATTAAAACAGTATTTTGTGACTCACTTTGTAGAACTATTACTGAATGTTTTTTTATTTGCTCTTTATATTATGCAACATAGTTTAGACTTTTATATGACAACCATAATGGCGTCGAATGTATTCAATGTAATACAATTTAAACTTCTTACTTGATGTCACATGCATTATACTTCTGTAAATGTACTTTTGGATTTCTAAATAAATAATGTATTCTGTTCTATTACAGCAATTAAACAAATATTTTGCATTTAATGTTCCTTGAACATGTTTTATTTATAAAAGTAAACAGTAGAAGACAAATACATTTATTATTATTGTTCGCATTTTTATTATTACTACTATTTTAGTAGTATATTATCATCACCATCACAATAATCAATGTCGTAGTTATAATAATTAGTAGTTTTATTATTGTTATTACTGTTTATTATTGGTAGTATTGTTGTCATTTGTATTGTGTTATTTTTATTACTGTTATTATTGTTATTATTATTAGTAGTATTGCTAGTATTACTATTATTGCTATTTATTGCTATCATTGTTATCACTGTTATTGTCGTTATTTGTGTTATTGTTGTAATTGTTTTATTATTGCTATTATTGTTATTGCCATTATTGTTATATTATAATATGTGTTTACCAATATTGTAAATCATGTTTGCCGTCTAATAATGTGGTTATCGATTATACTGTGTGGATGAGGACATTAAGTGCAGCCACATGCGCTGACTTATGTGCTACATATTGTGCTTAAGCGTACTTGCTGACGCGTCCAAACAACGTGTATATTACACGCAAATACTCATAGGTCCACACCACACACGCACATATACAAGCAAAAATACGCATTCGCTCACCACACACATACTACACACACCACAAACACACACAGACGAAGACACACACACGCATGCACACAATACACACTCCGCGCATACATCACAGACAAACTGCCCATACACAACACACACTTCCATACACATATACACACGCACGCACGCACGCGCACGCACACACGCACGCACGCACGCACACACACACACACACACACACACACATTTTCTCTCTCTCACTCATTCTCTCTCTCTCTCTCATGTTATCATTCTCTCTCACAAACAAACACACACACACACGCACACACGCACACGCACACGCACACGCACACGCACACGCACACGCACACGCACACGCACACGCACACACACACCACACACACACACACACACACACACACACACACACACAATAGTAACTTGTCACTTACTGCCATGTTTGATGATTGTGTATAAGTTGTCGTATTTATAAGGGGCTTCTCCAGAGACGAGATGTACAACATCCATCCAGTGACGGTCAATCAATAACAAACTGGCAGGACAATCGAACCATTTTGTGGTTGCTGTGTAAACACAGAATTATGATAGTGTACACCAGCCTAGCGAAGAAAACACCCCATAACTCTTTAGCATACAATTGGTAATTGTATATTTTCTTATTAAAAACAAAATAAAAACAGGCGTTATAAAAATCGGTTTCATTCTTCACCCACGGATGAAATTGTTCGTAACATTAAAACATACAAACACATTCTTAGCATACATTCGAATATTAGCCACTCCAGCGACTCCCAAGGAAAGTTGAAAAGCAGATGATGAAATGTCACATATTCGCATCGGGCGGAGCATTTGCAATCAGAGTTTGATTACAAATATTGTTTTGGTCGACAGAGTCAATTTGTGTTCGAAATTTTCATGTAATACAAACACAGAGAAAGAAACCATTATCTTACGCTTCTAGTTTTGTTGAAAGTGAAGTTAGGCGGATGTGTCGATGAAGTTGTTACTACTAATAATGAAGATGATGATAATAATAATGGCATTGCTCAATAACAATAGTAACAATAGTTAAAGAGGCTCTGTTTCCGAACAAATTTGAGGTACATTCAGAGATAGAGGTCGTCAAACTTTACCCGACCACACTAACATATATACGTTTTATATGTACTACACAAGGCGCTGATAAGCAAATGGGTGTAGTTGCGTAGCCTATAGCGACTAACGTGGATTTGTTTACATGTTTTGCGGAACGCTTGTTTAAATCATCCTCAATTAGCTGAACACGCGTGGCTCCGAAACCTCACCCATAGCTAAACATGGATATAGTCTAACATGTCCGTCAATGTGAAGGCATAATATGTACATTAATGTACATTTACAGCCGTATGAGCCGATGGAACGTCGACTGGTGCCGATGGCACAATGTGAATATAAATATTATATTACATATATAAATATATATATATATATATATATATATATATATATATATATATATATATATATATATATTTGTGTGTGTGTGTGTGCTAAAACGATTCCGGAAGGGATGTTTAAAATGATCGCCTACTGCTCGCCGTATACTTCACACGAGACTGTTACTTCACACATAGTTAAATATTGTAAAACATGTCCGTCATTATGAGAGCATAATGTCTACATTAATGCACCTTTACTATAGAAATGGCGCGGTCCCGGTTATTTTGTCGTGAACACATGTTCTTGGTCTTTGAACACACCCACAGCTCATACACAGACACAGGCTACGCGGCTACACTGGTGAACCTTCATTTTTACAAATACCGATACCGGATTTACTACGACTGTATAGTTTACATTTCACTGCCACTCTATCTCAATAACAACCTTATCCACTGTATCCACCTGAGATTATGTAGAAATGGCCCGCGTTTTCTTGCCGCGAACCGATCACATGGTCTTACAAAACATACTCATTTGTATTTCTTTTGCACTAATGTCAATGAATGGTAGTCCGCGCGATGTTTTTAGGAAGGTAAAATATGTTACATTGTATCGTTTTCGGCCATGCCATTAAGTTGGGTGTCACTTGGTGAATGTTGCTGTGTGTATATTATCAAAATAATAAATGTTATTGAATTACATTTTATTTTGGTTATATGTACACATTTTATAGTGTCAGTGAAACCAGCGTGAGGTCATTGTAACATAATGTTGTTATAGTCTGGATTATGCTACATATAATTAATTGCTAATAGAAACTGTGCACCAGGTTTCCACGTTGATGTAATTGCACAGCACAGCACTGTCAAAAACAATTATGTCACCCTTTCCCTATATAGTGAAATACATTTTCATATATATGAAGGGTATGCTATTGACCGTGCAGGCGCATAGCCAGCGATAGTTTGTATGTGTGGGCATGCCGTATGTGTGGTCACTAGACAGAACAGCCAAAACAACGCCATCTTGGCACTGAATACGATCGTATTAATGGTATGACGGTGAAATCATATTTTTCTGAGACCCAAGATGACAGTAATATATTCGAATAATTATATCTTCCTAGCACTTTGAGTAAGTTTTCTGAAGTTAGTAGTTCCATGAATATTTAGAAAGACTCTGAAAATGTCATACAAATCGCATGTAGCGCGTTGTAGCTAAGCCATCCTGGATCTAATAATCTAATCTATAATCTAACTGCATCTTTGAACATGATAATATTTCAAAAAGCTATTTAGGTGTGAATAAATATATAAATATATAACATTTCTATTGAGGTTAATATTTCAAATGTATATGTTTATTTGAGCATCATGTCACTAAGTATTTGCATAGTGAGATTTCCTATGCTAATCAATACGCTGCTTATAGTGGTTAGTTCGTTTAAAATTTATTTACAAAGAAACATCGCCAAGAGACATGTCAAGGTTGAAAACAGATCTGCTATAGAAATATGTACTATATGTAATACTACTAACAAAGCATATGTAAAGGTCACTGAAACCTGTCGCAAAACGGTATTTGTATTGAGTCAGTCAACTTGTCTAAATACTTACATGAAATACGTTACTGAAGTCTCACTAGAACATAGTAAATTATGTTGTTAAGAGTACACTAGCTCCCATCGTGGGTGCAGAACAATTCACTGGGCCCTGGAGACAGTTGAATAGAAACAAGTTGCCAAAAGTCCGACAAATCATTCGGAAAATTGACCAAATAATATAGGTAATAAAAATTATATTGGATATAAAGTGCTATTTCAAGGTCATACCCATCTCAATGTCACACTATATTGAGGTCAAAAAATTGTTTTTACAAATATATTTGATAAACTACAAAGTTAAAGCAGTTTGCAAGTGCATCTCAGTTGAGTGATCCAGACCCGGTATGAACGTATGCTACACAGCAGGCTGTGCAGTGGTCACACATTTGTTATAATTTTCTGAAAGTTACAATCGTTATCATTTTTGACTGCATGAAGATATTTAAATTATGTAAACGGTATATTGTTACCTATTATACATACAATCGACATGCACCATCATAAACGTGGTAAATATATTGACGGACATGCCAGACGGTATACATCTTTAAGGGTAAGATGAAATTATTTCGGCTAAATTCCCTTTTTAATGTTTCATTTAGTAACAATATGTACGAAATATATCCACTCGCAAAAATATCATATTCTTAAAACAAATATGACATAAAAATCAAGCCATATTGTAGCAGGAGAGGGGTTTAGCTGACGCGAGTAACTTAGCAGATGCGAGGAACAAGGCATGAGATAGAGCCATATTACTCACACCTCCTCGCGAGAATCTCGGACTGTGCGTGATTTCGCTGTGCGAGGAATTGAGCACGACAGAGGCATAGCAATATTTTTGACGCTGACAATCCCAAAATGCATTGCGCTGAAGGCAGGACAGAATGTGACGTCACGATGTACAAAGGCTGTCAGCTTTATTACGATGCCAACGGTGTCCCACGATTTAACTCATTGTAATATTGTTGAAAGTCCACAGTTAATATCAGCGAGTTACTTACCTTTAGATGTCGTATTCTGGCCATCCACGTGGTACACTGAAAACCAATCCAACGATTACATAGGATAACGTTTTCTGGCCTATCATAATATGTATTCACTGATGCAAAATTCACTGACGTCAACGTATTATATCGACGATGATGATCAATGTTCATGTAATGAAGATCGTCTGTCAAAGACTACGCACAACCAACGCTTTCAGAGAATTCCACTCCAAGATAGTCGACTTACTATATTGTGGAAACGTTTTACACGAACATTAATTTAATGGTCTAACTTCATAGCAATGAAAGTATTACTGAAATATAACATTGGCATTAATTATACACCGTACACAATCTGGATGGATATGTGCCCAGTCAGTTGAAACACACACGTGACCCGGCATCCCAGTCAATTGACCTCCTCCTGCAAAACTCTCCGACATACATAACCGAGATGTAGTAATTTGAACGCCAAAAATACCAGCGACACAAAACACCCGTGGCCCCCTGAATGACCCGATGTGTATAGTGACATACGTCAGAGCAACTGGAGCCAACGTCTAAATGAACGACGACAAATTAGAAACACACAACGTTCGCGTTCAACAAATACACTCATGGAACACAGTTTCGGAATCTGCGTTGAATATCTTATGTAACGTTGTAACGCTTACATTTTTCCGGGCGCTAAAAACATTCCGGTTGACGTTTCTGCGCATGCGCGATATATGTAAAATCATCAATGTGCAGCGAAAAGACAAAGCATTTATGGTATAAATATTACGGGTTGTTCGTTAGGATGCATATAACCTCTCAGCAAAGTTATTTGTCGCAAATTAACACGAGGCAAACAAGTTTTGAGGCATATTTTGATAGCAAGAGTAAATCACGTGAAAATAGTGCGCCATAATCCGTGATTTAAAAACAAACCGTAATATTTCATTGCGTTGAATGACATTTTAACAAACTCTTCACAGTAATCATCACAGGTAAGTTAACGAACAGCTCGTGGCACTTATACCGAATATGCTTTGTTGTTTCGCTGGACACTGGATATTTTTTATTTATTGGGCATGCGCAGAAACATCAACCGGAACGTTTTTAACGCCCGGAAAAATGTAAGCGCGACAACGTAACTGATCAATTTCAACTTACCTGTCGCCTGAATTAACACGAATGCAATTACGCGTAGCCACATCTCGATCCGGGTACTTTTCTGACGTCGAACGAAACGTCCTGAAATACACAAGTCGCACGAATGTAATATTGTGTTATCGATAAATATATTTACAATAAACAATTTCATAATAATTAAACCCCCAATCTTCTACACCGCAAAATTGATGCACACACTGGGAAAGGGTACATTTTGGCAATAGGTGTCGCAAGCGAGCAAGAACATAAAATACTGTACTTTGCAACAGCATACCGGCTGATGATAATCTAATAACTCTGAATACTGCCTACCAAAAGAGAACTAATCACCGTGTATCTTTTAACAGCGGGAGACGAGAAACCCCAATTAAATACTTCATCGTGAGGAAAGAGCATGCGAAGGAATCAAAGGACAATACAATACTGAACTATTCTGTCATCGTCACACCAGACAAGGGACTAGTTGTTTAACTGAAGGTGAAGAAAATAAGACAAATGAGAAGAACAGGACAGAACAGATCACGCTTTGAGAGCAGCCGTCAGGAGAAAAATAGTGATAATGACAAGGGAAAAAACAAAGATCGTGGAGAAAGAGTCGAAAGAAAGATCAGGACGTGTGGGTAGGAAGTATGTGGGAGAACAGCGGGACGGAAGAAGCCCAGGGTAGGTAGAACTGGAGGTAGAATGGTCGCACTGATACAACAGTTAAGAAAGAGTGACATACACTTGACACATGAAAACCTACAGCAGCACAACTGACCTCGTACAAGAGGGCGACAGCGACGACTGGGAAGGAGGATGCAGGACCGAGAGGAGAAGAAGCCGTAGAGGGGGTCTACGTGAAGCTAGAATAAAGTGATGGATAGAAATAGCAGCCGGTAGGGGGCGTGCTTGAAAGGACATGGGACAGACGTATATATATATATATATATATATAGACGAAAGTGAAACGGGAGAGGTATTGATGACACCAATTTAAAGAGGTTGGACAAATAGTGAACAGGCTGATGAACGAAGGTAGTTTGTGCATCGCCACAGGTGAGAGTGACATGATTCAAATAATTTAAATAGTAGCAGGGATAAATATAAATAAAACACACAGTGGGATGAAATGGGCGAAGGCTGGAGATTCGTATGATATACCAGCTGAAGGTTGGAATTGTATGAGCAACGCTAGTGTAAAGTTACTTTGCTGACTATTCAACTGTGCAACTGTACAGTATCAACAACGGCAGCGAATTGACAGACAAGAAGAATACCGGCAGCTATAACGGCAGCTATAACGGCAACCATTATATGTTGTCCAGGCATTTGAGGCTAAACTCCAGGCTAACAAACGTACACTAGACGCCATCAATTTGGTTGGTCAGCAGATGGTGGGAAACCGCCACCAGAGATCAAGTCGACCCTGACGGATCAGAACGGGAAGTGGCGCCGGGACCTGTCTGAGAAGTCCCGGGGCAAGGGACGGCGACCGAGTCAGGCCGCTCGGCAGGAATTCTTTAACAAGGCAGTGGAGGACGCCGAGGCCAAGCTCGCTGATTGAACGGCCAGTGTCCTCGGACGACATCGGCAAGAACCTGCAGTCTGTCACCAGTCTGCTCAAGAAACACCAGGTTCTTGAACTACAGATGGCGGCCCACAGTAAGCACTATGATGAGGTGTGTAGCAATGGGGAGCGACCTGTGAGCAACAACTACCACGCGAAGCGCGACGTCAAACGGCGAATCAGCACATTGCGTGACAAACTCAAGAAACTCTTCGATCTTGCCGCTTGGAGATGTACCTGTCTTGAAGATGCCGTCGAGTTTTCACCAAAGACTCGACGGCATTCAAATGAGGCTGAGTCGTGGATGAAGGAGAATATGGCGCTGGTGACGTCAGTTGACTACGGCAAGGGCGAGTCTAGTGCTAAGAGTCTGCTCCAGAGACACGGGCGTGTAACGGAGGCGATCTACGCCTTTAAGAATGACATCAAGCGATCGGTCAGTCTCGCGACTCTCAAGACGAAGGCCTCCAGTGTTCACAGCATAAACCCCGAGTCTGCGTCGATGACACTGGCGCCCCCTATAGTGGTCGATAGTGAAGACGAGAGTGAAGATCATGGCGGAAGATGAGAGAATATGCGTGCGTCACACAATTCATAGTTCAACTGTGTTTGAAAGAAAACACCAGCTGAGCGTGAACCGTCGCGACCGGCTACGGCAGATGGAGACGCGACCGGCGGCCGGGCACAAAGACGGAAGTCACTCAGCGTCGAGTCACGGACCACGGCGAAGCAGTCGGTCGTCAGCAAGTCGACCGACGGCGCTAAACCGGATGTGAGCTTCACGTCGACCTACAAGGGCAAGCACGGCTTCCGGGAACAGGTGACGTCAAGTGCGACGGGAGGGAGGACGGCTATCGAGGGCGGAGCAAACGACGATGGCGCCAGTGTAGAAACGCGGCACAAACACGGCCGCAAACAAAACGAAAGTGAATGATGAAGCGAAACTGTAACAAGGAGTGGGCTATTTGGATTTGTGTCGGGGCCGATTAACAAGGCGTAGTGTGTGGTGCAGTACGCATACGAGATGGCCAGTGGTTCGACTGGGAGAGTGCCGCCGACGACGAAGGCAGCAACGAGGAATCAGAGGAAGACACGTTGAAAAGCGCGAAGAAAACACACACAAGCAAAGAAATTGTGTTTCTACAACATATGTAAAGAACTAACGATGTTTCCACCACGACACCCTCCTGTCGGTGCCGCAGAAGCGACTCGCAGCCCGGGACAAAGACGACCGTATTGGGGGCATCAGGCAGCAGCTGGCGCCGTTCCTCAAGCTGTCGTCGGAGTGTGTGAAGCAATTCGAGGCGGCTTTTGACTCTGGGCGAGACGTGGCAGGTCGCTACAGTTTGCTGTGATTGCTGCTACTACACTCTAAGAAATAGTGTTTTCAAATGTATGCTTTATAGGGTGCAAAGTTTGTCGGACAGGCAGCCCCATGGGGTGCAAATCTGCACCCTAATGTAGGGGTGCAATTGTGCATCCTAATTGTGCAAATATGCACCCATTTCATGGGGTGCAATGTTAGGATGCATACCAAGTGTTGGAATGTATCACCCTAAGGGTGCAAACCACCCCATATGGTGCATACCAGGTGGTAGAATTTTGCACCCTAATGGTGCAAATCTGCACGTTTTTAATTAGTTTGCTATAGGGTGCAATAGTGTGCACCTATATGGTGCATACTGTTGTGAACTCTATATGGTGCATATCAGGTGTTGGAATCCTGTACCTAAATGGTACATAGCTGCACCCTAATACTTGGGTGCAATGTTATGCACCCTATCACTGGGGTGCATATTATAACCCGTAAGGGGTGCTGCTGGTGCGACAACGTTCTGCACCGTATAGGGTACATATCTGAACCCTTTAGGGAGCAAGTTTACACAAGTGTGCAAAAATTAACCTTTTCAAATGCATGCAATATGACATACCAAACGCCTAATCCATGTTGCAAAGGGGATAAGGTGCCCCGTGACTAAGAGGGAAACATAGACAAGAACAAACAACGCCATACAAGTCCATTATAATCGCCATTAATGTTTTATTGCATCGGAATATGTTAAATACAAATGTTTTATGACAATTCAGGTATGATTTACAATTAAACTGCATACAATAAGGAAACTAACAATGAGATCAACAACACATGGACACAACGGGCAACAATCACCACGATTAATAACAAACACCTTTACATAAAGAACTTATAGTTAGCAATACAATTTACACATTACGCATGGAAGCACGGAATTATAAGATCTACACATTTGACATACAATACTTATACATACACATACATTGTGGATGGATTAACAAGATACAGTCAATTAATTACAAGTGAAAGAACTAAAATAATAGCCCTATAGTAAATTCAAATACACTACTAAACATGCTAAATATATCTTTACACAAAATAGTGTAACAATTAATAAAAACACAATATAAAATCAACACTACACATAACATTTGGCTTTACAATAAATAAAAATCCAGCTAACAATACATAAAACATACACTGTGACTGTTTACCAATACAATACACGATAATAATACCGAATATTTGTTGTTATTATAATACTTTAAATTATTTGCAAATTTATTAAAATTCCATTATATAAAACAAACGGCAAGATATTGCAGGGTCTAATTGCCAGAATTATACGAGTAACAAGTAATTAAATGCTAAAGCAAATGCTGCCTGGATTACTAGGCATCGCACTGACAACATTTAAGTACTGATGTTGTTTGGAAAATGTTGCAGATTCGTAGTCAACTGCTTGTGGAAATCAAGCACTGCAATGAATGAAGTTAGAAATGTGAGTGTGTTCTTGCCATGCCTAGGATGTTCTACAATATTCCTGTGAAGGTCGCAGCAAACCCGAAATGGAGGTGCGCGTACACATCACCATGTCATCTGTCTGGACAGTCATGCCTGCTGAATCAAACAGCCTCCTTTCATGGCCAGACAGAGTGTTGGCACAATGGGGTCCTGAATCAGACAATAAGAACATTTACTTAAAATGCAACACATGCTTCAGTACAATTTGCTGGTACCGGCTAAACATTGTTTGACACAAAGACTGTTATTACAAGTTGTAACACTTCCAAATGTGATCTTTAAATATTTTAGATCCCAGTATGAATTGAGGTTTGGTTGCTGAGGTATGTATTGTAAAAGGGAATATCAGGTTTTAAGCAATAATTGCAATCTGGCTCTGAAAACTCTCCCGCAATTTATATTTGGAATAAATCATGATGGTTATCAACTTGCTGCACATTAACTATGCACTGTATTTATGTTCTAATTGTAGGTATGCAATCTTCATTTTATGGAGAGCAACTCCACACAAGTTCACTGGCACAGGCTAAAGAGTGCAGAAGATATTGACTAGTGAAATGTGAATAAAATACATTTATTTCTAACAACCTGTTGAAAAACGTCTAAGTCCCAAATTTCAAACTGCCTTAACTTGAAAACTATATAAGCTAGAACGCTCAAATTTTGGATTCTTGCTAATCTTGCCAAAGGTTCTTACCATACTGATATATTCAAAAATCTTAGAGGTGACAGCAACCCCATTGGTTGCGTTCACACGGAATGACCCATATAGTTATGATATCCTAAGCCAAGTCAGTGCAAAATTTGCAACAAAAACGGTACTGAACACTTTGAGATATGAGAGCTAATGGCACATGGGGGACACTGAATCAAGCCATAACAAAAACATTAATATGACCTCACTTCTCTTGATTGCATCAAATTAAACTGTCGACAACTATGAGTGACCACTTAATGTCACGACTACAAAACATGAATCTACAGAATTATCAACTATGCCTACCTTGTCAAGGACATACATGCCACGACAGTCATGTCTGAAAGAAAATTGAGAACATTATGAAAAATGAAGTACCAACATTAATGTGCCTTGAATGTGTGCATGGTGGGGAGAACAAAACAAGCAAAATAACAGCTATTAATACAGCTGTGAAACATCTTTTATTTCGCCAATAAAAAGAAAGTTAATTAGTTTTGGAAGTTTACTCAATATTATTTTGCCAAACAAAGTACAATATATTTAACTACTGCTGCCAGAACGCACTTCCATGTTATTGTTAACAAATAAAATATCTGCCACCTTTCAATTAATGCCATATTTTTCTGGAAAGAAAATACTTATTATAAATACTGCAAAACCAAAAATGTCAAGACTCTAAAATCAGCTAAATTAAACAATCAAAACCTTACATGGCTGGTATAATTACACATTCTAAAATGTTATGTCAGATTAAGGATTCAAAAACCACTTAGCCCAATGCTTTAAAAGTGGAACATTTTCATATGTTACACATTGAAATGACAATAAGATTTGTAAAATTAGTCAGCCTAAGCTTCTAGAAATGTTGCAATCAGAGGATGGGTGAAATCATACAATATATTGGTGGCCAACTTGTTCTGTACAATATATATATATATATATATATATATATATATATATATATATATATATATATATATATATATATATATATATATATATATATATATATATATATATATATATATATATATATATATATATATATATATATATATATATATATATATATATATATATCGAGAGAGGATTGAAGACAGATCCGTTTACCAGCAATTTGAATACTACATCCATGTTCAAGAAGGTGCTGATTGTCAACAAAGCTTTTTAACTTCCTCAGAAGAAATAACATCACTGGGCTTTCTTATATGCACATTCTTTCTTGTTCAGGAGGAACACATAAAGGAAGAAATTAGGTTTTACCTGCATTGTTCTCATCTGAATAATCTTCTTTGTATTTAGCCAGAATATCCTTATATGAAGCAGCATTTTCAGACAGGCCTAGAATTTTGCCTGGAGCTGCCAGCAATGCAATCTTCAGTTTTTGTTGGTAGCGATTTGTTCTGTGTCTGCTCAAATTGCTTGAGAAGCTACAATAATAAATTATCAAAAGCTATAATGTGCAATGAAATTATGTGTAAAGATTATTATGAATCTATAATTACATAATTATTCCATTATTTGTAAACATACATAATCAAAGTGCACTGTTTTAATTAGTTCTCTTTACATCTACAATTCCTTTTTCATAAAAACAATAACACTTTTTTTGGCAGGAACATATCAGCTTCCATGGACTCGAGAATGCCCAAAGTTGCTTCATTATTATAAAAACAGTTGATAATTCAGAAAATACTCACCTGAAATTATGATTTCAATGCTGGAAACTCATTCAGGAATCAGGAACTCTGACTCTGCCAGATCATGACTTTTCAAATCCATGACATTTCGGTAACAGACATTTCGGTAACAGACATTTCGGTAACAGGACAATTCGGTAAAAGGACATTTCGGTAACTAGACATTTCGGTAACTAGACATTTCAGTAACAATTAAGACATTTTGATAACTAGACATTTTGAAAATAATCAGAGTCCAGTCTGCCATATTAGGAGATAACCTGTTGTGATGTCAGTTAAACCATTGGTAAATTGGGATGGTCCAGACATGGAACTTAGCTTTCTACCAGCAGACAGGCAAGGTGTAAAGTAGTGCTTGCCTCTGAAGGGAACATGGCTTCCAAATAGCAGTAGTGATGACTAAAGTGTTCAACCACTACAGCAAATCACTGGCTAGCAGGACACATTTAAATCCAGACACACATAAGGTGAAGCTATACATGTGAACATGGGGCTATCAACAACAACCAGGGGAAAGCAAAGCTTTTATACCAAGCATACAGAAAAAAATGACATGATAAGGTGGCGTTGTACATGTCATGCAAGCAAGCACTGCCCTGCTAGTGCATACACCGACTTGCTACAAGCATATCCAGTGTTAAAAACTGACCACAACCACTGTCCTGAACCTATGAAGCTAGAGGTTGACAGATGCCATATGGAAATGCCTATACGTGCTGCTACAACTAACGACCCGCCAGCTCGTATTTACACTGACAACATCATAACATTGACAGGTGCAAATAGAGTGTCGATACATGTAAGTTTTTTTTAAAGAAATATTTCTTTATATAGAATATTTATTGGTTTTACCAAAATGTCATGCTACCAAAATGTCTGTTACCAAAATGTCCTATCACCGAAACGTACTGTTACCGAGACGGTCCGCCCTTGCCCTTGTTCAGTCCATCTCATTTGGCTTTGTTCATTGTTCGTTGATTTGCTGTACGCAACATGTTCGATTTTGGCAGTGAGTTAGCACATATTTTGACAAATTTTTCTTTGTAAGATGTTATTACATTCATGAACTACAGTCCTGAACTAGAACTAAACTAAAAATTATAAGATAATAATTGTACATTACCTAATACAAATGTTTAGGCATAATTACTAAAAAAATAAAACGGTAAAACGCTCACTTGTCACACCACTTGCAAGTCAAACCACGATACTCTTCGGCGAGAGAGGGAAGAAAGGACAAAAGATGTTACTGTTGTGTTTGCAAGTTACCGGATACAACGCGATGTTCGGTCCATTAATTTTATTATAATGTGAACTACCTTAATTAATTGTATTAAAATACATCAGTTGTAATGGTGCAAATATGTGTTTCGCACTAGAAACTCTCTTTATTTGTATACACATGATAATAATATCCTAGTTTTCTTTAAACATACGTACGTTCAATTTTTAATCATGTTCTCGTTGACGGTCCCTGTCGTATCAAATCTGATTTACGGTATTGACTATTCTGAAGTAGTTTCGGAAAGAGGAGGAGAAAGCAGAGGTAAGTATCATGGTAGTCCGTCAATATAAATAATTTGTCCCCCTTTAAGCATAATTGTGTGGAATATTTAATCGTTTATTGATGTATATTTATTTTACCTATATTTTTTTAATTTCTATGATATTTCTTTGACTTACGAAGTAACAGCTAATTATAATATATATATATATATATATATATATATATATATTATAATTAGCTGTTATTGCGTAAGTCAAAGAAATATCATAGAAATTAAAAAAATATAGGTAAAATAAATATACATCAATAAACGATTAAATATTCCACACAATTATGCTTAAAGGGGACAAATTATATATATATATATATATATATATATATATATATATATATATATATATATATATATATATGCAACAATATAAAATAATAATTCTTCTTACCTTTAAGTTGTTGCAGAGCAGGCTCTACAAAAAATCCTCCAAATGCACGCGTGATAACCTGAGAGAATCCACACGGTATGGTACATCCGCGTATGGATATGATTTGCTATTTTACAAACGACCGAATACTAAATTAAAACAAACCAGATTTATTTGAACCCTTGTTGCACCCAGCAGCACTCCAACTACACCTTAAATATTTCGTCACGTGACCAATGGTGTGCAAATCTGCACCCTACAATCCTACATTATGTAATTGAACCCTAGTTGCACCTCGGCACCACCCCAATTGCACCCTAATTTCGACAGCTGAGGTTTACCTGAACTGCTAACAGCAATAGTTTCATAACTATAGAAAAACATTTGAAAATACTTGCGCAATGATTATCTGTTAACAGCGTTTTGTCATATGTATTTTGTAGTGTAGTGGGTTATATTTTGTTTAGACGGACAATATTTAGTTCTAGATTTCCTTGTATGTAGATTGCTTTACTATGTGTCATGTTAGTGAGTGGCTGAGGAAGCCAGAACCAGGGACGGTTACCTCAGGGGATGGGGCAGTGTAACAGCAATTGCGTTGTCGCGCTTTCATTTTTCCGGCGTCAGAAACGTTCCGATAGACGTTTCTGCGCAAGCGATATATGTAAAATCATCAATGTTCAGCGAAACAACAAAGCATTTTCGATATAAATGCCACGAGCTGTTCTTTAACTCTCCTGTGATGATTACTGTGACGAATTTCTTTAAATGTCGTTCAATGCAATAAAATATTAAGTTTTTTTTTACAAATCACTGTCACGGTTTATGGCGCACATTGATGATTTTACATATATCGCGCATGCGCAGAAACGTATATCGGAACGTTTCTGACGCCGGAAAAATGTAAACGCTATAGCGTGTTATGTTAGAGTATGCCTACCGTGTTCGGAAGGGGACGAGTTGAGATAGAGGAGCGGAGGTGGTCTCCATGGTTACTAGTGAAGCGTCGCGTTTTTTTATTTGAAACGTAGCGTAACGTGACATGTATTGTTCGTCGAGCTAGAACTTTGAAGAAGCAGTTGAACGTGCCAGCTCAAACCGCACAGACTTTAACGGACAAAGCAAACGAAGAGTGTTTCAGATTAAAATCTACAAACCCTAACCGCTCGGGTCTCTTAACAATGCAATTTTGGCATATGATATGTGTAGAATTCTTATCCACCCCAATGTTGCCGTTATGATTGTATTTTTTTCAATTTATGTATTACGTTTATTCGTCGGATAGGCGCTAAACGCCGATAAGAGACCTTTGTTTTCATGATATTATGTGTAAGAGGCTAAACGAAAAACACATGCAAAAGGGACATCGTTGGTCTCAGCGACAACGTAGATGTGGCGACTGACAGGGCTGCAAGGGAGAAAGCTAATTACAAGCCATAGGCATAGCCATAGGCATAGTACGTAGACGGGATAAATCAGAGAAGAACCTGCGACGTAAAGCTTACCTTTGCAAACGTCTGCATTCAACGGCTCCACTTCAAAAAGTCAAAACGCCACTGTTTCGCTGAACGTGTACAAGAACAATGACGTAACCAACGATAAGGCATGAGCTTAAATAAGCCGCGCTAACTAAACAGTCGCGGATGCCTTATAGTGTAGACTGGGATGTGCTTTCCACAGGAATCGGATGCCCAAAGTGAGCTAGTGATTGATTTGACTTTATTTGGATATGAACTAAACAAAAATCTTAGGTAACACATTTTTAAACACCTGTAAGGCCCACATTCCAAGATGGCCTCCGTCATTCAGGGAAAGTACAGAAAATGACGTATCTCTTGAACTAATTGACCAACTTCAATGAAGTTAGACTCTTTTGTAGGGTTTTCAAACATGCCTGATAATCTAGAATATGTTTGAGATCGATAGTAGAGCAAGGTCATGCAAGAAGGTCAAGGTAAAGGTAATTTAAATTGTTTTTTGAGTCGAAAGTCAATCAGTAAGGTCAAAACAAAGGTCAACATATGATGAGCATTCAATAAAATACATTTACGGGCGGAAATTATGTTTTTAAAGATTATATTCTTTAAACATACATATACAACACACATATCATGGGACATGCAATGCTGAACACTTACCGAGTTAAATCAGTGGTGTACAATCATCTGATAGCGTCATGGATGACACTATCAGAAGATTTTGTACCACTGATTTAACTCACTAAGTGTTCAACATGGCATATTCCATGATAGATGTGTTGTATATGTCTGTTTAAAGGATTAACGACCTATTGTTTGCTAGGCAGGGCATATCACGCTGACTGGTTATTTGGGTCAGTTTTGATGTGGGATCGTTTAGGCAATTTCCACGGCGGCGGGTAGGAAATAATGCAGTCATGTATTGCTGATAACGTCGCTAATAACAACTAAAATAACATTTCACCAATTTGGCGATGATTTTTTTTATTTCCGCAAAATAGCAAACTGTTTTGCCTATGGCGCAATTGGAGATCGGCAGCGCTAGCCTAACATATTGCACCCATTCCCACCCGTTGAGCCACCTGCCGCAGTTTTCAGAACTAACATTTACGAGCCCACCCTCTTCTGCATGCTACAACAAACTAATTGGTGGTTGACTTCGTTCGTTTCGAGTCGATTTACTTAATCACTAACAATAAACGATTATTCCATTATACTGTATAGTTTTGTGACGCATACAATGATATAATGTGGTTAAAAATGATTTATCGATAAATTTAAATAAAATCCGTATCAAAATGGTGTACGGCCGTATCACTTTAAAAACCGCCAAAATCCGTATCGGATACGGGTAACCCGTACCATGTGGCAGGTTTGTATAACCGCTTTATATTCGCGAATTTTAAGGACACCGACCTCTGACCCTCAATCGACAAGTCGAGTCGAGTCGTTTCGGTTTATGTTCACAAAGTTCTCACAGGTTATCGTATCACTCGTTCTTATATCACGGCATTTACTCCCGCGATGGAATATTCCCTGACATATGCGACATACCCGGTGAAAAATGACAACATTATGGAGACAATGACACATTCCGCGCCAGATGATTAATTTGGGAAAAAACAGCATGAATTTACCTAGCCTAGTCTGGGCTGGGCTTAGCCTGGGCTTTGGTGAACGACACAAAACGGAAACAAGAGCTAGAATAAGAACAACTACTATTAATGTAACAATAAATAAGTTAACAATGTAGCAAAAGTTGAAAGAGAAACTGTTATAACAAGGCCAAACTTCTTTCCAGTTAGTTATCATCGGCTACGCATATTTATTAATATAAGTATAATATTCTTTTTGGAAGGATAATAGTAGAAATAATATTGGAAATGCATTATAAATGATCCGCAACAATTACAATTATTGAAATTATTTATTACAATCACATGTCAGACCTGCCACATTTGTGAAATGGCAATATGTATCTTGACCTACAATTCTGTAAGAATCTGTACCAATTTGTATCAGATCATTTGTATACAAATGTGTCGCGAATACCATATTTACACATGAATACAACATATAAAACAAATAAACACCCAATATAATGTTATAGAAACATTGTTTGTTTAACCATGGAAAGAAAGCTGAACAAGTATAGAAAATCTCGCAAACATTATTAATGGGACATCTTTCAGTTATTAAAGGCCAAACAACTCCTACTATTAACGTAACAATAAATAAGTTAACAATGTAGCAAAAGTTGAAAGAGAAACTTTTATAATAAGGCCAAATAATTCAGAAAAATCTACTCTACACTTGTTGCTTTGCAATCAGACACCATCTCAACTTCTCTGGGAAGCTCCTCGCCATAAGCTACAATTAATGCGCGAAGGCTGCTCGTACACGTATCCACAACTTGTCTGTAGCCAGATACTCATGTATACAGCTGAATGAACTGGAGCAATGTAGAGTGAAAACATTTGCCCAAGGTTTTAACACCGCAGCACAGGATTCGAACCCGGGTTTTCTTAATAGAGAATCCGAAGCTCTACTCCCGAGCCACTGCGTTCTGCAACACTTAACATATACTATCGATCGACTGTAATTCTAGCCTGAGTGATGCAGGTTTGTATTATTAAATATGTTTTTACATGCATCTTTCTATCTGTAATATTTTCTGCTGATGCGTCTTGTTAAATATACATTAATTAGATAAAACCTATGTTGGCATTGGGTTGAATATTTATCAGATGGCACATAGGTTAACGCCATAGATCTTCACCTGTACTGAGCGATAATTGGGAACCTGTCAGGTACGGCGTTGTGCTCGTATCAAACGTATAACTGGTCAGAACTAACATTTACCAGCGCGCCTTCTTTTGCACGCTAAAATAAACTAATCGATGGTTTAGTTCATTCATTGCGAATCGATTTACTTAGTCACTAACAATAAACAATTATTCCTATCTATTGTATAGTTTTGTGACGCATACCAGGACATAATGTGGTTAACATATAATTTCTCCATCAATCTGGCTAAACTCCGTATCAAAATGGAGTACGGCTGTATCACTTAAAAACGCCAACGTATCGGATACGGGTAACTCGTATCATGTAGCAGGTCTGACAGTAAGGCAAGCTGCAACAACATTGATATTAATTATATAAATACACCTCCTATGCACATCCAACTAGTATCTCATAAGTGTACTAAGTTGTGCAGTTACCGGTTATCCAAATTCATCAAATTGACCAATTTTTTTATTGTGCGCTGACACCTTGTCATTTGAATGGCTATGTAGCTACTTTATTTAAATAGAAAATGGACAAGTCGTATATTTTTGGAATATTTTATCTGATACTAAAGACTCTGCGACATATAGTAAAACAGTTTGTTAAAATGTCTGATGATACATTGGGTATAATAGTCATTAGACAAGTGCAAAAGTCAACCTATTTTATCTCAAATATATTATAATGAAAATATAAATGAAAACAAGTGTTCATTTAAATGATTTAAAAATGTGTTAATAATTTACACGTTGTGTATTATTAAAATGTTTAAATAACCTGGATTGATCGAATATGTGCCTCCCCCTAAAGTGTTTTAATAATTGTGATGACCAACATAATTCTCCCGCGTTTGATGTTCTATTACACGAGATAACGGATCCTACCCTAAATGATAACAGTACCAGGCGTGTACTGGCAACATCCTACACACCAATGCTACGTATCATTTCGTCCCACACGTCGTCTCGTCTCGTCTCGTCTCGTCTCGTCTCGTCTCGTCTCGTCTCGTCTCGTCTCGTCTCGTCTCGTCTCGTCTCGTCTCGTCTCGTCTCGTCTCGTCTCGTCTCGTCTCGTCTCGTCTCGTCTCGTCTCTCGTTCTCTCGTCTCGTTCTCTCTCGTCTCTCTCGTCTCTCTCTCTCTCTCTCTCTCTCTCTCTCTCTCTCTCTCTCTCTCTCTCTCTCTCTCTCTCTCTCTCTCTCTCTCTCTCTCTCTAAATATGTACTTTTGCAACAACACAGTCTTTGTGATGTCTAACAATATGTGTAATTTTACTTTGATAATTCTCCTCTTGTATTGTGTTGTAATACTACAAACATGTATTGTATATCTATAGTAATGATGGTTATTTTGTTTAATGATGATGGTGTCACTGGAAGACGGCTTTTAGCCAAGTGACAGCCATGCAGTACAACATGCTGACAATTTATTATTATGCTTATGTTTGTTCTTGTACATGCTGCGTTGCGAATAAAGTTACTCTTACTCTTACTCTTACTCTTACTCTTACTCTTACTCTTACTCTTACTCTTACTCTTACTCTTACTCTTACTCTTACTCTTACTCTTACTCTTACTCTAACTCACAGTTTATGTAAAAACCCCCAGCGTAACCAAACACAATAGCGATACCTATCAATGGTATTATCTGGTATCTTCCTCACGAACGTTGTACCACATATGTGGTAGTGGAACTCCAGTCACCGGTCATGGAAGCGTTGCTAAGCAGGGTCTAGAAGAAATCACTCATCATGGTGGCTCAAAGTCAGTGCTGACAGGAGGTAGCCCGATGAACTGCTCAACAGTGCCGCCCACAATCTCAAATTCTCGTGACCGATAGTTGGGTTGTATACCACGTTGTTGACCACGATGACCGTGTACAAGATGACGACCTGAACATGTGCCCATGAGTCCTGTTGTTGGCCCACTACGTAGTTGACAGATATGTTTATTTTCGTCTCGTTCATGGGTGGTATGAAAGGTCGTCGGTTGCTCGGTTAGACTTTGCAGGGAACCAAGGCCTTGACCTTGATACAGCTATTTAACTTCGAAGGATAACCGAACCATTTCACCAACACCTCGATGTGTTACATCGCTTCACTAGGGATTACACGAGTTGACTGTCACATTTTGTAACTCCGGTTCACAGAACGTTCCGTCCAGTACGTTGTAGCGCTTACATTTTTCAGGCGATATAAACGTTCCGATTGATGTTTCTGCGCATGCGCGATAAATGTAAAATCATCAATGACAAATGTGCAGCGAAAGGACAAAGCAATTATGGTATAATTACTACGGGTTGTTCGTTAGGATGTATATAACCTCTCAGCAAAGTTATATGTTGCAACTTAGCACGAGGTAAACAAGTTTTGAGCTGGTTTCATAGAACGTTCGCGTGACGTGTAGAGCGCCGACATTTTTCAATCAACGTGATTGATTAATCCCACCCCGTTAACTGGCAATTCTTACCCTTTGCCTTTCTCAGAACAACGTGGTCTTTTCTGTGTCTATGCGGATAAATGTCAATCACAAGGAAATGTAGAAAGGCAAAGATTGGTATAATTACTACGGGTGTCGTAGAGTTTAACCTTCAGCAAAGTTTGGCTGATTAGCACGAGGTAAACAAGTTTTGAGGCATGCTTCAAGCAAGCGTAAATGACGTGACTGTAGTGCGCCATAATCCGTGACAGTTATTTAAACAAACGTAATATTTTATTGTATTGACGACCGTTTAAGCAACGCTTCCCAGTAATAATCTCAGGAGAGTTAACAAACAGTCTGTGGCATTTATACCCAAACTGCTTTGTTATTTCGCTGTACACTTATGATTTTACATTTATCGCGCATACGCAGAAACGTCAATCTGAAATTTTTTAACGACCAGAAAAATGTAAGCGCGACAATGTCACCAAGAACATGCTTTCCGCGGTGAGCACCGTACAAGCGTTGCCACACCTCTGTGTGTGATCTTCTCCGGGTGGCGTATCGATTATCGTAGCGACGTGACTTAGCATTCGCATCAAGTAGTTGCATTACACAGCGCCGCGGCAAGAGGGCGCCACTAGGTTTAAAAGCAACATCTATAAATAACTCAAAAGGAAGGATTATACATAGATAGTTATGGGTTGGATTCTTCAATACGCTGAAGGCTGCCTTGTCCACTTGCCTTCTGGAGTTCACTCTCGGATGGTAATCTTAAATCTTGTTAATCTGCGTGACCCTCGTCCCACTTCGTCTCGCGGTGTATATTTTGTAAGTATTTTGTCAAAATATACCTTTTTAACCATTCGTTTCCACAAGTGGAATAAAATAAGTGCTACGTATTTTGAATATCGGCATTATAATTTGCAAGAAATGTATACTCATATATCGGAAAAATCTAGTAACAGTGAAGCCTTAACAGCCTAGCCCGGCCTAGTCCTACATATCGTGGGTGTGGGCGCAGAGACATAGGCGTAGCGACGAGCCAGATGAAGGGAAAAGTCGGAAAAGAAGAAGAACTTGAGACGCAATGTCGTTGGCCTGCCAATGCTTACCTTTAGTTAGTAGGCTTTGCACATGTATTTCATCGAGCAGGCATCGTATCTTCATTCCATAAGCATAGGTACA
>JAODUO010000628.1:252500-264416 GCA_025642075.2 Ridgeia piscesae
CTTGGCCGTAAACTTTAATCAGGAGCCGGACTCTGAAAAACTCCAAGCCATCAAATAGTTCGTTTTCAAATGGATAATCAAATTAATCTAATCTGCTTAAATATTAAAAAATATATCACAACCTCGGTTTTACACACTATCATAGCATTAATATGTTTATGTATATCATAAATAATTGTCTGAATAATATTTGTAACAACTAAAATTAATATGTACAAACGCTAAGAAAAACAATTTCACATTAATTAAGATGCATTACTCTAAAACTGTACTAAACATTCGCAGCTAGTAGCTAAAATATAAAATGTATGGTAAAATGTATGGTATGGTAACAGTGTCGCTTTTAAGTTGCATTCTGAGTTTAATATTCGGGTTTTACTGGGGAATTTTTGTATAAGAAAATGAATGATGTACGATCTGTGCTCATTCTATCGTATTTGCTACCACAGTTCCGTTTGCTATATTAATCGATAATTTAAAAAAATTGCAATATTTACCTGTTATCCGTTACGACCACCGGTAGAAAACACTTGGTGCGCGGACATATTCGACTATTAAGATCAAATTGTAATGATGTGCGAAAACAATTTACGTCGAGTTGACGAAAGTCATATTTAGTCTACATGGCGTATTGAGTCCGCTGCTCTTTGTATTTAAAACTACGACGGTCTCAGAATACAACTTATGCCCCACTCACACATTTCGTCGAATTCGTGTTTGCTCTCTCTCTCTCTCTCATCTGTTTAGTCGCAGCGGATAAAGTCTCGCATGTCTGTGAACATACACACGATCTTCTTCCGAACTGATCGGTACAGAACGAGGTACAGGAAGCTGTTCATGAACGAATTGCAAATGTACATCCACATAGCGCCGAAACGAAAGACGCTGGTGATGCGTTCATCCTGGATGGCGTGACGTAACACGGCATATGTCAACAGCGGAACGTTTAGCGCCAGGGAAACGAAACAGATTATTAGAATGTTTTTAGCGGATCGAATCGCCTGGATTGTCACTAAGCCGGGGTTCACAGCGTCGTTGTCGCCGACCATAGTTCCTACCGACTGCACCTGCGTTGCGATCTGCCTCTGTGTTCGAACGACGACTACGAATATTCTGAAGGTTGCAAATATGAGAACAATGTTGGGAATAACGACGGCTACGACGTAGGTTGAGAGGATTATTCGTGACACGAGTCTGTCGTTCGCCGGTGTTCGGTACGTGCACATCGACATGTTCCACGTGGCGTCGATCCAGAACTTGGGGGCCGCCTGCACAGCTCCGACTACCCAGATGACGACGATGACGACGTAGCAGCGGTTGCGCGTGACAAGTTGCTCGTAGCGTAGCGGCCTCAAGATCGCGACCATCTTCGACAGGGCGACGCAGCTGAGGCTGTATAGAGAGCTGAACCCAAACCACCAGAAGCAGAACATTTGTATTTCTGGCAGATAGTCCGTCGTGCGGCGGACGATAGGCGTGAGACGCGAACAGAGGGCGGCGCTGATGGGCATGGCCGTGCAGCCGCCAGCCAAGTCGGCGACGCATAGCGAAAACATGAACAGTCCGGTGCGATCCTCGCGCAGCACGGGATATCGCGCGATGACGGCAATGACGAGAGCGTTCATGACGATGTTTAATACGACCACAGTACTTATGATGACAGGTTTTGCGTCTTCGAATTCGTATGCATCCATGACGACACGATGTTTTCCTCGAAGCTATTTTCGATCGGACAACAACGCGAATTGTTTAAGCTAAAACGCACGGGTGAAGAAGTGTGCCATTTCTCCAACTAACGAGTACGTCAGAACGCCAGTATGTGTTCGCGTATATTCTACTCATTACGTTGAGTGGGCGAAACTTGTAGGCATTCTAGTGCTTAGGCTTATTAAGAAACAATTAGCGCCATGCATTTGGCTTCCCCTTCTGGCGTTAACACCCACACTGACCGTCAGTGGCTGACTGAAAATACAACGTATAACTTAGAGTGGTGATTGCTGTTAGGTACTCAGCGGTAAAACCTCTTTTGTAATTATCACTTCTGCCGCCTTTCACGTGAGACAATGGCATCGCTGTTTACCTCGCTCTAGCTGCTGAGTAAACTGGTGGCTGCTACAAACGCTTTGAACGGTTCGACATCATCCGACAAGACGCTGCAGTCGGAGACGACGAAGGTGCTAAGCTAACAAAGGCGCTAAGCTAACAATCACATGCTAGACTAAGATTCCAAAGGAAAAATCGACTTAATGTAGCTGTAGCCAGAGAAGAACCGTCGATTCGTCAACTAACGAAATTGTGCCGTAAAGAGGTTGCAGTTGTCCAGTTTGAAAACGCTATGTTTGGAACCGGGGAAGGGTAAATTTAACTTTACACGCGTAACGGGGAAATAGGGAGACCCGAACGCTAGGCGATGAAAGATGGATGATGAACTGCAGACTGTTTTGCTATGAGGCAACGCAGCAATGGCAGGCCGAGACAGACGGGTCTCGCAATATCTTGTGTGAGTCTTGGTCATAGAAACGACGAGAACACGGGACCACACGCACGCACGCACTCACTCACTCACTCACTCACTCACTCACTCACTCACTCACTCACTCACTCACTCACTCACTCACTCACTCACCACCCACCACCACCACCACCACCCCCCACACACACAACAAATCACCATACACATTCCATATATATATATATATATAATAATATATTATATATATATATATATATATATATATATATATATATATATGGAAATGTATATATATATTTGTTGTGTGTGTATGTGTGTGTGTGTGTGTGTGTGTGTGTGTTGTGTGTATGTGTGTGTGTGTTGTGTGTTGTGTGTTGTGTGTTGTGTGTTGTGTGTTGTGTGTTGTGTGTTGTGTGTTGTGTGTTGTGTGTTGTGTGTTGTGTGTGTGTGTGTGTATGTGTCCAGTAACAGGTAATACGACAATGTGTTGCAGTGAGTTGGTTGACACATGCGCCTGTTCTTCCGTCACTCCGAGTGCAATACCGGGACTGGACAAGAATGGTGTGTTTGACGTGATGTCAACAGTGGGGGCCGTGTATTCCGTCCTACCACGGAAGTCACGTTAATTGTTGTATCACTTCAGTTTGGTATGTAAATTAATCACGGAGGAAAAAGCACCGCGTCAGTGGCCCTTAGCGCCAGTATAGAAAGGCCTGTTCATCGAAAAATATTATGTTCTGAAAAAAAAGGTTTATTTGTTCAATGAGACCTCGTAAGGCTTAACTATTCGGCATTTCTATCGAATCTGGACCATGTTTTTGCCTAACATTTATAGGTCAGAGCGTTAGCGTAATCATTATATATAATCAAAGGTATATCCAAGTAACGGAAATATTGTGTCTTAGTGAATGTTAGAGCCCTAGGAGTGATCCGACTTGCTCTAGTCTTACCGCAGTATGCCATAAAACAGCGTATGGTGCACGTTCATTATGCCTCATAAGTGTGCAAAAGCAATATTTTAATTTTATTATGTTAGTGTAAATAAGAGTTACCGCTGGATGATGAAATGGAGGGTAAAATATACAGCATTCCCTAAATGTAGCAACTACAGGCGGTAGCAACGGGGAACCTACATGATCGTTTGGGCGCTGAAACGCAATTCGGACCTACAACGTATTCGCACTCTTTACGCGCGCTGTGGAGTTCTTCTTTTGTCAACACTTCGACGAAGCATGTTCGCAACACGCGGTGGTATCTGTCGAATCACAGCCACCGTCGCAACAACTTCCCGAAAGCCACCGCGGCACACGGCGACCAACTCCATCGATTGACATATCGCAAGAAAATGAGTGATTCGCCAACTCGATTTGAATAATTGGAGCGTTCGGTCGGATGGCGAAATACACGTCTAGGCGAAGGACACAGACAATGTAGGCGAGCGACACGCCTAGGCACATGAATGTCGTTCGCTTAATGGAGTCTTCCGCGGCTGTGTGCATAGTCTTCCGACGAGATGTTCGAATTATCGCCCAGTTACGCACGACCAAGACGTATGTCGCTATAACACTTGCGAAAACGGTGGAAATCTTCACTCGATATACACTGAAATATGAAAAGCATGAGTCTTTGTGATAAGGCAAAAGCCTAATCTAAAATCTAATATGAAGAAGATGTCGATGTCGATGTTCGTGGCGATAGCGAGCTCTAGCACCGACATGCAGCATAAGCCGGCCTGCACGTTTTGACTCACGAGGTAGGTTCCGCTACAGGGTATTTTTCGACCAATGAGTAACGAGCATGTGGACAGCCTCCGTTTACACGGTACACGTGACAACGTTTCCACTAGGTTCTGCTTGTGTTTATATTGTACACGTGTTGGATAGAGGTCATCAAATGACCTGACCATGACGAAATGATTGTCAGATTGATCACAAATATGGTAGATTTGTAACATATATTCATGATTGTAAACTAATACACAACATTAATTTTCTACTTTTAAATTATCCTGGCCAAGAAAATTTAACCAGATGTTACCACGATGCTTTACACGTGTATGCACGCACATTGTCACGTGTACCGTGTAAACAGAGGCTGTCCACGTGGGCACATGCTCGTTACTCATGGTCGAAACATTTCCTGTTGCGGCACCTACCTGGTGAGTCGAAACGTGCAGACGGCCTTGCGCGGAGTGCACAACCGTAGCTTTAGTAACAGGAAGCGGACGACGAAGCTGCGCTCGACAGTGAATGCGACAATGAGCGAAGTGGACGCGTCTACTAGTGTTTCGTGTATCATCCACGTTAGGCTAACATACTCGTGATGTTAAAGAACCAACGCCAAGCATAGGTTGGGTATGTCTTCAGTGAGGCGACCATCAGCACGAGACTGTCACCGACGGCTCAAGTAGACGTTGGCCGACGTCCGCACGAGCGCGTCGCGCCTCCGCACGAGCAGGACGAGCGTGTTACCGACGACACCCGTCATGCACAGCGGCGGCCAGCCGTATCTCCATAATGCCTCCGAGTTGGGATAGGGAGGCAGGTAGCTAGCTATCCTCCAGATACGTACGGTTGGCAAACGCGTACAATGCGAGGTTTTCGTAAAAAGACCACATTCTTTCATCCCACTCCGTCAACGAAACAAGCGTTTGATTCGCCATAGTCAAACCGAAAGTAACAAGAACTCGCCAGATATCATTTCCTCGCGTACTGTGGGACAACCATCCGGTGCAACCAGTTGACGTAATTACACTGGAATGTCTGTCACTGTTCAACAGGTATCAGTGTCACCCATCATCCGTCCCGCGCACGAAATGATCTATATATATAGGACTAGTCGTATTAGAACTGCACTTATCATTAGTAGGCTAGACTATGGTAATTCCCTTCTTTTCACAATACTGGCCTTAGGGATATCACAACATGTTAAGAATTGCTTAGCAATGTTTGTGACTAGGTATCCACGTTTTGTCATTTTATGCCAATATTAAAGTCGATATCGCATTATGAATAACCGATTTCCAGTTTTAAACCTCCCATCAACTACTACTCTTTGTCTTCTATCAATAAGCCATTGTCTATCCAGTTTAATCATACCATTTCCTATGACATGGGTCTTTAGTTTAAGTAGTAATCTTTCATGTGGCATTTTGTCGAAGGCTTTTTAAAAGTCTAATAGATTATATCTACTGGTGATCCCTCATCTACCCACTTTTTGATATCTTCATAAAAACATCCTCGCATTTTGAAACCCATATTGAGAGGGCTTTACCAAGTTATGTTTAACAAGAACATCAATAAAGTGATTTTTAAATAGTATTTGTAATAGTTTGCAAATCACCGATGTTATATTCATTGGTCTAAATAATGTTTGCTTCTTTCAATTTTAACGGAACTATTCCCTCCTCTAATGACAAATTGAACACTGTTGCATGCAGTGTGCTAATTGTTTGTTCTACAATTTCCAATAGTAATTTGGAATGAATCCCATCCACTCCAGATGATTTATTATCCTTCGTATCCCTTATTTTTATAGCGGCCATTTGTGGGGTTACAATTAGTTGTCCTGAATAGTCTGGTAATCTCCCCTCGAACTTAGTCTCTGGTACTGGTAATGAACTAATAACTTCCTGGTAAAGACCGAACTAAAGTACTCATTTAGGTTTTCTGCCATTAAGAATCCCTCTGTTATTATGTTATCGTGATCTTTCTGGTTACTTCGAACATACGCATGCAAACTATTGCTGTCATGTTATTTATTAAAAGCTAATATTATTAATAGCTTTTCTTTGAATTTTAGCTGTAGCTTGGTTAAGTGCTTCTTTATAAATGGTATAGTCTTCTTCACTTCCAGCATGTCTACATGACTTCCACATCATTTGCTTCTACTTACTTTTTCAAGTGTTTCTTTTTAGACCGTTTCCTTTGTTTTTTTCAAATGGACAAGTTTATCGACGATGCCGTTTATTTCACTTTTTAAGATATTACATAATTCTGTTGCTGTCTTACTCTTTAGTGTGTTATTCTAGTTTATCTTTGCTAAATATTTCCTCATGTCCTTATATCTTCATTTGTGGAACATTTTCCTGAACCTTATTTTTCGAGTCCGTTCTCCTTTTACTTTGAAAAAAATGCATGTGGTTGTGATCACTACACCCCAATGGCTCACATATCTTGTCATTATCCACAAATTCCTTCCGTGAGGTCACTGGTCCTTTACTATCTCGACACATAGGAGAGCGTACCATTGACACGCTCGGTTTTGAAACACGCCGGCTCTGTTGTGTGTGTGTGTGTGTGTGTGTGTGTGTGTGTGTGTGGGGTGCGTGTGCGTGTGCGTGTGCGTGTGCGTGTGCGTGTGCGTGTGCGTGTGCGTGTGCGTGTGCGTGTGCGTGTGCGTGTGCGTGTGCGCGTGTGCGTGTGCGTGTGCGTGCGCGTGCGTCGTGCGTGCGCGTGCGCGTGCGCGTGCGCGTGCGCGTGCGCGTGTGCGTGTGCGTGTGCGTGTGCGTGTGCGTGTGCGTGTGCGTGGCGCGTGGCGCGTGTGCGGTGCGTGTGCGTGTGCGTGTGCGTGTGCGTGTGCGTGCGTGTGGCGCGTGTGCGTGTGCGTGTGCGTGTCGCGTGCGTGTGAGCTTGCGTGCGAGCACGTGTGAGCGTGTATTCGTGCGAGCGTGCGTGCAGACGTGTTTCTGCGAATGTGAGCATGCGTACTTCACCACATCTGGGGCTTGACTGTTGTCTTTGGGATAACAAACATATACTGGCTCGTTGTCTCTTCCGACAGCTTCCCTTCTCGAATGGCAAGGCTTGACAGACAGCACTGAATGACGCGGGGAATGGCACTCATGGTGATATAAGTGGCCAATTGCGACAATTGTCGCCAAGGACATTTAACAGGCCGTGTTCTGTAATGCACACTTGCCAAACATTGTGGCACAATTATTGTCTGTCTCGTGTGGTATTATCCGCAGTGTCAAACACGAGACCATTATCTGCGTGAGTTGTGGACGGAATTAATTGCGAAAATGCCTTTGATAAATAACATAAGATATCACGAGTTGATAGGTCGGACCACAATACATACACACGACGCTTCGAGACGAATATTGCCGCCAACTCGCTGCTACGAAGGCCAGTCACTTCTGTACAGATATGCGTGAGGCGGGACACAATATGAAAATAATGTTCGGCGTCACCAAAGCACAACTGGGCCGATTTGCACCAGCCCAGTTAGCTGAGTCATGTAGTTCTTGCTGAGACATTCCAACAGTTTTTCGTAAGAAGAATCGCTAAAATACGTCGTGCAGTCGATTCGCGTGCCGTAACGACCACCACTTCTGATTATGTGCCATGTCATTACTATCAATCCGCGCTGGTCTGCGAATTTACGCCAGCAACGACTGCACTCATCAGACGGATCATTTTGCAGTTGTCTGCTAAATCCTGCGCCGTCGACCCGATGCCAACGAGCCCGCTAAAAAAAAACATCGACCTACTAGCACCGGCTTTCACAGACATCTTTCACACGTCACTTGAATCCGACGTCGTACCTGCGGCCATGAAACACGCGATAGTAACACCGACCCCCAAGAAACACGCGATAGTAACACCGACCCTCAAGAAACACGCGATAGTAACACCGACCCTCAAGAAACACGCGATAGTAACACCGACCCTCAAGAAACGCCGTCTCCACGTTAACTGTCTGGCAAACTACCGGCCAATATCGAAGTTAAGTTTTCTATCGAAAACGCTAGAGCGGTTCGTTGTCAGTGAACTACGCCACTATCTTGACACCAATGGCTTCAACGACCCATTCCAGAGCACGTACCGGCTAGACCACTAGCGACTACTGACCCATGGTTCACGCTCGTCCCTTGGCGTGGGGCGTACCGCTAGACCACAGCACTCTCCTGTGTCGTCTTCGTGCTATAGACTAAGCCAGAGAGTGCTCGCTTGGTTTAGATCATACCTTGTAGGCCGCACGAACGCAGTTAAGACACGCGAAGTTACATCTGCACCGGTAATTATTCAACACGGTGTTCCATCGGGCTCGGTCCTAGGTCCACTCTATTTAACGTTTATTTGTTGCGGATATTTTCGATCGCCACCAGATCCGCTATCACTGTATCACATATATGCAGACGACATATGTACGCGAGTGTCCGCCATCGAGTCACGCAGATGCACAACGAAAATGTGTGTGATATTAGAGAGTGGCTGGACTACAACCGTCTTCTTCTAAACGAGGCGAAGACTGAAGCAATCGTTTTTCGTTTCGCTGCCGTCCACTCGCCTTCTCCGTTATATCGATGTATGTGGGTCATCCATATCACTGTCGCCGACTGTTCGTGATATAGACGTTTTACATGACAGCCGTCTTGACACGTCGGCGCAAGTATCGAACGTTTGTCGCGCTGCATACTCAAATCTATTTCGTATTGCGAAATTCGAACAAGTCTGACAACTGCTGCATACAAGACTCTCGTCCACTCACTCGTCACACCACGGCTAGACTACGGGAACGCTGTACTGTATGGCATCTCCGATCGCCTCCTATACCGCCTTGGGATGGGTGCAGCGCTCGGCGGCCAGAGTTGTGCTGCGGTAAGCAGGCGCGGTGCATGACGGCCGGATTGCAACAACTCCACGCTCTACACGATCGAACGCCCGCGTTGATCGCGTCGCGCCTTACGATCTGCTGACAGCGCGTTGTTAGCGGTTCCCCGTTACAACATTGAACGACATGGGCGCCATTCTTTCTCTCGTGCAGGACCAACTGTGTGGAATGCACTACCTGAGGATTTGCGTTCCTTAGAGTGCATGAACCAGTTTAAGAACACGTCTTAAGACTTATTATTTCACGATTGCATAATATGTCTAGATTTTTCTATACCGTTCACACTTGTATATATTTATTCTTAATTAGCTAATTTTTATTATTTATTAGTGAATAGTTTACAGCTTAACATATATTTGTTTATAATTTAAATGTAAGAGGGATTTAATTCCAAATTGTTGTTAACGACAACAACAAACAATATTTGCAAAATATGTTGCAAGTATAATTCCCACATTTCAGACCGACACAGTAGTAGTAGTAGTAGTAGTAGTAGTAGTAGTAGTAGTAGTAGTAGTAGTAGTAGTAGTAGTAGTAGTAGTAGTAGTAGTAGTAGTAGTAGCAGCAGCAGCAGCAGCAGCAGCAGCAGCAGCAGCAGCAGCAGCAGTAGTAGTATAGCCATCAACATGCATCGTTTCACTAAGGCTAGTTAAGTATTCGTAATACATTGTTACGGGCAATTGTCATATTCTAACGCGTAAAGTGCATGTATTGTATGAAATGATCACTTTGCTTGCGATTGTATATATATATATATATATATATATATATATATATATATATATATATATATATTTATTTTTAGTGTATATGTAACTATGTAACTATGTACGTATATATTTACCTACTACTGCTGAATATGTTCCCCGTTCTCCTGTGCATCCATACAACATGCTTGTAGCATTGTTATTTAATGCTAACAACAGGAATGCCTGTTGGTAGGCTGGCAGGAAGTGGCGTTTCGAAACGTGTTTCGTACGGAAGTCAATACTAACGCAGCTTAGCAACTTGCAAACAAATCCACGTTAGTCGCTAGAGGCGCTGATACGCAAGTATGCCCTAGTTGCTTATCAGCGCCTCTAGCGACTAACGTGGATTTGTGGAACCCCGTTGCAAAACCGAAATTAAAATAAAGCTGCAGGCCCAGACGAACTATTTGTGAGAGTCCTCAAAAAGACTTCAGTTGAAATAGCTCAAATTATCACACCGAATTTTCAGCAGTCATAAAACACTTCTAAATTTACAGATCCCTGGTTCCAGGCATTAATAACACCCAAACAAACAGAGCCTCAAATCAGACCCTGCCAATTACAGACCAATTTCATTGACACGTATCCTCTGCAAAGTTATGGAGCACATTATCCATAGCAACATGTGGAAACACAAAAACACAACATCATCCTCCCCTTCCAACACGGTTTATCATCAGATACTTAGTATATATATATATATATATATATATATATATATATATATAATATATATATATATATACATACCATCCTGCTAGATTTTGCCAAAGCCTTTGACGAAGTCCCTCATAAAAGCCTCTTATATCAAAATTAGCCTACTGTGGAATAACTGAAAACATCAACTATTGGATAAACTCATTTCTTTCACATATAAAACAGTTTCAGTCAACGATCTAATCAAACGAACCCTGGAACCAGGCAAACCTGTTGTAAACAAAATTGCCTATAACATGCTAGTCCGAACAAAACTATAATATGCCTATCTTATATTGAATCCATACACCACCATCCAAATTAAACTTCTTGGAAAAGTACAGCACAGTGCAGTCAAATGTGTCAAAAAACGACCATCGACGCCAAACATTCACAACATATCTAATAACCACCCTTGGATGGCCCATTCTTGGGTGACGCAGGATTACCAAACAAGCCATGACATTCTACGACATTTTAAATAACATAATCAACATCACATCACCACCGGGGCTAATTAAAACCATAAAAAGCCGTAGCCATAACATAGCTACCAGGTGCCGCATCAACACTGCAGTGTTCTGTTTTAACCTCCGAGCAATTCGCTTCTGGAATATGATCCCACCACATATTACTGAAATAGAAACCCCATAGTTTTTCAAGCAACAATCATGAACCTCCCTTTCACGACACACAATCACCTAAATTGCCTGTAAAACAAACACACAAACAAACAAGAAACAAGCTACCACAAACAAACATACAACCTAACGTATGCGCACAAGAAGCACTACAAACTCCTGTGTTCGCCCAAGTTTTGGCTGTTTGGAGGAACCCACCTGAGACCTGAGATGACTGGATACTGCGTTATATAAGAACTTACCTTTCTATTATTATCATAATCGCCACAGCTATCTTAAGGATAACAAAACAGTCAAAAACGTCACATGTATTAATTCAGTGTCGACAGCAAACAAAAGTTGATGTCCATATCAGATCCAACCAAAACTATTGCTTGACGACACGTGTTGTGTGTATTGGAAATGTTCTGCAATAGTATCAGTTACGTAATGCTATTTAAGTAGTATGTGTATAATTATTCATCTTGCATGCATTTGCCATGGACAAGATTATAACAGAGGATTGACCGGAAACTCAATTAACAGTGAAGATTAGATGATCCACTAAAAGGGCTTGGATTACCAATGTTGGGGCGCGACCCAATGTTTAAAAGCAGCTGCGATAAGGTGATATCTTACATAATCGATTCGACGTTTATTTACTGTTACTGATAATATCGGTGATGTAGTGGATGATTGTGGTGCTGATGACGATAGCGACGATGATTGGATGATGGTGGTGCTGATGATGATAACGGCG
>JAODUO010000629.1:2500-77500 GCA_025642075.2 Ridgeia piscesae
GCTGTGTTCAGTTATGACGACGGAGTCACATGTACGTGACTGCTGTGTTCAGTTATGATGATGGAGTCACATGTACGTGACTGCTGTGTTCAGTTATGATGATGGAGTCACATGTACGTGACTGCTGTGTTCAGTTATGATGATGGAGTCACATGTACGTGACTGCTGTGTTCAGTTATGATGATGGAGTCATATGTACGTGACTGCTGTGTTCAGTTATGATGATGGAGTCACATGTACGTGACTGCTGTGTTCAGTTATGATGATGGAGTCACATGTACGTGACTGCTGTGTTCAGTTATGATGATGGAGTCACATGTACGTGACTGCTGTGTTCAGTTATGACGATGGAGTCACATGTACGTGACTGCTGTGTTCAGTTATGATGATGGAGTCACATGTACGTGACTGCTGTGTTCAGTTATGACGACGGAGTCACATGTACGTGACTGCTGTGTTCAGTTATGATGATGGAGTCACATGTACGTGACTGCTGTGTTCAGTTATGATGATGGAGTCACATGTACGTGACTGCTGTGTTCAGTTATGATGATGGAGTCACATGTACGTGACTGCTGTGTTCAGTTATGACGATGGAGTCACATGTACGTGACTGCTGTGTTTGGCTATGACGATGGAGATACATGTACGTGACTGCTGTGTTCAGTTATGACGATGGAGTCACATGTACGTGACTGCTGTGTTCAGTTATGATGATGGAGTCACATGTACGTGACTGCTGTGTTCAGTTATGACGACGGAGTCACATGTACGTGACTGCTGTGTTCAGTTATGATGATGGAGTCACATGTACGTGACTGCTGTGTTCAGTTATGATGATGGAGTCACATGTACGTGACTGCTGTGTTCAGTTATGATGATGGAGTCACATGTACGTGACTGCTGTGTTCAGTTATGATGATGGAGTCACATGTACGTGACTGCTGTGTTCAGTTATGATGATGGAGACACATGTACGTGACTGCTGTGTTCAGTTGACGATGGAGTCACATGTACGTGACTGCTGTGTTCAGTTATGATGATGGAGTCACATGTACGTGACTGCTGTGTTCAGTTATGACGATGGAGTCACATGTACGTGACTGCTGTGTTTGGCTATGACGATGGAGATACATGTACGTGACTGCTGTGTTCAGTTATGACGATGGAGATACATGTACGTGACTGCTGTGTTCAGTTATGATGATGGAGTCACATGTACGTGACTGCTGTGTTCAGTTATGACGACGGAGTCACATGTACGTGACTGCTGTGTTCAGTTATGATGATGGAGTCACATGTACGTGACTGCTGTGTTCAGCTATGATGATGGAGTCACATGTACGTGACTGCTGTGTTCAGTTATGATGATGGAGTCACATGTACGTGACTGCTGTGTTCAGTTATGATGATGGAGTCACATGTACGTGACTGCTGTGTTCAGTTATGACGATGGAGTCACATGTACGTGACTGCTGTGTTCAGTTATGACGATGGAGTCACATGTATGTGACTGCTGTGTTCAGTTATGACGACGGAGTCACATGTACGTGACTGCTGTGTTCAGTTATGACGATGGAGTCACATGTACGTGACTGCTAGGTTCACTTATGAAGATGGAGTCACATGTACGTGACTGCTGTGTCAGTTATGACGACGGAGTCACATGTACGTGACTGCTGTGTCAGTTATGACGATGGAGTCACATGTACGTGACTGCTGTGTTTAGTTGTGACGATGGAGTCATATGTACGTGACTGCTGTGTCAGTTATGATGACGGAGTCACATGTACGTGACTGCTGTGTCAGCTATGACGATGGAGTCATATGTACGTGACTGCTGTGTTCAGTTATGATGATGGAGTCATATGTACGTGACTGCTGGGTCAGTTATGATGATGGAGTCACATGTACGTGACTGCTGTGTTCAGTTATGACGATGGAGTCATATGTACGTGACTGCTGTGTTCAGTTATGACGATGGAGTCATATGTACGTGACTGCTGTGTTCAGTTATGACGACGGAGTCACATGTACGTGACTGCTGTGTTTGGCTATGACGATGGAGTCACATGTACGTGACTGCTGTGTTCAGTTATGATGATGGAGTCACATGTACGTGACTGCTGTGTTCAGTTATGATGATGGAGTCATATGTACGTGACTGCTGTGTTTGGGTATACAGTGTTTCACCTACATATCATTTCAAGGACGACGTGTTATTTAATCATTTCTAGGACCGAGCACCTACGCTGCAATCATTAAAAACTCCAACTAATTTACACAACAAAACATATCTGTACCATAAACAAAATTCTGACTTATAATGACTGACGTAATACACAAATCCCACTGTTTCGACGCTTGCTGCATTTTAGGTGGTCCCCATTTAGATAGAGTTTTGGGGCTTTCTGACTGTTTGGTCGACTCAGAAGACTCTCCAGTCTCCCAGTTCTTCTGCCGTCTTCTCATCCTGGTATTCGTCACCCAACTTCCGCCACCACGGTTGCCGTAGCAACCGCAACTCCTCGTTGTGGTCGTGCCTCGCTTTGGAAGCGACCGGAACAGAATGGCTGACGAAGTTCTCCAAGTCTTGTTCAGTGACGTCACTTAGTGTCGGTGCAGCTGAAAAATATATGTCATTATGTCATTCTAAAGAACATGTTCGCACTTGTAGTAAGAGTTCACTGTATTACTTATCACCTCACACAGGGAGAAGGGAGGGAACCACCTCACACAGAGAGAAGGGACGGAACCACCTCACACAGAGAGAAAGGAAGGAACCACCTCACACAGAGAGAAAGGAAGGAACCACCTCACACAGAGAGAAGGGACGGAACCACCTCACACAGAGAGAAGGGAGGGAACCACCTCACACAGAGAGAAAGGAAGGAACCACCTCACACAGAGAGAAAGGAAGGAACCACCTCACACAGAGAGAAAGGAAGGAACCACCTCACACAGGGAGAAGGGAGGGAACCACCTCACACAGAGAGAAAGGAAGGAACCACCTCACACAGGGAGAAGGGAGGGAACCACCTCACACAGAGAGAAGGGAGGGAACCACCTCACACAGAGAGAAGGGAGGGAACCACCTCACACAGAGAGAAGGGAGGGAACCACCTCACACAGAGAGAAGGGAGGGAACCACCTCACACAGAGAGAAGGGAGGGAACCACCTCACACAGAGAGAAGGGAGGGAACCACCTCACACAGAGAGAAGGGAGGGAACCACCTCACACAGAGAGAAGGGAGGGAACCACCTCACACAGAGAGAAGGGAGGGAACCACCTCACACAGAGAGAAGGGAGGGAACCACCTCACACAGAGAGAAGGGAGGGAACCACCTCACACAGGAGAAGGGAGGGAACCACCTCACACAGGAGAAGGGAGGGAACCACCTCACACAGAGAGAAGGGAGGGAACCACCTCACACAGAGAGAAGGGAGGGAACCACCTCACACAGAGAGAAGGGAGGGAACCACCTCACACAGAGAGAAGGGAGGGAACCACCTCACACAGGGAGAAGGGAGGGAACCACCTCACACAGGGAGAAGGGAGGGAACCACCTCACACAGAGAGAAGGGACGGAACCACCTCACACAGAGAGAAAGGACGGAACCACCTCACACAGAGAGAAGGGGGACGGGGGGGAAACCCCCTCACACAGAGAGAAGGGACGGAACCACCTCACACAGAGAGAAGGGAGGGAACCACCTCACACAGAGAGAAGGGACGGAACCACCTCACACAGAGAGAAGGGACGGAACCACCTCACACAGAGAGAAGGGACGGAACCACCTCACACAGAGAGAAGGGAGGGAACCACCTCACACAGAGAGAAGGGACGGAACCACCTCACACAGAGAGAAGGGAGGGAACCACCTCACACAGAGAGAAGGGACGGAACCACCTCACACAGAGAGAAGGGAGGGAACCACCTCACACAGAGAGAAGGGAAGGAACCACCTCACACAGAGAGAAGGGAGGGAACCACCTCACACAGAGAGAAGGGAGGGAACCACCTCACACAGAGAGAAGGGAGGGAACCACCTCACACAGAGAGAAGGGAGGAACCACCTCACACAGAGAGAAGGGAGGGAACCACCTCACACAGAGAGAAGGGAGGGAACCACCTCACACAGAGAGAAGGGAGGGAACCACCTCACACAGAGAGAAGGGAGGGAACCACCTCACACAGGGAGAAGGGAGGGAACCACCTCACACAGAGAGAAGGGAGGGAACCACCTCACACAGGGAGAAGGGACGGAACCACCTCACACAGAGAGAAGGGAGGGAACCACCTCACACAGGAGAAGGGACGGAACCACCTCACACAGAGAGAAGGGAGGGAACCACCTCACACAGAGAGAAGGGAGGGAACCACCTCACACAGAGAGAAGGGACGGAACCACCTCACACAGAGAGAAGGGACGGAACCACCTCACACAGAGAGAAGGGACGGAACCACCTCACACAGAGAGAAGGGAGGGAACCACCTCACACAGAGAGAAGGGACGGAACCACCTCACACAGAGAGAAGGGAGGGAACCACCTCACACAGAGAGAAGGGACGGAACCACCTCACACAGAGAGAAGGGAGGGAACCACCTCACACAGAGAGAAGGGACGGAACCACCTCACACAGAGAGAAGGGAGGGAACCACCTCACACAGAGAGAAGGGACGGAACCACCTCACACAGAGAGAAGGGACGGAACCACCTCACACAGAGAGAAGGGAGGGAACCACCTCACACAGAGAGAAGGGAGGGAACCACCTCACACAGAGAGAAGGGAGGGAACCACCTCACACAGAGAGAAGGGAGGGAACCACCTCACACAGAGAGAAGGGAGGGAACCACCTCACACAGAGAGAAGGGAGGGAACCACCTCACACAGAGAGAAGGGACGGAACCACCTCACACAGAGAGAGGAGGAAACTAAGAGAGAAGGGAGGGAACCACCTCACACAGAGAGAAGGGACGGAACCACCTCACACAGAGAGAAGGGACGGAACCACCTCACACAGAGAGAAGGGAGGGAACCACCTCACACAGAGAGAAGGGAGGGAACCACCTCACACAGAGAGAAGGGACGGAACCACCTCACACAGAGAGAAGGGAGGGAACCACCTCACACAGAGAGAAGGGAGGAACCACCTCACACAGAGAGAAGGGACGGAACCACCTCACACAGAGAGAAGGGAGGGAACCACCTCACACAGAGAGAAGGGAGGGAACCACCTCACACAGAGAGAAGGGAGGGAACCACCTCACACAGAGAGAAGGGAGGGAACCACCTCACACAGAGAGAAGGGACGGAACCACCTCACACAGAGAGAAGGGAGGGAACCACCTCACACAGAGAGAAGGGAGGGAACCACCTCACACAGAGAGAAGGGACGGAACCACCTCACACAGAGAGAAGGGAGGGAACCACCTCACACAGAGAGAAGGGAGGGAACCACCTCACACAGAGAGAAGGGATGGAACCACCTCACACAGAGAGAAGGGACGGAACCACCTCACACAGAGAGAAGGGACGGAACCACCTCGCACAGAGAGAAGGGAGGGAACCACCTCACACAGAGAGAAGGGACGGAACCACCTCACACAGAGAGAAGGGAGGGAACCACCTCACACAGAGAGAAGGGAGGGAACCACCTCACACAGAGAAGGGAGGAACCACCTCACACAGAGAGAAGGGACGGAACCACCTCACACAGAGAGAAGGGACGGAACCACCTCACACAGAGAGAAGGGACGGAACCACCTCACACAGAGAGAAGGGACGGAACCACCTCACACAGAGAGAAGGGACGGAACCACCTCACACAGAGAGAAGGGACGGAACCACCTCACACAGAGAGAAGGGACGGAACCACCTCACACAGAGAGAAGGGACGGAACCACCTCACACAGAGAGAAGGGACGGAACCACCTCACACAGAGAGAAGGGAGGGAACCACCTCACACAGGGAGAAGGGACGGAACCACCTCACACAGAGAGAAGGGAGGGAACCACCTCACACAGGGAGAAGGGAGGGAACCACCTCACACAGAGAGAAGGGAGGGAACCACCTCGCACAGGGAGAAGGGAGGGAATCACCTCACACAGAGAGAAGGGAGGGAACCACCTCATACAGGGAGAAGGGAGGGAACCACCTCACACAGAGAGAAGGGACGGAACCACCTCACACAGAGAGAAGGGAGGGAACCACCTCACACAGAGAGAAGGGAGGGAACCACCTCACACAGAGAGAAGGGACGGAACCACCTCACACAGAGAGAAGGGAGGGAACCACCTCATACAGGGAGAAGGGAGGGAACCACCTCACACAGAGAGAAGGGACGGAACCACCTCACACAGAGAGAAGGGAGGGAACCACCTCACACAGAGAGAAGGGAGGGAACCACCTCACACAGAGAGAAGGGACGGAACCACCTCACACAGAGAGAAGGGAGGGAACCACCTCAACAGGGAGAAGGGAGGGAACCACCTCACACAGAGAGAAGGGACGGAACCACCTCCACAGAGAGAAGGGAGGGAACCACCTCACACAGAGAGAAGGGAGGGAACCACCTCACACAGAGAGAAGGGACGGAACCACCTCACACAGAGAGAAGGGAGGGAACCACCTCACACAGGGAGAAGGGACGGAACCACCTCGCACAGAGAGAAGGGAGGGAACCACCTCACACAGGGAGAAGGGAGGGAACCACCTCACACAGAGAGAAGGGAGGGAACCACCTCGCACAGGGAGAAGGGAGGAATCCACCTCACACAGAGAGAAGGGAGGGAACCACCTCACACAGGGAGAAGGGAGGGAACCACCTCACACAGAGAGAAGGGAGGGAGAACCACCTCACACAGAGAGAAGGGAGGGAACCACCTCACACAGAGAGAAGGGAGGGAACCACCTCACACAGAGAGAAGGGACGGAACCACCTCACACAGAGAGAAGGGAGGGAACCACCTCACACAGAGAGAAGGGAGGGAACCACCTCACACAGAGAGAAGGGAGGGAACCACCTCACACAGAGAGAAGGGAGGGAACCACCTCACACAGAGAGAAGGGAGGGAACCACCTCACACAGAGAGAAGGGAGGGAACCACCTCACACAGAGAGAAGGGAGGGAACCACCTCACACAGAGAGAAGGGAGGGAACCACTTCATACAGAGAGAAGGGAGGGAACCACCTCACACAGGGAGAAGGGAGGGAACCACCTCACACAGAGAGAAGGGACGGAACCACCTCGCACAGAGAGAAGGGAGGGAACCACCTCACACAGAGAGAAGGGAGGGAACCACCTCACACAGAGAGAAGGGACGGAACCACCTCACACAGAGAGAAGGGAGGGAACCACCTCAAACAGGGAGAAGGGACGGAACCACCTCACACAGAGAGAAGGGAGGGAACCACCTCACACAGAGAGAAGGGAGGGAACCACCTCACACAGGGAGAAGGGAGGGAACCACCTCACACAGAGAGAAGGGAGGGAACCACCTCAACAGAGAAGGGAGGGAACCACCTCACACAGAGAGAAGGGACGGAACCACCTCACACAGAGAGAAGGGAGGGAACCACCTCGCACAGAGAGAAGGGAGGGAACCACCTCACACAGAGAGAAGGGACGGAACCACCTCACACAGAGAGAAGGGAGGGAACCACCTCATACAGGGAGAAGGGAGGGAACCACCTCACACAGAGAGAAGGGACGGAACCACCTCACACAGAGAGAAGGGACGGAACCACCTCACACAGAGAGAAGGGAGGGAACCACCTCACACAGGGAGAAGGGAGGGAACCACCTCACACAGAGAGAAGGGAGGGAACCACCTCACACAGAGAGAAAGGAAGGAACCACCTCACACAGAGAGAAGGGACGGAACCACCTCACACAGAGAGAAGGGAGGGAACCACCTCACACAGAGAGAAGGGACGGAACCACCTCACACAGAGAGAAGGACGGAACCACCTCACACAGAGAGAAGGGACGGAACCACCTCACACAGAGAGAAGGGAGGAACCACCTCAACAGGAGAAGGGAGGGAACCACCTCACACAGAGAGAAGGGAGGGAACCACCTCATACAGAGAGAAGGGAGGGAACCACCTCACACAGAGAGAAGGGACGGAACCACCTCACACAGAGAGAAGGGAGGGAACCACCTCACACAGAGAGAAGGGAGGGAACCACCTCACACAGAGAGAAGGGATGGAACCACCTCACACAGAGAGAAGGGAGGGAACCACCTCACACAGGAGAAGGGAGGGAACCACCTCATACAGAGAGAAGGGATGGAACCACCTCACACAGAGAGAAGGGAAGGAACCACCTCACACAGAGAGAAGGGAGGGAACCACCTCACACAGGGAGAAGGGAGGGAACCACCTCATACAGAGAGAAGGGATGGAACCACCTCACACAGAGAGAAGGGAGGGAACCACCTCACACAGAGAGAAGGGAGGGAACCACCTCACACAGAGAGAAGGGATGGAACCACCTCACACAGAGAGAAGGGACGGAACCACCTCACACAGAGAGAAGGGAGGGAACCACCTCACACAGAGAGAAGGGAGGGAACCACCTCACACAGAGAGAAGGGATGGAACCACCTCACACAGAGAGAAGGGAGGGAACCACCTCACACAGGGAGAAGGGAGGGAACCACCTCATACAGAGAGAAGGGATGGAACCACCTCACACAGAGAGAAGGGAGGGAACCACCTCACACAGAGAGAAGGGAGGGAACCACCTCACACAGAGAGAAGGGATGGAACCACCTCACACAGAGAGAAGGGAAGGAACCACCTCACACAGAGAGAAGGGAGGGAACCACCTCACACAGAGAAGGGACGGAACCACCTCACACAGAGAGAAGGGACGGAACCACCTCACACAGAGAGAAGGGAGGGAACCACCTCACACAGGGAGAAGGGAGGGAACCACCTCACACAGAGAGAAGGGAGGGAACCACCTCACACAGAAAGAAGGGAGGGAACCACCTCGCACAGAGAGAAGGGACGGAACCACCTCACACAGAGAGAAGGGACGGAACCACCTCACACAGAGAGAAGGGAGGGAACCACCTCACACAGAGAAGGGACGGAACCACCTCACACAGGGAAAAGGGAGGGAACCACCTCGTACAGTAAAAAGGGAGGGAACCACGCCAAATATAACTGGTCTGTGCATTACAATCACAATCAGTGTCAATGTTATCATTGTTTGTTCAGGCGTGGTGACCATCGCATGCCCTGGCACTGAGCACTGACCTATAATGAGAGTGGAATCGACCTCGAGCTGTGCAATCAAGGCCTGACGGTGCTGCTCCGAGGACCGACGTGGCTTCGACATGATGACGTTGCGCCGGAGCAGATCCTGAACCTTGTTGTGGAGCTCCGACTCTTGCTCTTTGCTTCGTTCTGTCACCTGTAGACAGTTGCTCAACGATGACACAACTGCTTGACCATTTGGTACAAAACTTACAATAATTATGTACAAAATGTACTATACAACAAATGTCACATGTGGATGCAGCCAATACTCATAATGACACGTAGCTGCACGTTCAATAATTGATAAATGCTGTAGGTTACTAAAAAAAATTTAGTTACATATTTTATCTATTGTAGTAAATGTAAAAGTTAGTAGTGAGAAGAGACTTACAAACAAACTGACAAATATCTCAGACTACTACATAAACAAAAATATTGCACTTTTGATGAGTCAAACATTTCTTTGTCTGCATGCCATGTGGGGTTAGTAAATCATGTTAAAACAAAACACTGTGTATGTGTGTGTGTGCATGCAGGCATGTCAAGCAAGGTGGTTTTTTTTTTAATATTCAGACTTCAAACATTGCCCGGCTAGTATAATGATGCGCTCACGTAAGCGAGCCTGGCTGGACACGTACCGGGTGAGATTCCCGCCACTCCTGTATTTGTGTCTGAAGCTCTACCCTCCTTTCATCTGTCAATCCGGGGGGTCGCTGCCACATTGGAAGCTCAGTCCGTCGGTTGTGGATTCGTTTCAGCCATTGTCGTACCTAAAACATGACAGTACAGATGTAGAACACTTCTTGAACGATCTCACTCTTGGGTGGTAATCACAGTCATATATATTGATTCATTGCTTCTAACAACAATGTCCCTGATCACCTGCCAAATGTGACCAATGACCACACAAATCACTCATGTGATTGCAATTTTTGGCCACTTATGAGTGACCACAGGACAATTTCAGTAAAATAATGAGTAAGGAAAGTTCATCATTGAACAGAACACCTTTCCCAGCTGTTTGATTTCAGTGGGAAAACTGTGACTAATGTGTTTCTAAAACTATCCACAAGGGGTCAGCACTTCAATGTTAGGCATGTTGTGCTTGTTTTGTCAATTATGGCCGACAGAATAACTAAAGGGTTAACATAGCAATATGCATGGAAACGTCAACATGCCAACTTCACTTTGTCAAACAGTTCATATACCATTCTCTAAACTGTTTTCACTCGAAAATTATCCAAGTCTGTAGCCAGTTTTCAGAACAATTTCAACTCATTTTATAGAAAGAGTACCACTTGTCGAACGTTCACAGCTGCACTCAACACTAACCCTCAGGTTCACTCACCCCACGCTGCAGGCAGATGGCAGCACGTGTCTCGCGTACACCCTTCTGCGTCGACGCGAGACACTTCCTGGTCATGTGACCCCGCCACAATGCCTGGATCTTGACGGCCGACTGCAGCTTCTCCTGCTCCAGGTGTTTCTGCACCTCAGCTGTGAACAGACACTGGCTGTAGTTCTGTGTATGTTAATAGGCTAACTTTCGGGGTGTAAATGTATTTCCTCCACAGTGCTGCACTCCATTCAAACTCCATTCACTCTGTGTTATCTCCATTCACTTTCTTGCACCATCAGTCAATCAACTGACAAGTCGTTAAGGTAGTTATTTAGTGTTACTAATTTGTTATGTATTTGTAATGTTTTTCTACGCAGGTTTCTTTAAAGGGAACCATGATGGTGCTGCTTAACCTAGAGTAACTTTGGATGATATGATATGATACGACACGTACTGAATTTATTCTTCTGTTGTTCTAAATCAATATCCTACCAACAACTGTCCATTTCTTCTTATTGTAGGAATGCATTTATGATTAGTCTCTACATAACCAAGCAACTCATGTCATTTTCACGCATGAATTTCCGTCTAGACCGAGGACAGAAATATCAGGTTTAAGACTGAAATACTGTAACTGTGATTGTTGTTGTCTGTGTTTTGTCTGAGCTAGCAGTTCAACAACACAAGACTTGTACATGTCCCAGCAGTTCAACAACACAAGACTTGTACATGTCCCAGCAGTTCAACAACACAACACTTGTACATGTCCCAGCAGTTCAACAACACAAGACTTGTACATGTCCCAGCAGTTCAACACAAGACTTGTACATGTCCCAGCAGTTCAACACAAGACTTGTACATGTCCCAGCAGTTCAACAACACAACACTTGTACATGTCCCAGCAGTTCAACAACACAAGACTTGTACATGTCCCAGCAGTTCAACAACACAACACTTGTACATGTCCCAGCAGTTCAACAACACAACACTTGTACATGTCCCAGCAGTTCAACAACACAACACTTGTACATGTCCCAGCAGTTCAACAACACAACACTTGTACATGTCCCAGCAGTTCAACAACACAACACTTGTACATGTCCCAGCAGTTCAACAACACAAGACTTGTACATGTCCCAGCAGTTCAACAACACAAGACTTGTACATGTCCCAACAGTTCAACAACACAAGACTTGTACATGTCCCAGCAGTTCAACCACACAACACTTGTACATGTCCCAGCAGTTCAACAACACAAGACTTGTACATGTCCCAGCAGTTCAACAACACAACACTTGTACATGTCCCAGCAGTTCAACAACACAAGACTTGTACATGTCCCAACAGTTCAACAACACAAGACTTGTACATGTCCCAGCAGTTCAACCACACAACACTTGTACATGTCCCAGCAGTTCAACAACACAACACTTGTACATGTCCCAGCAGTTCAACAACACAACACTTGTACATGTCCCAGCAGTTCCAGCTCATCAGAAAAGGTCAACACCATCAACATACAAACAACTTTACCTGCAAACATACAAGTTTATTGATGCAAACCAAAACATTTCTCATAAAACTGGTAACTGTTACATATTCTTCAATACAGACAGCCCCCAGCGCCCCCTACCTGCAGGAAGCAGCGTTAACATCTCAAGCTGTTTCTCCCGTAGATCTCTCATCGCATGTCTCCGCTGTATCAGAAGCATGTGGCGTAGTTCAGCCTGAACCTTCTCCTCCAGCTTCCGTTGCTCCTCCTCAATCTTCCGACCACTGTCAGCAGGAACCAGCAAATATGATCCATCTTAGCTATCCGGGTATTTTGTCACAAAGGCACATGCACTAAAAAATAGCTATCCACCAGTAGGTCATGTCCTATAAAATGTTGTGACTTGTGGCAGAAATGCATACCTGAGAATTTCAGCTGTCTATCGTCAGTTTAGTTTCCTAAACACATGACTTGGCACAAAGAAAATGCACATGTTTACAAACCTATTTATTAGAAATACTATAGACAATGTGAATCAATAGTACCTCGTTTCACAAAACATTGCCTTTGAAAAATTTGAAGGTAGATTTTTAGATTTTTTTATATATGTTTGTATTATGCTTCGGTTTGTTTGAGGCTCTGGGGCTATCACATAGTGACTCTCTCTCTCTCTCTCTCTCCCCCTCTCTCTCTCCCTCTCTCTCTCTCTGTCCCTCTCTCTCTCTCTCTCTCTCTCTCTCACACACACACACAAACACCCTCTCTCTCTCTCTCTCTCTCCCCCTCTCTCTCTCTCTCTTCCAAGGGACAGGGTAACACATGTTTAATGGATCAACTTGCTGTAATGATGACAACGGCTCTCTCACTGTTTCTCTCTCACTGTTTCTCTTTCACTGTTTCTCTCACTGTTTCTCTTTCACTGTTTCTCTTTCACTGTTTCTCTCTCACTGTTTCTCTCTCACTGTTTCTCTTTCACCGTTTCTCTCTCACCGTTTCTCTCACTGTTTCTCTCTCACTAAGCACCAGTAAGCTAGTACAGAAGTATAATGTGTACCGGTAGTTGATCTGGAATCTTGACATTGCACTTGAAGCTCTCTTCAGTTTCCTGCGGGTCATGAAACTCTTCCACGCAGCTTGGATGAGGGCAGCAGCGCGGTGGAACCTCTGAAGAAACACTTCAACGGTGAACAACAAAGGGTTTGCGGGAAATGTTTCAGATGAATATGTTTTTGAATGAATATCATATTATGATAGTCACAGAAAGGTCAGGCTGTTTGTGTTTTCTGTATGCATTGTGGATCTACAGCAAACTTGCACCTAATTTTGACTGTTTTACTTGCCAGTTGTGTTTAAATTGTATGTAGCAGATAATAAAATTTGTTAGCTTGACAGAGCAACTTTTTTGTACTTTTGGGAAACATCAGATTCATATGTGCCACTTCCGCATTGAGATACTGCATTAAATTATAATTTGTAATCACAATTTTTTCTGCATATATGCATGCAAATAAGCTTGTGCATATGTGGATACAAGAGATCTGTTATGACCTCTCGTTCTGGTCACGTCAATCAGGTGTGTTAGAAAGGTGTATTTGACAGAGATCTGTCTGATTTCTCACTTCCATCCTACACGTGCGCTACACACGTGCGAATGAGATGTGTTATAACCATAGTTTGGACGTAAGATGTGTCACAAAAATTTAAATGTCAGAGACAGATGTGTTATAACCTATTGCTCTGGTCATACAAGTGTTCTAGTGAGATGTGTTAGAGAGGTGTGTTCTACCTCCAGCTCTGCCCTGTGCATGCTGCCAGCCGCCAGTAGGACCATGAGACGTTTCACATAGTTGTTGAAGCCCCGACCCTGCCACTTCATCAGCAACAACCGCAGACCTCTGACAACAACATAAGCAACAACTCATTCACAAAATGTTAAAGATAAGTGCTTACACCATGCAGTACTCAGTGAGCATAAGTGCTGAGATACCTCTATACTACACCTGGCACATCAGTTCAACTCAACAGTATCTCTACTTTTCTAGAAAGAATTATGCCATGATGTAATTAATGCACAAACATTATTCACACACAAATATCCACCAATGTATATAGCCATGTAGTCAATCAGAGTGAACTGGAGCAAGTTCTGAGCAACACAGAGTGAATGGACTTGCAATGGTTCGATTCAACAGCACAGGATTCCAACTGGGGTTCTCGCAGTCGAGAGTCCAATGCTCTGGTCACTGTGTCACCATGTGAACGTCACTGTGTCATCATGTGAGTGTCACTGTGCCACCATGTGAACGCTACTGTGTCACCATGTGAACACTACTGTGTCACCATATGAGTATCACTGTGCCACCATGTGAACGCTACTGTGTCACCATGTGAACGTCACTGTGTCACCATGTGAGTATCACTGTGCCACCATGTGAACGCTACTGTGTCACCATGTGAACATCACTGTGTCACCATGTGAACATCACTGTGTCACCATATGATCATCAGTGTGTCACCATGTGAATGTCACTGTGTCACCATGTGAACATCACTGTGTCACCATGTGAATGTCACTGTGTCACCATGTGAACATCACTGCATCACCACGTGAATGTCACTGTGTCACCATGTGAGTGTCACTGTGTCACCATGTCAATACCTACATGTACAGGGCGGTGACATCCATGTCAAAGATGAGACTTACTTGTATCTGGTACACAGGAGTTGAACAGTTGGTGGATGTGAGTCGCAGATCACCAGCACTGTCCTTGTGGTAGTGCTACAGAACAACAAACACAGACTCTCAACAGATCACCAGCACTGTCCTTGTGGTAGTGCTACAGAAGAACAAACACAGGCTCTCAACAGATCACCAGCACTGTCCTTGTGGTAGTGCTACAGAACAACAAACACAGACTCTCAACAGATCACACCAGCACTGTCCTTGTGGTAGTGCTACAGAAGAACAAACACAGACTCTCAACAGATCACCAGCACTGTCCTTGTGGTAGTGCTACAGAAGAACAAACACAGACTCTCAACAGATCACCAGCACTGTCCTTGTGGTAGTGCTACAGAAGAACAAACACAGACTCTCAACAGATCACCAGCACTGTCCTTGTGGTAGTGCTACAGAAGAACAAACACAGGCTCTCAACAGATCACCAGCACTGTGGCAGTGCTACAGATGAACAAACACAGGCTCTCTACACCACATTCAAGGCTACACTACAAAACAACAAACGCCATTAATGAAACGTCACTCGAACAGGAACAATGTATTTCTTCAACGATGTATTGAATAATTAATTTATATACCAGGTATAAAAATGCAAATATCTGTGTTAGACACCAGCCATAAAGGAATATTTGTTATAAATATTAGACATGTCATTTTATAACAAAACGTGAGATCCCTATCCACCAATCTGCATCACCCTACCCCTGCACAGTGCCGGCACTCACAGAGTGGATATGCTGCATTTTCACAAAAAGGAATCCATGAAATATAGAGTATGCATAACAAATACATGATATGCAAAATATGTCAAAATATGCATTCTAATAAATGAACACTGATTTAATCATTATCTGTTTGGTTCCCATAAGTGTCACACTGGGGGTGACACACTGGGAGGGGGGTAACACTTCCATGTGACCATGTCCACTCACTAGGTGGCGTTACACACCAACAACTTCGACCAGTCACTGCTGTCTCACCTTGCCACGTTGATGTCGGAGCTGGCTGAGAGTTTGTAGACAAGTTCGTCCAGGATCTGATGTTTCACTTTCTCATCCAACTGTGCAAACACACCCCTGGAACACGACATACACTGACATCATCGTAACATCAACCACAACTTGGGTTTACTAGAACTATCCATGCACCAGACTCAGATATCAGTCGCCACGACAACAAACGGCTACATAAATACTGTGACAAATTTGAACACTTCTTTCTGGTTCCTGACTGTAATGAGGCATATAATGTGACCTTGAACGATGGTAAGGGGTTGTTGATGATTATCAACAATTACCTATTCGAACAAACGCAGACCATTCCAGATAGGAACAGCCTGCAACAGGAGGCGGTGATGAATGTTTCAATTCCAGGCTTGCCACCAATAACTACCACCTGCCTCCTCGTTTTCCCACTTCTTTTTGCTATTACCCACCCTTTCCACCACCTTCTGCCTACAACTGTATATACCCTCCAAGTGACCTTCCAAGTACACCATCTTCATTCGTAGCACAGCCATCAATGCGATGCTGTTGGCTGTAAGAAGAAGATGCACTAACAGAGAGGATCACATAAAGCAAGACAGATAACAGCTGATGAAATTCTTACACAGACATCCTGTTTGCACTCTGAATGGTTGCCATGACTACGACCTCTGTGCCAGGGTCATCTGTGATGAGCATCTGCAGGAGCCACGGAGAACACAAGACTGAAAGTGGAGAGACAACAAATAATAATAATATAATAATAATAACTTTATTGTCCAGTCACAGCATAGATAAATATTTTGCACTTTGGAGGATGCATAAAAACAGAATATATATATATATATTATATATATATATATATATATATATATATATATATATATATATATATATATATATGTATAGATACACTGTACCGTAAAATAAAAGTATATAAATATGTAAACGGTAGCTGAATTTTTTTTATCAAATACTGGAATAAATGTTAAAACATTATGACAGTATTATAAGATAAATAAAAATGTGATAAAAAGCAACATTGCAGTGCCAGTGGTAGACTGTGATATGTCAGTCAATGATTGATTTTTTTGTGGCTGGGTCAAATACTTGAACATCATGAATTGTAGTGTACCTACGACCTACGTATTCACTTATACAACAAACGCATCAATTATATCTGCTTATAATATAACCAGTTTAATTAAATCCATACTAAACTATGGGTAGTTGAATTTTGTTTACTTAACATAAAATAATTTGTTTCATAAGTAGATGTATATTCACAAAATGGATTTACAAAGATATACAAATTAATGTTCTTATGTGTTCTTTTTTTACACAAATATCATGTAAGATTTGTTACAGTTGCTTAAGCCTGGAATTTAAAAAACCAATTGTTATAAATGTGAAAGGTTTTTCAATCTTCACAACAGTGTTTGGGATCCAATGTAGATAGTTGTTGTAAAAGGTGTTGCATCTTGCGTAAAAAGAAACGTTCATCATTATTATCTAAACTTTGGAAATATATGCAGAATTAGGGGACAGATAACAGACAATTTCTATGTCTTAGGTAATGTAATCAAATACACAAATTTAAATATCATTAGGTTATTGCAACTTAAGATGAAACCAACTAAAAATGTTTTGATTATCCATTACCAAGAACTATCCTTATATGCCTGGGGTGGTAATACAATTAGCAGACTATTTCCTGAATCAATAACAGGTTGGCCAGTTGTGACTGAGACTATGGGAACGCCCAACCCAACATTTCAGATACTATTTGTTAGTATTTCCTGCCTCACTCATAGAAAACTATACATATTATGTTGCATATTGGTGATAAATGCAAGTATTTATATTCTGTCTGGGAGATGTTATCGGTGCTACACTTCTTTTTGCCAGTTTGGAACATTAATACTTTGATTAGAACTGTATATTTGGAATGTTTCGTGGAAGACCCATTCAGTGTGCAAGCAGGTCCTCAGACATGTTACACGCAATATGCCTGACAGTGCACATTTGACATATTTGTTCCCGTATTAAGAACTTGATGTCAATAACATGACCACCTGTGGCAGCAGACGGCCCTACCGTGCGTCGTCAGGAACTGATATGCACTAAACAGAAGGTTGACCGCGTCCAGTATCGCCTTGAAACTGGTCAACAGCTCCTGTCTCATGTCCTCCAATACCTGAAACAGAACACACTGACCAGTTAGTGACTGACCACTCAGTGACTGACCACTCAGTGACTAGCGACTCAGTAGCTACTTTTGAAGACTACTCCAGTGACTTACTAATCTAACTATATATCAACGTAACATAGATAAACATGTGCATATACACTGTATGTGCATGTACATGTGCATTAAATTATGTTAAAAAAATTATTTTAGACAGTTCATCTTAGAACCCAAACTTTTGAGGGCTTTTTTTATTTTGTCAAAATTCCCAATGTATATGAAGCATTCTTACCATTTAAAGGGTTTGCCGTCCTTTCTTCCAGGACAGTACGGATTTTTAGTAATGCTAATATGTGGATTGTCAAGCCTGGATAAAGATATTAATAATGCTGGTAGACAAATACTCACGCTGGATGTTTTAATGTATTTCGTCTGTATTCTCCTGGAAACCATAAGCAAATTCTCAGCAACGCTTGGCAGAAACACACCAAGGAAGTTGTGAGACTCAGGTGGCTCAAGACCAATGCAGGACTGCCTGTAACCCAAGTGTAACATCAATCACAAAGATGTTATACCACGTGACAGAAGTTTAGAAGCTTAGCAACTTGTAATGTGGTAGCAGAAAAAGTGGATTTTAGAAATATTAAGTAAAATCATCCTTGCAATCCAGCGGTCACCGAGCTTTACTACACTACCCCTGGCTGATCATCTCTGCAAATTGTGGAAGTGAGCACATGAACTATAAAACTATAGAAATTGATTTTGCCAGTTACTACTGCATCAGCTGTTAGAACAGCGCAAATACAAGCCCCAATTTTTCCGAGATGAACCGATTGTGACTGGTGGGGATCCCAATGCCCCATTCACGACCTAAACATTGCACATAACACAAGCAGTGTGTGGTTGAAATAACCAAAATTACAATATATATATATATATATATATATATATATATATATATATATATATATATATATATATCATTGCATTTTGGTCATGATTTTAAATTATTTATAAATCTGACATCTTTAATCTACTCCTTCTGTTATAATATATTGCTTATGTACAGCACAAAAACATGTATTGATGCATAAGGAAATCGTACGCCAGTATGGTCGCCAATTTAGCTGCAGTTGTCCAGCCATTGAGAAGTTTGCTGAAATCCTGCTTCAGAGTGACCACAATGACCTCCAGAATATCATATGACCAGAGGTCAAGCTTTGCCTGGATCTGTTGAGGACTACCCAGGTTGAAGCTGTCCAGAATCTCTGATGAAGAAAAAAACACAACCCTGAGCTGCATGTTAATTTGCGCAACATAATATAAGTATTAATTAGTAAATGTATTGCCTGAACAAATTGTATCTAGAAGTTTAACATCATGCTCTTACTTGACAAACGTTGTTATTGAATATTAATGTTTGTATGTTATCCATTTTAGAAAGTTACAGAATTTATCATCCAAAATGTATAACTCAGTCACTATGACAAACTGCTTGTGAATCAGTAAATAATGTGGATTTGCCATGTAATCTAACACATAGACACAAGTCAAGAGTGACCTTGTTTGCTCCAAAATATACTGCTATATGGCTCAATAAGGTAATCCACAGGCACACTAATGCATTTTGATGCAAACTGGGTCATTCATTGGGCGCCAAAAGTGCATTCAAGACATTACATTTGCATGGGTTTTGTGGAAAGATGGAACTACCCAGCAAACAACGACCCATGATTTCACATGTTCTGTAAGTGAATTCACGAGTTCAAATGGCTCAATTCACGTGTTTCCGTACGTGAATTCACCGGATTCTGTGAACAGATTTGGTGTGTCGACATGTGAAACCGTACCAGTCTTGACCCAGTACGACTCATGTCAAACTCGTTCAAAACTCGTGACAACAGGCAGAACACATATATTCATGTGAAATCGTGAATACATATGAAAACACTTACTGATGGAGCGGTACCAATTATGAACCAGTATGTCATGTGCCAACTGGTTCGGAAATGGTTCCTTGTTTGCTGGGTAAGCCTATAAGTATATTATACTTATAACAACAAAATCAACATTGCAGTATAGTGAGGGCCCAGATAATGTATTAAATATTCCATAAATTGTAATATTTTACGGCACTTGTGTAAAATTCAGACCCACCTGAAGTGTGCCGTTGTAACTGTATATTTGCCTACACTGGATACCTCACACTAACTCTAATCAATCAGCATTCCCAGGTATGTTTATGTTTACAAATATTGCGTTTCGAGACCCAAATAGCACTCCAATTTGTGCCAGTCGCAAGCGCAGAGGCTGTGTGTTAGTGCGTTGTGCACATCGAATGAGCAATAAACAGTTTGTTAACTGTTTATGTTATTAAATTACCAAAAATCAAAATGACGAATGTTGGCAAAGATAATTATAACGGCTAAATATAGGTGAATTCTACACAAGTGCCGATTATAAAATCTTTCACGTGTATAACGCCACAAAAGCGTTTTGTATATGTTTAATAGTTTGTAAGTTTGTTTGAGCTGGAGTACGGACTTACTAGTTTAGTTAGCTGCTAAACACAAATGATCAAATCACAACACTGTTGGCTTTTGCACCTTGAATTTGCAGCAGTAATCTGGGAATTGATTTTTCGTCAGCGTAAGATATGTCTGCTGCCAAATTGAGCACTCTCCTATCTTGACCATCTTTTTGTGTCTCTTCCATTGTCGTAAACTGCGTTAAAAACAAGAAACGTTAAATGTTTACACGTTTCCAACCATCACTCTATTTCACCGGAAGTGCTGAACGACCGCGCAAACCAGCAAATAAATCTTTAGACTAGGGACCACTTACGGACTACAGCCATGCTCCTCTCATGGTACTATAATTATTGTACTACACAGTCTTTTGTAAAGAGGGAGTACAGAAGTGGGGAAACGACACATCCCTGGAGAGTTTCAGTGTTCGAGACGATAGTGTTGGATACAATGCCGTTCAGTTTGACAGTCTGTGATCGCTGCAGAAGAAAGTCAAAAATCCAACACACCGACGCGTCTACCGACTGTTGTTGGTTGTCGGTTGGTCGGTTATTTTATTTAAGAAATAAATACAATGTTTACATAAGATGACACAAATCAGCAAGTGTATAAATTCATTATAATATTAAATATGTCCCCAAATAAATGTTTGATTTATGTGGACTGGATTATCTGTGTAATTACATTCATAGTAGTACGACGCTAACATGTATGCATAATGGTGGTAAGTTTTGTCTTCCGTATGCTTGCTGGTTTGAATATGCAAGTTAGCAATATAGAATGTCGACACTGTACCACATGACAATATATGTAATGTACAACAACAGTTGCCGTTCTAAATACCACAACAACATTACACACATAGTCTATACCTTCGAGCAATTGTCTGCAGTCGTCGCTGTCTTTCTTGGCGTCTAGTTGTATATCCCAATGTCTGATAACTTCCAAACTGCACCATGTGCAGCTTCACAGTTGAGACCAGCTGTCAAACCACATTGAGCGTCAAATGTGCGTCGTCTGCTAAATGTCGTAGCTAGGATACGTTGCACCCGACCCCAGACGAACCAACCATAAACGCATGAAGTTGAAAGTGAAGTGAAAACCTGGAGAACTGCATTTCGACCCCAACTGCACTTCGACAAATCCATGCTATTGGCCGTCTTACGTTTCAGTCATTTGCTTGTAGCAAATGTCAGGTGCAACGCGACCGAGGTGGTTGCTAAATTAAACGTTGTCAATCCGTGCGTTTAGGCGTGTGACTAAGAAGATACCATCGTCTTAGGCCGCACGTTATAGGCTAAGGATGTTCAACAGCAACTGAAGCATTGCATTGTCTGTATTAAACTGACAATGACGACTGGCAGGTATTACACAATGACAAAGGAAGGTCGCCTTGAATAGTATAAATAGTTTCACTGTTTGTGTCGAATGGGCAAATACCATACCGAATCACAATTTAATGGGATTGAGGGAGTGAATAAAAGAATGGTGGAAGAAATCATGAAGGAAGAGGGGTGAGTGAGGAGTGGGAAATAGTAGGGGGAAGAGATATATAATGAGAAAAAGGCAGCGGTAGAGGGAAACGGTGTGGGTGTGTGTGTGTGTGTGTGTGTGTGTGTGTGTGTGTGTGTGTGTGTGCGTGCGTGCGTGCGTGCGCGCGCGCGTGTGGGTGCGTGCGCGTGTGCGTGTGCGTGTGCGTGTGCGTGTGCGTGTGCTTGTGCTTGCGCGTGCGCGTGCGTGTGTGCGTGCGTGCGTGTGTGGGTGTGTGTGCGTGCGTGCGTCCGTGCGTGCGTGCGTGCGTGGGTGCGTGTGTGCAAGTGCCCGTGTGTGCATGTGCCCGTGTGTATACGCATATGTGTGCATACATGCGTATGTGTGAGTATGTGTGTCGGTGTGTCCGTGTGTGTGTGTCTGCCTATTTTGATACAGTGTTATTTACACTGTGTACATAATATAATTTTGATATCATGTTATAATAAATTTTGGTGATACTTTACTTACTTTTGTCATTGAAAGAAATACCTGACTGTTGCATAACCACAGGCCTCGATGTCGATGTTGGATTCGGAACCGAGGATGAACGATTGTTGCTGCTGCAGGCACGGGCGTCGATCGAAGGGGGACGGGGAACGCGTCCCCCCACTTTTCAGTTTGGGGGGCAGCATAGGAATTGCCCCCCCCCCATTTTTCAGTTCAAAAAAATTGCGGGGCATATAGCCTGGCTCACCACTCATCTCTCTTAGAAGTCGCTACATAGGACTTGTAGCTACACAATAAACTCGTGATATGAAGTTCCGACCACCCATTAAAAATCTACTAGACAAATTGCTTGGCTGGCCACAGCGCCCTACTTTATCTTACTTTAGTAAATAACCATCATGCCTGGCTGCGCCGCTGTCGGGCTCTATCAGTTTGCATCTTTATGTTGATATTATTAATATGTTCTAGCCATCAAGCACATTGTAAATGATGACATTTGTGTTACATTTTCACCCCTCGCCTGCTTGCTGCCTACGGCAGAAGCGGCGGATTCCTGCAGTTTGTGTAACTTAATCCCAATTGAGTTATGAAAAATTTCTTTGCCAAAATGTTGCATTGGTAAGTTCTACACAGCATGGGCGTCGCCCTTGTGTTGATATATTAAAAGGCACTAGCCATCAAGCACATTATAGATTATACATTTTTGTTTGCCCTGGTCGCCCTGGTGGATACTTATCGCGCCTACGGAGGAACCAGCGGATTCCTGCACTTTGTGTAATCATTTTGATCCCATTTGAGTGAAGACAAATTTCTTTGCTAAAAGGTGGGATTGGGAATGCCTTCGCAGACACCCCTGTAACATCTGCATCTTGTCACTATGAATCAGGCAAGCAGTGTTGGGTCCAACGTCTACCCTCCAAATCAAATGATTGAGGCGGGCCATGGCCCCTCTTCATATATGTTGCCAACATAACTATTTTAGATAGCACAACACAAAGGCCTTTGTTTATTTTAAATAGCATAACACAAAGCCCTTTGTTTATTTTAGAATTAGCACCAGACCAACAATGAATTGTTTTATATTTTAAAAAAAATAGTTATATGTATTTCAGGTCATATATATAATGTTATACATGTCAAAAATATACATACACTTGTATACGACATATAATATATGACATATATTATATAAATATTATATACATACATACAATTACGTACATATTATATATATATATATATATATAAATTGGTCCCCCCACTTTTAAAACCGGATCGACGCCCATGCGTGTGGTGTGTGTGTGCGTGGTTTCTACGACGCTATAAACAAAGTTTTCCAGACAAAAGATAACGTTTGATGTATTTTATTAACATCATTTGTGTCCACAAACTGCCAACTTGTTTAATAATTATAACATAATTATTAAACAAGAAAACGTATGGTATACGTTTTCTAGTATAACAGTAAAAACTACAAAACAAAAATGTAATGTAAAGTATTTGAAAATATACTTTGTATCAGCGTTTCAGCATTGTGCAAAATAATATACAACAGAGGAAAAATAAATAGTACAAACAAGAAACCGCCATCTATCATAAATCCTGATCTGTCCATATTTCGTGAATCATGACATGTCCAACTACCATGAAACACGATCTGTCCATTTTTCGTGAATCAACGCGATTATGTCCAAATGACATGAATCAAACACGATCTATCGCGAATGATGAATTATGGCGTCACATGTGCGCTCCATTTTAGTCGACCTCCTCAATGGTTGGACCGCCAGCTTTGCCGCCTGCCGCAGCACCAGCGCCTGCCCCAGGCATACCACCGGGCATGCCGCCGGGCATACCACCCGGCATACCGCCACACTGGTACAAGTTGGTGATGATTGGCATGCAGACTTTCTCGAGTTCCTTCTGGTGATGCTCAAACTCGTCTTTCTCGGCAGTCTGCAAGAAATGAACAACACGATTAATATGCCATCACACACTGAATACAATTAGTATTAGCTATGACATAATTACAAATATTCAAAACCAGAAGAAAAAGACACCAGCCAATTCAAGAATTTTTTTAATCAGATTTAGTTGGTCGGTAGTGGAACATGATTACAAGGTCCCAGCTTCCATTTCGTAATCTCAGGCATAGCACACAACTATACAACTTAATGTGTGTAAGGTCATTGCACATCACATTTATTACACGCGTGACTATATTATACACCAAAATAAATTTCCTTCAATGTATAACAAATTGGACAAGCTTCTTTAACATCGCGGTCGTTTAAACCTTAACCGATACACTGAGATCGAACTGTACTTTAGAATGAATTTTTTACCTGGTTGCTGTCGAGCCAAGATATGATCTCGTTGCATTTGTCGGTGATCTTCTTGCGGTCCGACTCACTCAGCTTATCCTTCAACTTCTCGTCCTCGACAGTCGACTTCATGTTGTAGGCGTAGCTCTCGAGCGCGTTCTTCGCCTGGATGCGTTCACGTTGTTGCTCGTCATCGTTCTTGTACTTCTCCGCGTCCTGCACCATCCGCTCGATGTCGTCCTTGCTCAGACGACCCTTGTCGTTCGTGATGGTGATCTTGTTCTCGCGTCCTGTGCTCTTGTCCGTCGCCGTCACATTCAGGATCCCGTTGGCGTCGATGTCGAAGGTGACCTCGATCTGGGGCACTCCGCGCGGTGCCGGGGGGATGTTGGACAGCTCAAACTTGCCGAGCAGGTTGTTGTCCTTGGTCATGGCTCGCTCGCCCTCGTACACCTGGATGAGCACGCCGGGCTGGTTGTCCGAGTAGGTCGTGAACGTCTGCGTCTGTTTGGTCGGGATCGTCGTGTTGCGCTTGATGAGACTTGTCATCACACCGCCGGCCGTCTCGATGCCGAGGGACAGCGGCGTCACGTCGAGCAGAAGCAGGTCCTGGACGGCCTCCGACTTGTCTCCGTGCAGAATCGCCGCCTGCACAGCCGCCCCGTAAGCGACCGCCTCGTCAGGGTTGATGGACTTGTTGAGTTCTTTGCCGCTGAAGAAGTCTTGCAGAAGTTTCTGGATCTTCGGAATGCGAGTGGACCCACCCACGAGGACAATCTCGTTGATGCTCGACTTGTCAAGCTTTGAATCTCTCAGGGCCTTCTCCACCGGCTCCAGAGTGCCACGGAACAGGTCGGCGTTGAGCTCCTCGAAGCGGGCACGTGTGATCGTCGTGTAGAAGTCGATGCCTTCGTACAGCGAGTCGATCTCGATGCTCGCCTGCGTGCTGCTTGACAACGTGCGTTTTGCACGTTCGCACGCCGTCCGCAGGCGTCGCACGGCGCGCTTGTTGTCGGTAATGTCCTTCTTGTTCTTTCGCCGGAACTCCTGCACGAAATGGTTGACCAGACGCGAGTCGAAGTCTTCGCCTCCCAGGTGAGTGTCACCGGCCGTTGACTTCACTTCAAAGATACCGTCCTCAATGGTAAGGATGGACACGTCGAATGTGCCGCCGCCCAAGTCAAAGATGAGCACGTTGCGCTCACCACCGACCTTCTTGTCGAGACCGTATGCGATGGCTGCAGCCGTCGGCTCGTTGATGATGCGTAGGACGTTGAGGCCCGAGATAGTACCGGCATCCTTGGTCGCCTGGCGCTGGGAGTCGTTGAAATAGGCCGGCACTGTCACCACCGCGTCCGTCACGGTCTGCAACATCAACAACACACAAATGTCAACAGAGAAATGCATAACTGTCAAATAAAATATTTCGCCGTCTTTTTATATAAATCATAAACCGCTATTGTTGATTAATAATTGTGATACTTTAAAACAGTTACGTACAGGATCTCGTAAAGATGCAGGCTACAATTGACCAAACTGTCACATGTTAGTTTCCCACGATAGAATATAGTGGCACAGCGTATTAATTATGTGGACAAAATAAAACAAATTAAGCCATGAACGGGCCGTTTTGCCTTCCAAAACATCACTAACATTTTAGCATCCAATTTCACATTAATCAAAGTGCTGACACATTGAATGGGCAATCGTTTTATAAGGCACTAAAATACAATGATCATATCTGATCGTGTTTATAAATTATGTAACTTATGCATTTTCTGGTTATTAGATAAACAACAAATACAACATAATATGTCAGGATAATTATACATACCATGCCTAGGTAAGCTTCTGCCGTTTCCTTCATCTTGTTGAGGACCATGGACGAGATTTCTTCTGGGTAGAACAACTTCTTCTCACCCTTATATTCTACACGGATCTTCGGTTTTCCGCCCTCGTTAGAAACTTCAAACGGCCAGTGTTTGATGTCCGACTGGACGGCATGCTCGTCGAAGCGGCGCCCAATCAGTCGCTTGGCATCAAACACCGTGTTGCTGGGATTCATGGCCACTTGGTTCTTGGCCGCGTCTCCAATGAGACGCTCAGAGTCTGTGAACGCCACATAGCTGGGCGTTGTACGGTTGCCCTGGTCGTTGGCAATGATCTCCACCTTTCCATGCTGGAAGACACCCACGCACGAGTAGGTGGTGCCGAGGTCAATACCGATTGCTGGTGCTTTGGCCATTTTCTGTCTGGAAACGAAAAAATACGCGACTGTGAGTTTAATTATCATTATAACCGGCATAGTCATAATTATAGGATCGCCATGCTAGATTAACTGATCAAGAACGCTGCGTGCGTAGTCGTGACATGCATATAAGCGTCAGTCCACTAAAAAAATCAAATTAATAAGTCGCAATAACTAATGATATATATTAAATAGACATTGCTGGTACGGTGTGATGTCCCACTGTCCCTGTACTTGTGGGAGCACTAATCGTGTATCTTTATGATGTTGTGTGCTGTTTTGACAAACACCTGACAACAGTCTTCCTTTAGATATGTCTTTACTATAATATGGTGCTAAATTCGTAATATCAAATCCGTCAATTGTTTTACAAACACTTAGAATTAAGAGTCGTTTTGACTAACTTACTTCTTGTGTTAAATCATCATTGTATCACACAAAAATTGAGTGTGAGTAATATTAAATTCGTAGTCTAGTAAATGCATGGCCTATAGACCTCGTCGTATACTAGTAAAAGCTGGTGTCAAAACCCGTGCGGGCTATCTGCTCTGTGTAAACCGCTCTACGATTATAAATACATCGCCAAGCCAAGGCAAAATCAGCGTATTAAAATAAGCGAAATCCAAGAGTGCTAGAGATAGAACGTCGCAGACACAGCTTTCGCCGAGTTTCGCCGAGTTTCGCCTACTTCTGCAAGCGACTGTGACACGATTTGTTTTACTTTTACCTGGCACGAAAGTTCCAGTCGTGAACCGATTTAAATAAAAAAGCTTGGATTACTAGACTTCTACAACTCAATGTTCGCATTCAAATATTGTGTTGTACAAATGCCATCGACATGCATAATCGGAATTACAAAAGCCTGGCCAAGTTAAGCAAAAGTACGTGTAGTTCTAGACTAGAGCCAGTCGTATTCTAGAACAAAAAAGTCAAACTCGAAGTTCAGATCTCGGACTCAGAAACAAAACTATACTATAGGGTATATGTTGGGTCTTAGCCAGGCGGTAATTGGGCTATATACATAAAATATTATGGTTTGGTGGAGTTTATATAATAGTACTTTCACGAATACGTCTAGTTACACGATTATTCTCGCTTGTCTCTTCTAAATGTTAGGCAGTTAGCTCACTCACCGCGGTAAATTTAAACACAATCTCTGACGTCGAACATCCCTACAAAAAGCACGTCAAAAACAAAGATGCGTTACCTGTATTTGCCTAATGTTGCTGTATAACGTTCGTCTTCTTCTCGTACTCAACTCGCTTCTTGTAACTCTGCTACTGATTGCTGACTTCGGTGGCAGGGTAGTTTTATATCAGCGTCTGGCCGCCTGACGCAACGTTCTCGAACGTTCCACTCGCTTCGGCTATGCACTAGAAGCGGCGGTGACGAATCTATTTATAACGCGCGTGGCCGTGACGCGGCAGCTTCTCGAACATACCGCACGAGTCGCCGCGTCATAAACGCGCTAGACCAATCAGCGATTGCGTCTTCATAAGACGGGAATGCAATGTTTACCGATTTCAGGTCATGCATGCGACTACATAAATAGATACAACGCCTATAGTACCGAGCTCGGCGGATCCAGCACATTCTACATAAAGCAAATGTGTACGTTGTTGACAGGCGTGAAATTCTAACGCAGTGATATAGGCGGCTTCTACAAAGTTCGATACGTTGCCATTTATAGGCATGCCATAATCAAGGTTTATTTTACAGAGTTCTATAGAAATTCTGAAGTCATTTGCTGGACATGCATGTTTTCATATTGTAAATAAATACACCGTACTAAATCTTAATCCATAAAAATTATATGCGGTATGCTCATGGCCCAAAACGTGAAAGGGAGAGTGAATCACTACGAAACTTTCCCCTGGCCCAAAGGTGAAAGGGAGAGTGAATCACTATGAAACTATCCCCGGCCCAAAAATGAATAAATATATGAAACTATATCCCCTGGCCCAAAAGTGAAAGTGTATCACTTATTCAATCAAATATTTTGAATATACGTGAATATAATATACATTTTATTTTAATAATAATAGTGACTTCTTGTGTAGATTAAGCAATCTCGTAACCGAATAAATAGCAATGGACGAGTCGTCGACGGGTGGATGAAGGTGCTAGGAAGCTAAGGAGGATGGGCAGCATTAGAGATAGTTTTTTTAGACACAGGCGGCATATGAAACTATTTCCTTCTAAGTTAACACTGGCAGTAAGCGAATTTCACAGAGTTCCAGCTTTTGTTTTCACCCCATGAACGTAAACAGGGTTACTACTGATTGATCGTAGCTGTCTGGAATTTCTTGCTGTAGTGAGCAAGATATTTTAACCCGGATAGGCCTACATGGTGTTTTATAAATATTTCATAAGCTAAATTTATCACCAATAAATAGATCAAATAATAAAATATATTAATAACTTAATAATAAAAAAAGTACAAAATTTCAAAACTATAATTAGTTAAAATAAATTCATTATAAAATACCATACAAGTAGTTTACAAATGCGGACTTAAACAGATGGGTTTTTAAGTTGGACATAAAAAGTTCAAGCGAGTCTATTAGGCGCAGACCATTCTACTGGAAAACCTAGCCGATTTATGATTTTTGCAATTTGCATGTAAGTGATGTATGAATAGCTCGGCCATGGATTATAGTGTCTACTAAGAATGTTACAAATGCGACGGAGATAATATTAGTTGTGATGAGTGATAGAAGTTTGCGGACTTTGTTACATTTATGACTTCTTGATAATAACTGATTTAAAAAAAGTAAATACAGATATCTATAAGTCGTTGCATCATGATGTAATGTTGAATTGCATACTGAAAGTATCCTTACCGGTCATATTATTTAAAAATTTATCTATTGGAACCATTTGAAATAATTGGTAGGAAACTGGTATAAATACAAATAACTTATCTCATCACTGTCATGCACATATGTAGTCACTTGCTAATATGTGAGCAATTAGTGGTTATTTTACCACCGAGTGAACAACCTAATAGCAAATGCAGGACTGAGAAGTAGATCAAACTTCAACCGCATAAATTTTTCCCAGGCAGGCAAACGTGTCTTTAAAGCAGTCTGCGGCCATTCGTTGCACTTTAGTCGCAATGGGAATGCAAAAAGAAACAACCACAGCAATTAGCTGCAACTTATTGGGGAAGAATATTTCTCACATCCCACCTTTTTCCAACTCTGTCAAAATAGCTCTCATTTACAGCTCCCCCAGAGAGTAGGGGATTTCAAAACATTAACGCTATTAAAATAGTTTTCTAATATATTCTATATAAGAATAACATGTTGAAATGTCTATGTGGGATTTCTTTATTACTTCAATATCACACATTTTGTCAATGTATATATCAGCAATAGTGTCAGGTTGCTTATACAAACATGTTACAACTTATTCTCGTGTATACACAATCCACATGCTTCTTGGAGATGTTTGTTGAACTCTGATTAGACACCAACACTTTATAAATAAAAAAATCACCTAACTACACCCTCTACTTTACTAACTTATCAAATGAAATTGAACACTCACACGTTCTGACATATTTATTTGCAAACTATGTGAAAATAGTTATCCCAGAATAATCATTAAATTGTAATCAAGACTGCAAGAGGAATATTGAAATGGTCAACCATCTATAAAATAAAAACTGATTGTCCGTAGATCTTTCTGTAACCATTTCGCAGGGAAACATAAATATATTCCGTAACTCATTTTGAATGATGAATCAACCAATATATACAGAACACGGCACACGGAAGGCTATGTTAAATGAATCTAAATACATTATAAAGTCACTCTGGTGATACCAAAAACTGACATAGTAACTAGTGTAGTACGACAACTACACATTTACCCCCTCCCACCCGTCACCCTTATCAACAGAGCGGGAACATCCTCGGTTCATCAGCAGCCGCGGGAGACTGGCATGACATCGCATCAGCTGCGTCTGTCGTTAGGACGATTTAAGACAACAGCATCATAGCGTCTCCCTGAGCTCTGATGTCGCGAGAACATCTCCGGCCGGACTGGGACGGAAGGAGAGGGCACTCAACTCAAACTACCAGTACTTGGGGAAGTCCTTCTTCGCATCCTGTGGGAAAGAGAGAGAGGACAATGATCAGCTGATATAGTTCTACTTCCCTGGTTCCTATTTGGATGAGTGGAGGGGAAGGAGAATCAGGTAGACAGTTATGAGTTTACCATAATTTTTGGTTGTGGAACAAGAATATCGGGAAATGTTTTAATGGTACAAATACAATACATAAGGCATGTAAACTTTGTATGTATATATATATATATATATATATATATATATATATATATGCAGGCAAGCAGGTAAGTTCATTAAGTTTTTATTAATGTTGAAACAGGACATGTGTCCACCTCACAGCATCTGTAATCTTCATGTAAATTACCTAATTATTAAAACTTATTATTATAAAGACACAATCCACCTATCAATTTTCTTTTGGCCCAAAACATTATAACCCAGTTAGGTCAAACATTTCAGTCCTAGAGGTTTACTTCTGCACTTCACATATTGATGAGCAACTCGCTACTCACGAAGGGGTCTTCCTTCGGCCCGTAGCGCTTCACCACCTGGCCTTCCTTGTCTATGAGGAACTTGGTGAAGTTCCACTTGATGAAACTGAAATGGAAGCCAATTGTTCAGCATCTTATGTGTTGTCTTTTCAAATCAGTTTTGTTGAGTACAGTTAGTTGTGACTCTGAACTAGTAGTAATTACACATTTTGGAACTAGTTTCTAATTGACAGAAAGGTTATCTTGGTTCGATTAATGTGCTGTTTTGGTGAAATGAAATCACCAACAGTAGCCTAGTTCTCTCGAGACAAATACATGGCAATGCCTGGTAAATAGGAGGTCTGAAAAATCTGTCAGTCAAGGTGTGTAAAAAAACATGATTTGTTTTCTGAATAATGTACCTGGATGTAATCGTATTGTAATTTTGGCTACCAGGGGTACTCCACACCAGTAGTAACAGTTTGTTATCTAATGCAACAGGCATCATTGACTCAGTCTCCCCCTAGCACACCTTGGCAGCCAGCCCAGGCGGAAACACATCTACAAATAAACATGTGGTACACATAGTTTTTCCATTGTATCAGCTAACATTATAAATGATTATTTTCCCCTGAATATTGCTGAAAACAATATTTCATGTAATTACACAAAACAAAGTATTTGTTTTTGTGTAACCTATTAATATGTATGAGAATAATGTGACTCGACTCACCTGCCCAGGAAACCACCCTTCTTCTCTTTCAGGTACTTCCACAGAGGGTGGGCGGCGTCACCATTCACATTGATCTTAGAGAACATGTCAAACTTGACGCCGTACTTCTCTGTCGCAAACGCTTTGATCTCAGCATCTGTCCCTGGTTCCTGGAACCAACAGCAGTCGAGAACATTTGAAATGTTTATTTTCAACTTTTAGCATTTTTATATCTTCTATCACTTCCATAAAACATGTAAAACATTACTTTCTGCATGTACAAGTATAACAAAAAACATAACAACCAACTCACTTTTCATTACAGTGACTACTGTCGGGAAATTAGTATACTGTGTTGCATGTATCTAATCAAACAAAACTATGATCTTAGATTAGTTTACAGCCTTTGATAGGAGGAAATAAATCTGTGCAACTCCCTGCTCCAGAAGACAACAAATTAAGTGCTAAATCCTCCCCTTTAAAGTCAACAACGGGCCTTTAATGACACCTTGAGCTGATTGCAGGATGTTCCAAGTGTACACCTGCTGGCATTTGTTAAAAAAATAGCCACAAAGAGTTTAGCAATTAAGCCAATTATTCCCATAAAGTTGGGATAACAGTAACTGTTTCACTGAAAAAGTATAGACCCAAAATGTGTTTCACAAAGCAGGACCACAAAGATCAAGAGGCTAGTGGACCCCCAATAACATTTGTTTGGAATCGTTGCCCGCTTACATACCTGACTGGCGAACTGGTTACACGGGAAGCCCAGAATGCGGAGACCCTGGGATTCTGCAAACTCGTCATGCAGAGCTTGCAGCTGCGTGTAGTTGGTGTTGGTTAAGCCTCATTTCGTCGCCACGTTCACGATCAAGCAAACATGGCCACTGCATGCACAGGACCAAACATGTCAGTCCTCGTCATCGGTTAAAGCAATAAAGCAGTAATTTTATGTGTATTTGATTTTATTTGCAAATACAGACCAAATATCAAATACAAATACATGCCCTTTTGTGATTTTCAATTCAAATACAAAAAAGTCTGTATTCAAATACATAGTTGAACCCAACCCTGGTGACAGGATCATCAACATGCATTAACTCATGAAAACCACTGATGTGGGACAAAACTGCCATGCAAAATTAAAGTGAACTACAACAGATGCATTATATGGCTGTCAGTTGTGTCAGTCAAACTTACCGATATTTCTCGAGACTCACTTCATTCCCATCTATGTCATTGGCTGAGAACTCATAGATGGACTTGGCACTCTTCCACCAGTTGGGATCTTTCGGTCCCTCACTCGCGGCCTGAAAGTGAAACATGTTTGTCACATAATGGAGCAATTTAACCACTTTAAAACAAAACCATCAGCACTGCACAAACACAACATCAAGGGGTCCTAATACTATTTCACATGACATACGAACGATGTGCTCGTGGATGAGTAACACTGGCGTATGTGCTGCATGTGTGTGCACACACACTGCACACACAGAGAGGGAGAGACCTACACTGCAAAATGTCATGTTGTAAATGCTATTAACATATAGCATTGTTACATTTTTGCAATATTTAATGGAGCAAAACAATTATTTGCAAGATATAACTAGTGGAAAAACTACCCATAGACACATGAACTGTCTTCTAATTTAGTTAATCTAAGCCTGGCCATTATGTCTTGCATAACAATTTGGTATAGGCCTTGTCTCATGCACATAACTGCTGCATCTCTAAGCAAAATTTATGAAGCTAACCTACATTTGGAGAGTGAAAGTGTTCGAAGAAATACAAATGTAAATAAATAGCAATTTCAATATAAATCCAGTTTTGAGTAGCATTCAAGTTCAATATAAATTTGTTTCCATGAAGCCTTCACTAGAAAATAATTATATGATAAATTATTAAAAACTATTAGTATTATAATAATGTTATGTACAAGTAAATATGTATAGTGAAAAAGTGTACAACATTTAGGTGACAAGTATGAAAATTGTGAATGTATTGATACTCAACTGACTACAGAAGTATGGTAGAATTTGTTTTTTCTAGTAGTTGGATTAGTAAGATTCATGAACACGACCTTTGCTAAGTGTCATGGCAAATGAGTAAATCTTAAATACTGCACGTTTCCTTGTATATATTTTACATCGTTAATTTTAATAAAATGTATAAATAAATGTTATGCATACTGTATAATATACCTAGGTACATCAAGCATTTCTTCTGTGATAAATGACTGAGTAATAGTAAAACTTAAAACATATTCCATATGACTGCCTTCTAACTGAATTGTTTTACGTTTATCACATGCAGGACATCCTCACAACCGAATATAAATTTCAGTATCCTGTTTACCAACAATAATTAGATTATTTTGCAGATTGTGATGCGTAGCCAGAGGCACTTGCAACACAAAAATATATATCATGATTGTCATCATGTACATCTTGTCAATCTAATCCTTTCCCCATGCCTAACCATAAACGTAACCAATTTTGCATATGAGATCAACTATAAGAGGACATTTATATGAGGTTAGCACGACGCCCGTCTCCGGCCCAGGGAGAGCGAGACGCTGTGAGACAAACCAGCACGCCACCTTGTGAGAGTAATTTGTAACATCGCATACCAAACAAATATGGGAGTCGAAGTATTTATACCAAGCCTGCATTGTAATGCGCACACAGATATACAATACGTAACCGAGGACATTGAAGCTGCATTAGGCATGCCTTGACACAATGCCAGCAAGGCAAAGCGCAGATCCGGCATGACGCAGGGTTTGTCATTCAACTTCAAGCCGGCCTCTCGTCTTGCCGTCCTCGCAAACGTTTGTGCACATCGCCGTAATGCCATTACATATAATGTTGATAAGCGTTGACGGATTCTTTAAAACCGGTTCTTGCTTACCATTCTCTACAATGCTTTGCGCGTTTACAAACGCGAAGCAATCTATGCACGCGAAACCCAAGCCCAAAGTAGTAGGGTCAGACGTTAATCAGCGACCAGCGGAACGATTACGACACGACTGGGTTGACCAGCTTTCGGACCTGAAACGGACTCAGTAAAAATTAGCTGGATCATGATCCACCACGTGGCGCCACTATTTTGATAACAGTCGAACACATATCAGGTAACGGGCAAAGAACAATGTTTATCTTCTCGTTATTTTTGCTGCCAATAATTTACAAGTTATTCGGCCCCGTAATGTGCGCGAAGTAAGATGGATGGCTGAGCGAACCGCTTACTATTAACCTTTTTTCCTTCCTTAAACCCACGACCCGATTGCCTCAACATATTATCACCTTGCCTCCAAAATTTTAGAAAATTAAACAAACCCTGATGAATGTAAACAGATATCCCAAACCACTAATTCCAGATTTTGTTGTACCCTCTAAAACTCCCGCCAAAATTACGACATAGACACAAACAAAACAGTCTCAATCACGACATACAGAACGCACTTACAACATAAACAACCAACAAGAAGAATGACATCGTTCCAAGCCCCGCTTGTATTCCTTCGTATAGCAATCATACTTAGACTGTCCCAGTCACCAATATCCACATACAACACTGAAGAAATTGCCAAAGACCTCACATTCTTAAAGCATTCTCTTATTTCGATCACCCATAAACAGCTTCGTTATGCAACACGACCAGGCAAATTCACCGGACTCTATATAGGCATGCTGTTGCTGGCACTGGCAAATGACACCCCAATAAACCCAGGCCCAATCAAATTCTTTTGTGGTACATGTAATAAACCCGTAGCATCCAACCAAAAAGCCACATGCTGCGACTCATATAACACATGTCTTCACACAAAATGCACCAAAATCTCCAACAAAATATATTCTTGTATGAATAAAACCAATATGGAATATGTCTCCTGGTACTGCCCTGGGTATGGCCTTCCAAACCAATCAAGCATTTTCTTCTTTGACCCACCCTACGACACTGACTGTGACAGCAACAGATTCTCCTCCTCTGACAATGACTCAAACTCCCTCCGCTTTAGTTCAGTCTCCAGCTACGGAAGCCCTATTGCCCACTCCTCCCATTGCACAACTCAACCTGAGCCCCTCTTGAGAGAAAAGATCAAAGTTCGGAACAAAAATAACAAATTAAGAGCCATTGTTATACACTTTCAGAGCCTAAAAATAAAAAGCCTGATCTTCAACTCACAATAGACAATACCAACCCTGATATTATTTTTGGATGTGAAATATGGCTAGACAAGAAAATTGAAACCTTAGAAATCCTACCCGATAATTACACCGTCTACAGAAAAGATCGATCCTCCAAAGGTGGAGGAGTACTCCTAGCAATCAAAAACTCCATCAATTCTTACAGGGAAACCGACCTAGACACTGACGCAGAACTTATTTGGGCAAACATAAAAAAATAAAACCCAGATCTTTACATCTGCAGTTTCTACCGACCACCAACCGACGAGACAGGACTGACCCATCTAAGACACTCAATAAGCAGAATCAGCCAAAATGGAAAACACAATATATGGATAGCTGGTGACTTTAACTGTCCCAAGAGTAATTGGACCTCCTTAACCTGCCCAGAAAATGAAAAACATCTACTAATTTACTAGACCTGACTAAAGACTTCCACCTTCACCAAGCTGTACGGTAACCTACTAGAGGCAAAAACATCCTAGAACCTTTCCTCACTATAAACCCCTCCCTCATACAAAGCACGCATAGCATACCAGGCATCAGTGACCATGACAGTATCCCCTTATTAAACATCAACATAAACCTGCCAAGAAATATCCCCCCTCCCTACAAAGTGTTCAAATACCATAAGGCAGAATGGAAACACATTGACCAACAACTCCAGGACCTAGGAAAAAAATTCAAAACCAAACCCCACTCACTGACTACCCAGAATCACTCTGGGACCTCTTCAAACACAGCCTCCTGGAAATTATGAACCAATTCATCCCCTTCAATATATCCTTCCAAACGGTACTCACTCCCTTGGATTACTAAAGACATAAAAAAGAGAAACAAAAAACAACGGCTATACAACAAAGCTAAGAAATTCCAAAGAGAAACTAATTGGACATCATTTAGGAAATACCGTAAAGCTACCCAAAAGAAGATCCAGTCAGAATACTGGAAATAGCTCGCACACATAATCGACCCAGAACAAAACAAAGAAAAAAATCCTTTTGGCACTACATAAAATCACTCAATAAAGACTCAACAGGAATCTCCCCACTAAAAGGTAAAGACATCCTTCATACAGACAGCAAATCCAAAGCAGATATCCTCTTAAACCAATTCCAGTCTGTGTTCACCAATGAAAACCTAACCAACCTCCCCCAGCTCCCCAACCAAAACCGATCCCCACAAATGCCACCAATCCATATTACAGTGAGAAACATAGGGAAATTACTTTAAAAATTTAAACCAAATAAAGCCCAAGGCCCAGACAATATTCCTGCCAGATTCCTGAAAGAAATGGCCTCTAAGATAGCATCCATTCTGACAATTATATTCCAGAAATCAATAAATTCCGGAACTCCCCCTTCAGACTGGTTGAAAGCACACGTAGTCCCTATCCACAAAAAGAATGACATAACCATTGCCTCAAACTATCGGCCAATCTCCTTCACTAGTATATCATGCAACATTTTTGAACATATCATATCCACATCAATCCATAAACATCTTGAAAACTACAATATTCTCACTAACCGACAACACGGCTTCAGATCTAGGCGTTCCTGTGAGACTTCACTGCTCACAACTATCTATGACCTGACTAGCACCCTGGAAAAAAATCACCAAATTGACCTTCTACTGCTAGATTTCTCTAAGGCTTTCGACACTGTCCCCCATAATCGACTCCTCCACAAATTAGACCACTACGGAATTAGAGCCAGCACCGACCTTTGGATTACATTTTTTCTTACCAATAGAACTCAAGAAGTGCTGGTAGAAGGGTGCAAGTCGGGTCAGGTACATGTGAGCTCTGGAGTCCCACAGGGTACTGTTCTTGGCCCCCTCCTCTTCCTTCTCTATATAAATGACATGCCCACCCACATATCTCCAGGAACCTCCCTCAAACTTTTCGCCGACGACGCAATGCTCTACCGAAAAATCAATAATCACACCGACCAAGACAACCTACAGCACGACCTTGACAGACTAATCGACTGGGCACAATCTTGGCAAATGACTTTCAACCCCTCCAAATGCGAAATAATGCACATCACCAGATCGAAATCACCCATAGATAACCCATACAAAATACATAACGAAACACTCAGAGCAGTACCAGTAGCAACACACCTTGGCATAGACATATCAAATAACCTCTCCTGGAACCCACACATCAACAAGATAGTCAATAAGGCAAACAGCAAACTTGGATTCATTAAAAGAAACTTAAAATCTATTCCCCCGTCCACCAAGACCTATGCCTATTGGAGTCTGGTCCGCCCACACCTCGAGTACTGCTGCCCGGTGTGGGACCCGTATACCACCAGAAACATCAACCATCTAGAGGGGGTCCAGCATCGGGCAGCAAGATTCGTGGTCCACAATTATAGCTGGGAAACATCTGGATCCACCTTGGCCTCTGCCCTCTCCTGGCCAACCCTAGAACAGAGGAGGGCTGAGGCCAGACTTACCACCATGTATAAAACAACAAACAATCTCTTAGGCATCAATCCCAACCAATACCTCATGCCCGGACACAGCCAAACAAGATCCAAACACCTACACAAATACAGACAAATATCAACTTCCCACAAGTACTACAAATACAGCTTCTTTCCACGAACAATAGCCCAGTGGAACAGACTTCCTTCTAATGTATTTACCCACAACAGTCTCGACGCCTTCAAGGGTGCATTGCAGGACATTAACCTCACAACTGCACCCTTCAGGCACCTCCAATTAGCAATACACACCACCACCTCTGTCCCCCTCCAGACCCCATCCCTACCACACCCCCGCCCTCCCCCATCATTGACTTGTACTTTTCCCCATCCATCCCACCCTAATACCATATTCCCAAGCACAAATACTCTTATTCCACTTCCAGGTAACATGAAGACCGCCATCCTGAAACCGACCATCCATACAAGTGCGTGATGCCCCAGTAGGGGTTTTGCACTATAACAAATCAGAGTCAGAATAATGTCAGCCAATAACACGCATATATATATATATATATATATATATATATATATATATATATATATATATATATATTGTTTACGTCATTTGATATAGGGATCTATGGGATATTTATAAGGTTATGTTCCATTTTGTATATTATGCTAAGTCTTTTTTGTTTTCTTCATATTTGGATGGTGTCCCATTGAAGGTCCTCATGAAGTTTTGTTACTATTCTTGGCTCTCTGGAATAGATTTCGGGTCAACTTCTTTCAGCTTGTCTTTGGCGTCTTTCTACGACTTTTATATTTTAGGCAGTGTGGATCCCATGATGCTGATGCATTTTAAATTATCGAGCGAACAAAAGTTGTGTAGGCGACATAGGCCATATTTGGTGTTGTTTTATAGTGCAATACCCCTACTAATAAGAATTAGTGAGTCCATTACAGGTTACACATTTACCCCCTGTGTGGGATCTTTTACTTCCCCTGGCATAGACAGAATAGAAGGGACGGCTTTTTAGAATCTCTTCCGAAAGACACAGGCAAATGTGGGGTGAGCGAAATTTCCTAAGTTTCGAAACGGCTGCAGGTGGGACTGAACCACCTCGATTGACAGTCCGGCGTTCTACCGCGCGACCACCTCTCCCAAAAAATTTACTGTATCGAATGCTTTAGTGACATTTAGGTTGGTCGTGTCTATACAGATTTCCTCTCGCCAAAATATTTGTTTATGTCACGGAGAGTTTGAATTGTGTTTCTGTTGGTCTTTCCTACGGAAGCCATGATGTTGATGAATTATAATCTGATGCTGTTCGAGGTGTTTCATGGTGTCACTGTGAATGGTGTGTTCACGAAGTTTGGGAATATGTGTCCTATTTGATCATTCATGTAAAATCACAATTAATAACAGTAGTCGTAAACCTAATGATGTGTAAATATATCCGAATACTTTTTATTTTACATTTACCTGAACAGTTTGAGGAGCAAGGCTTAAGCTTTAACTCGATCGTGGCTCTTTCAGCTGCAGCTGAGACAAAGTTGGAAGGAGCTCGCGACGAGAAACAGGTCCCTGCGTGGAAAGTGCATCTACGTATGTTGCGCGTATATTTATCCAGGCGTTATATTTGATCTGAGTGATATTTATGAGCTTACATCATAAAATGTGTGCTTTCTGCAGAAAAACAACTTTGGTCGTAAAACAGATTCCTGTTCCTGCGTACGTCACGTGACATCAGTCTTACAATTGGTCACGAATATGAACCCGCACATTATAATTATAATATTCTAATTATAATGCTCGTGTTTCGACAAGAAACGAAACATATTTAACTACTGGATATTACTGATTACCACCTGATATAGTGGCGCCAAATATTATGCTTTGCCGGATAAAAATTATTATAGCGACCGGATAAATGTAAGCGCTAAGAATGTGTGTGCTCTTCTTCATATGCGACACCTGACATATTTGTCTCCTGAAAGAAACAGGTGGCCTATTAGTTTTATTTGCGGAAAAAATAAACTATATTTGGGTTTTCGTTATTGCTATTTTAAGAAATAATGATCACTGTCACGATTAGGTCATAGCCCAATTACGAACTAACAAAGCGATAACTATTCGTGACGTTTGATTCTAACCTGACAGGCCCTCCCGATATAGCAATTCAACAGAAAGCCGTTGGTAGCGTGAAACCCAGAGCCGGTTAACAAAAAACTGTTAAGCTGTTTTCCCGAAACTATATTTTATATGTCTGATATTGCTGTTGACATTTCTGGAAAATGTGTGTGTGTGTGTGTGTGTGTGTGTGTGTGTGTGTGTGTGTGTGTGTGTGTGTGTGTGTGTGTGTGTGTGTGTGTGTGTGTGTGTGTGTGTGTGTGTGTGTGTGTGTGTGTGTGTGTATGTGTGTATGTGTGTGTGTGTGTGTGTGTGGTGTGTGTGGGGTGTGTGTGTGTGTGTGTGTGTGTGTGTGTGTGTGCGTGCGTGCGTGCGTATGTGTGTGCATGAGTGTGTGTTTGTGCGTAAATGTGTGGGTATGTGTGTGTGTGTGTGTGTGCGTGCGTGCGTGCGTGTGTATGTATGTGAGTGCACGAGTGTGTGTTTGTGCGTGAATGTGTATGTGTATGTATGTATGTGTGTCTGTGTGTGTTTGTGTGTTTGTGTGTGTGTGTGTGTGCGTGCGTGCGTGCGTGCGTGCGTACGTATGTGTGTGCATGAGTGTGTGTTTGTGCGTGAATGTGTGTGTTTGTGTATGTGTGTGGGTGTGTGCGTGTGTGCGCGCGTGTGTGTGTGTGTGTGTGTGTGTGAGAGAGAGAGAGTGAGTGAGTGAGTGAGTGAGTGAGTGAGTGAGTGAGTGAGTGAGTGAGTGGGTGAGTGAGTGAGCGAGCGAGCGAGCGAGCGAGCGAGCGAGCGAGCGAGCGAGTGAGTGAGTGAGTGAGTGAGTGAGTGAGTGAGTGAGTGTGAAAGGGAAAATAGCACACTCCGTCCAAAGGTGTTAAGGGATGCTTATAAATAATAACTAACATTACGTCATATTACATATAAATTCTAGCTTAATTTGTTACGTCACCCCGGTGCAGTGATTACACAACTGATTTTGATAATTAGCTAGCATAATTATAGGCTTACAGTTACAGCCTACTGAGACAGGAATAGAACGAATAAACCAAATGTTGCTCAATATAGTCACGTAATTATATTAATGACAGCAGTGTGAATATGTACACAAATAAAACTGACAGTTTTCTGGCGAGGCCGGGAATAAGTAGGTGGTTTGTCGCACTCCCGATAAGCCGAAGACTTCCCTGTCAGCCCTCCGTGTTCTTCCCTTATCCTGCCCTTTACGTCATTATATGTTATTTGCTTTGATTTGATTCGTATGTATTGCAAAGAGTTACAATACTTTTTTTTATTTGACCTTGTAGCTCTAGACGATTATCTTTTTAAATCCTGTTAAATAATCGCTACCACGGATGTAACTTCCGTGTCGTGTGACCTTAAGCTGTGCAAGCTGTTAGCGGTTGGCGTTATTCTCATAACACAGTCGGTAGATCTCGCTTCTTCTTTTAGAAATATGTTTGTTGTTGGAAGTTGTTAATCTTTATTAACTCTATTAGGCACGTACCACCAAAGCGTTGGTTTTTCCCGTTAAGCTGTGCAAGCTGTTAGCGGTTGGCGCTGTCCTCATAACACAGTCGGTAGATCTCGCTTCTTCTTTTAGAAATATGTTTGTTGTTGGAAGTTGTTAATCTGTATTAACTCTATTAGGCACGTACCACCAAAGCGTTGGTTTTTCCCGTTAAGCTGTGCAAGCTGTTAGCGCTGTCCTCATAACACCGTCGGTAGATCTCGCATCTTCTTAAATGTACGTCTGTCGATACAGAGAAATGTGATATCTGTCAAGTGCGTTAATACTAATGTGTGTAACACATAGGCTAATGACACAGTTCTAAATCAGCACTGGCCGCGTCTCGATATACGCGGACATTTTCTATGTGCGACACCACGGTTGACAGTGTGTCTTCAATTACCTCTACGACAGTGACACAAGGGTTGACAGTGTGACTGCAGTTGCCTGTGTCACAGAAATTCTCCAGCTACTACATCGATCGCTTTGTCCAACCGTCGCAGTCTACCACAGTCAAGCTTGTTGGTGAGTCTGATTGCAACTAGTGCTACTACTTTGCTGGCGGTTCTGACCAGTTTCAAATAGTCATTCTTCAAAACCTCTACACTTTGGAGCATTTTATAAGGCGTGCAAAATACTACAGTTGTGATTATTGCTTCCAAGATATTCCGAAGAGAATAATAATATATATTTATTTTATTTACATCGTGCGTACATCATGATGTATATATATATATATATATATATATAATTCATACATCATGTCTACATCATGTCTCGATGATTTATACATGGTGTGGACATGATATATACATCACATGTATATATCATGTATATATCATGTATACATCATGTACATCAGATACACATCGTGTATACATTATATATACATCACATATATAGATCATGTATACATAATGTCTAAATCATGTCTACATCATGTGTATGTCACGTATACATCATGTATACACCACGTCTACATCATGTATACATTCACGTTCATGTTTTAATTCATATTTGCTTCTTCACGGATATAATAATTGTAGTGTATGTCTGGTAACAATGAAATTTGTTTATCGCTGCATGTCACTAAACCTTTGTTTCCATGTACAGTGACTGTGCATCGTTTTACTACTGATGGATGAGTCGTCCCCGTGCGAGATTTTCGACCTACTTCTGACAAACGTTGAGCCGAACGTGAGCGCGTTCGTATCATTCTTTGCCAACAGCAGCGATGGCGACACCGACTGGGCCCCTTACCACACCGACGAATACCGGAAACTGTATGCCAACATCAGTTTCTACATAACCAAGGTCGTCACCCCAATTCTCTGCACGTTTGGCGTGTTGGGAAACATATTAAACATCGCGACGTTTGTACATCGTCACAGGAGGAAGGTACGTCAAACATATCTGATTGGTCAGTGTTGATTCTATCGTATCACATTTTCAACTTCAGCTTCGACTAGCGAAATGTATTTTATAAATCCTTAAAATTAACAAATTGCTGAAGATTAACGACAGGAGGATGCCGCCATGACAGGAATGTGACCTTCTAGAAGTATGTCTGACGCAGACACGGATCTAAGGTTTGCACTAAACTGTGTAGACGTTTGAATGGATTCCGAGAATGCGTAGCACACACATAATATAATATCTATAGTTTGCAGTAAAACGTAACGATAACAACAGCAACAACAACAACAACAACAACAACAACAACAACAACACACGTATTTGGAAAGGTAGCACATTTGTTGGTCAAAGGTTAGGTTAAGATCAAAGGAACAAATTGTTCACTTCCACATGTTCGCACGCGATATGCGCAAAGGCCTACTGCTGGCACGGAGCTATTTTCAGTCCGGTGTAAGTTTAAGGTAACGTTTTTGATGCTGTCTCTACCCCCAGTGGGACGAGTTCTGTGGAACCTTGTCCCCTTACACCTTCATGTCTCGGCGTCACTGTCTGTCTGTAACTAGATATGCCCGCGAGCCCCGACCAGCGTCACGCTTCACGTGGACTATGTATCATTGAGCTTATCGACAGTCAAAACATTTCCACCTTTTTATACTATTCACTGAAACATTTTCTGACGTCAATACTAATGAGAGTTACACGCTGAGATCTCGGGTAAGCGAGTCTGCGACGGACGGAAGGGACCTACGGCTTACATTGTTCCACAAGAAAGGCACATACAACGTAGGGTGAACGAAATTGTTCTAGTTTCAACATAGCGATCAGCTCCAGGATTGGAACCTCATTTTCTTCGATCGACAATCAGCACATCGGAAGCTTGAGACAAGCATCCTACAATAGGAGACTACCTACGTGTTACCCGTCCTTGTTAGATAATTGTCAGTTTAATTATGAAACATATTGACACAACCAGGATTAACATAATCATGAGATAATCTGTTCCAGTCACTGACTGTCTTATGCTTTGTCCCACAGATGGCGCCAAATTACGCCATCGAGCGGTCCAGTCTCGTTGTTCTGACGTCACTCGCAGTGTCCGACCTGTGCTACGGTCTCGTCAGTCTCCCGAACGCGTTCATCGACTCGTCCGCTGTCGTCTTCGCGTCGATGGGGCCGCGTCTCTACACGCGCATGTACAGCTCGTACGTACTCAATGTGTTCATCAACACGAGCACGTGGCTCAACGTCATCATGGCCGTCGGGCGCTACAACGCCATCTGCCGGCCGATGCAGTCGAGTCGTCTGCTGAGCGCCAAGTGGGTCCGTGTCTCGGCCGTGTTCATCCTACTCGCGTGGATGCTGCTGATGCTTCCGAAACTCGGCACCTACACGATAGCGACCGTCAGGTGCCCGGATGTGACGTACTACATCCTGGACGAGGGCTACCTTGTGCGCAACCGCGCGCTTCATCGCAGCGTGAACGCTGTGTGGGCGATATTAGCCTACTTCGTTCCTGTCGTCATCCTCGGCTTCTGCTACGCACAGCTCGTGTACGCCCTGCGCCAATCACGACGCAGACTCGACCATTGCGTCATCAATTCCAAATTCGTAATAATGCACGTCGATAGTCGAATAACGTCGATCGTCATTGCAAATCTCACCATGTTCGCGATTCTCGTGCCGCCGTACGAGATCCTCAGTTTCTTCTATCGTCGGGTGAGTTAAAATAACAAGCTAAAGCTGGCACAAATACGGATCGTTCCATTTCTTAGATAACTGAGAAAACGACCGTATAATATAGCACCGCCAAACGTGTATGTACCAAATACACACACGCACGCACGCACGCACGCACGCACGCACGCACGCACGCACGCACGCACGCACGCACGCACGCACGCACGCACGCACGCACGCACGCACGCACGCACGCACGCACGCACGCACGCACCCCGCACACACACACACACACACACACACACACACACACATTGTTACTGGACACTGGCGGAGCTGGTAGATTCACCTTTTGCTAGAAATCCCAAGCACTTTGAAGTAACCTGCAACAGGACGAGGGCGACCGTTGTGTTGACATTTCAGCCAGATGTATGCATAACTAATAATACGAGATAATGCGACACAATGGTGCACAAACTGAAAGAGAACGAACAGTTTTATAACAGAGATACTCTTATGTATCCAATATAATCTGTTCAGGTTCGTGTTTGACTTGACGAGCGATAATTTCGACACCTAATGACAAACAGTTTCACGTGGAGGCGTAATCCAGAAGAGGCACCCGCGTTAAGCAGTGAGGATTTATTTGTAAACGTTAATAACATAACAAGTATGTAACATATTTGTGTACATCTTGTGAAATATTTGTAGATGCATAATTGCCGTTAATATGCTGTAGAATAACATCCAATTCCGCGGCTACAAACGGTCAGCCCGATACATGCAAACTGACGGAGACGTAGGTCAATAAACAAACATACACAATATCATAATTACAGACAGAGAAAAAGTCTGCTAACATGTAGTTTATTGTTATTTCTTTCTGTCGCAGGTGAACGCGGGAACGAGGCCAGTATTCGGCGTCGTGCTTGTCTTGGCGAGGCTAATGCAGACGGTGAACCTGACGTGTAGTCTGCTACTGTACTGCATCATCAGTCAACGCGTGTGTAACACTTCTTACTATTCATATCACATTTATTTATGGACAACTGAAATGCCAGTTTGGCAGTTTGTAGGACTGGTGAACTGTTACTACGAGTATTTGTGAAGGTGTGTAATTGTGGGCTTGTGTGTGTAAACACATGATTGTTGTACTACTTCGTTTGTAATTAAATTTTCAAGATACGTAACTCATTGAAGCACAATCACTGTCCTGGTAATGGTTTGATGAAAGTACTACGAATGGGTAACGTGGTTAATTTGTTTATTTTATTTCCAGTTTCGACAAACGTTGAAGAACATTCTGCGACGCGTGACCAGGAAACACAAAGGTGACCTTCTCAATCGGTCAAGCAGAGTTTAGACTCCAAGCCGCGGTCAGAACAATGTGGTCAACAAACGTGTAGAGACATAGCATCGGTCAGCCGTGCTGTGGGTCGCACGAGAGAGCCTGCGACTTCATACGATATGTGGGAATTACGTCGCCTCATCTCTATCGTGTTATGTATGGACTTACTACTTTGTATGATTTATACACCTCTAGGTTGTATATTGGCGGAATATAAAATTAGATCACCTGATGTTAGGATACAACCGAATCTTGTGCAAGTTCGTTCTCCCTACGTTGCCATAGTTCACTCAACATTACACATAAGTACCTTGCTGTAGATGTTAAGGTGTAAAGCACTTTGAACGGTCATGATGACTAAGTACCCAGCTAGAGGAGAAGTTTCACTTTCAAAACGACTAAAGGTATTCGTACAACGTTGAACAGTTCTGAACATTGTTGTGGTGCGTATGATAGAAAATGTAACAGTTTGAAAAGGTGCTTTAATTATTTTTGAATGTTAATTTGTAGTCACGTAATGGTGGATAGGTTTTTATTCTATGCCAATTGTAACTGTTAATTATAAAACGTATTTTGCTTTCAGTGTAATACATTAAAACACGACTGTGATATAGCTATTGTAACATAATATCTTTGTAAATACGAACGTAGTCATTGTATTGTTTAACTGAAACCGCTGTGAATCTAATTGCAGCGTATTGTCGCTGCAAAGGATTCCTGATGTTTCGGAATATTCTCATAAAATGACACAGCTTTGATTTCCAGTTTTTCTGCGTTTTGTTATACTTCCATTAATATAAGGAAACTAGTATATGTAAGGACCAACTTCACTTAGTCCCGGCATGTTTTCTCTGGCGTCATGAGGTAGTTGAGACAATGGTCAATGCCGCTGTTGGTTCCATATTTACAAAGATAAGGAGATAGTTATTGTACGCACACTCTGACTTGATAATAAACTTGGCCCTAGCAACACGATATCCCTCTCCATGACACCATAAAACACTGACAGTTGATGTGTTGCTTAGCAAACTCCGCCAAGCAATATGCTGCCTGAATCCGTGCTTTTTGTCGTGTATTTTGTTTAAATTCTGGTTTCAGAAGATGATATTTAAAGTTGTCAAATGTTTGCTCTAGGAATATCATGTCGCAGTAGAAATGTGATTCACATAATTATTTCACCGTTCTCAACATTGTTGGAAAAGGCAAAAGTTGACGGAAGTTTCGCGCATAATTTTTATTGTGACGTAAGCAAACTGTGACGTATTGGATACGTCAATTTCCCAAAGTATTCGTTTGCTATGACGTCGGTTTGAAAACTGTTTTGTATACTGTCCCCGCGTGAACGACGAAAGTCGTATGTGACAGACGTCACGTAAGACGCTGCGAACACTCGATTAGTACCAGTCTAACATCTGGTAGCATCCTCTAAGCCGCCGGAAGAAACACTTAACCAACGGGACTGTTCGGGACTGTTACTGTTCGTCGGTGAGACATGCATCACTGAACACTGAACAGTTGCTTTTATGTGTAATAATCCCGAAATAATGTAGGATACATACATGGAATATATACATACAAATCGAAATAGACAACAACAGTATGCACAGAAAACGGCTAATTGCTTGTAATTACTGGTCAGACTCAGTACTGTGCCAATGTGTTTGATGAAGAACTATGCAAAACACAAACGCTCTATGAAGCACGGGTCAATGAGATAACTTAGGCTACGTATAAGACGGCTTTGCGGTTACTCTTGAATAGGCCTATTGATGATCGGTATCCTAACCATCGTCGGAATTGGTACATTATATTATGTTTTAAATCTGACCAATAAGCAACCTTATTTCTTTACATTGACATGGTTTGCCATTTGTGAATAAGATGTATACTTGTTATCATCAAACATGTAGTGACAAATGACCATTTATAAAGCAGTCTTTATTCATGAGCTGAGCGTATTTGATCGTATCAGAAAACTGCCACAGTATATGGGTAGCTTATTTGTGTGCGTGTGTGCGTGTGTGCGTGTGTGCGTGCGTGCACGTGTGTAGACAGAGATAGACAGAGAGAAAAAGAGAAAGCGACAGAGAGCGAGAACAGGCTTACTACACTACTAATATAAATTATATATATATATATATATATATATATATATATATATATATATATATATATATATACCGAGAAGGGAGAGTGTGGGAGAGCGAGAGCATACTACACTACTACAGCTTACTGGGCAGAGAGAAGAGAGAGAGAGAGACAGGAGAGAGACAGCGAGAAAGAGAGAGAGAGAGAGGAGGGACAGCGAGAAAGAGAGAGAGAGGAGAGAGAGAGAGGGAGAAAGAGAGAGAGAGAGAGAGAGAGAGAAGAGAGAAGAGAGAGAGAGAGAGAGAGAGAAGGAGAGAGAGAGTATAGACAGTCCTACTACTATTGTATTTGGTCCGCGAATTAAAACTGAAATTGTTCACTATGCGGCACGTGGTACGCCAGCAGTAGTTGCAACGTTCATAGTTGGAGAAACTCCTGCATCAATCCTCAAGAAAGTAAAAATGCCAATTAAATTACAATGCAGAACAAAAATAAAATCTACCATAATGCCTCACAATTATCGCGATAGCCAGAAACCATCGTTGGACAAACATTGCAGGATATCCCCTGTGTGAGCTGACACGGTGCCAAAAGTACAAGAAATGTCAGTCTCTTACCAACGGCAGCGACGTAAAGCCGAACTGAGCCAAGTCATGTAGGCACGCGGAGGGACTAATTATCGAACACGTTAATTCGAACACCCGTAGCCTTTACCATTCTTCGGGAATACGGACGTTTACGTGATAATAAATACAATTTATGTCGACCCTTCCGCTGCGTTGGTAGAAACGTTTGTGCGATTATGACACGTCCGACTTCGAGAATGAAGCGAACATTAATTGCTGCAAGACAGACTACATATATTCACACACACATATAAACAGAAATACAAGTTCGCAGTTGTTCATCAAGCAGGAATTGTGGCAGGATAAGCCTCGATTACTCAGGCTCCGTGAGGTGGCAGCACTTTACACGGATGACATTCAGTAGCTCACTAAGTGACCAGACTATCTTTTCGGCGAAGTTACGCAGTCGAGCGAGAGTCGGTTGAACGAGATTAGGCCTCACGAGGGCCGAGTTGCGTAACAAGGCCACCAGGCTGAGTAGTTATGTAGGTTCACCACTGCAAGATAGAACTGTGACGCCATCTTACAGCTAACGTAGAAATAAAGGTGGCACCATCGGGTATTACCGTAGCTTTTAGCAATGCAAAGCTCGCGTTCCGACCTACGGCTACACATAATTTTTGGCATGGTTCATCTGTGTAAAAACGGGGTACTGTCTGTTAGGAAATGCGCGCCTATAAGGAATAATGTATGTAAATATCTGAATGTTTTGGTGTTGCCCTCCGCATCTCGCGGGGCGCGGAAGGAGAAAAGGACGTCTGACGTAATCAGGAAGTTGATGCCCTTCAATATTCGTCACAAAACTGCCTTTCGCTGTCCGCCCGTGGTCACGTGTTAGCGTCGATAGCGCATTTCTATTTAAAAAAACCACACACGTGGAAACCGACGTCACAACATGTTAGCGGAACAGTTCTATCTACCCACAGTCTGACGTGGTGTGATACACACGGTCCAGTTACGTGCCTGACACGCCCTTCTCAGGACATTCTGAGAAGTACAGAAAGTGTGATCTACTATACACTGCTTAGGTAGAAATTGGCGCTTTAATAAGGTCAGCCGCCGACGTGTTTCACGCCAGGTGTGAAAGACATGATATTGGTCCGGCTGCTGGCTCGAGCAACTGGTCGTAATTCGACTCTGATTCACGGTGCTGTGAGGTCAGCGTCGGACTCACAATTACGATAACCGAGTTCGAGTCATCCTGTAGCCGTCCCGTAGCTTTCGTCCACTCCACGTTGCGTCAGCGCAAGCAGCTGGTTAAATTAGCATTTAATGTAAAGTAATGTTCTTCGCGAATTATGGCTGAATAATTATGCTCAACGAAGAGGAGTTGGGGTTGAAATGAACAGGTATGTACTATGTATACGGTGAAATGTCGTAACGATATGTAACTGATAACTGTCCGTATCAACAAGTTTTACTTATTTAGGTAAGTTATGACTACTACTACTGATTTGTATATGTGTGTATTATGTAATAGTAACTAAATATAATTTCCATACACAAGCAAACCACACACACACACGCACACGCGCACGCGCGCGGGCGCGTGCGCGTGCGCGTGCGCGTGCGCGTGCGCGTGCGCGTGCGCGTGCGCGTGCGCGTGCGCGTGCGCGTGCGCGTGCGCGTGCGCTGCGTGCGCGTGCGCGTGCGCGTGCGTGTGGTGTGCGTGTGTGTGTGTGGTGTGTGTGTGTGTGGTGTGTGTATGTGTGTGTGTGTGTGTGTGTGTGTGTGTGTGTGTGTGTGCGCGTGTGTGTGTGTGTGTTTGTGTGTGTGTGTGTGTGTGTGTTTGTGTGTGTGTGTGTGTGTGTGTATGTGTGTGTGTGTGTGTGTGGCTGTGTGTGTGCGCGCGCGCGCGTGTGTGTGTGTGTGTGTGTGTACTAACCTTTACTAAAATATCAAGATCCAAAGTGAAAATGTAACGTCACTGCAGAAAGTTGGAATGGCGTGATGGTTACAGAAGCGCGCTAAAGGTCGATTCGTGACGTCACTTGATGACGTCATAATACGCGTTCGTTTCCGGTATCCTATTAGACTTTTGAGCAGTTCAAGCCGAGCTTGTGTATGAAGCAGATTTATGTGAGTGTAAATAGTTAAACAAAGCTGCACGAGTTCCTACGTCCGTGTGAACCAGTGCAGACCTCAGAAGGACCTGAGTAAGTAGAGTTGTGGCGTACACGTTTAAGAAATATCGCAAATAATCGTTCAAGTTGAACGGAATTGCGAAATAAATACACAACATCACATGTATATGTTTCAAACGTTGTCTTCACCTTTCAAATTTCACCTGCTCAGAATGTATAAGTTTGACGGGAAAATTATTATACTTCTAAATTAATTATCTATATTATATTATACATTTACATATCGATTGATTGCTTAAAGATGTTTGTGCTCGGATAACTTTCGCATATTGGTGGTAGCGCGGCTTAATGATTCCCAAAGAAGTCAATGTTATGCTGTTCGATGGAACAGATCTATCGTGGAATAAAGGGTAAAGTACTTAGAACAACCCTGGGGACTGGATACTGCGCTATATGAGAATGTATATTGGCACTTCGTGTAAGCTATGGGTGGGGTGGTTGGATGGTCATCAAAACTTATGCTACGCAAAATCAATCGCCACAGTGACGTCATATACCATTGTAGAAGGTAATATTATTATTGATACACCGTTTATAGATTCAGAATCAGGCAGAACGCTACGCAATATCGTGAGACACACACACACACACACACACACACACACACACACACACACACACACACACACACATATATATATATATATATATATATATATATATATATATATATCACGGCATTTGAATGCGCCATCTTGAATCGTTTAAAATCTTAACTTGCACACAATACTTGGGATGGTTCAAACTAATATCGAGCACTATAGCCTTGTGTAAAACTAATAAGACCGACTAATATCGTTACTGGTAGACGAGATGGTTGGTTCCACAAACGCCGCTCTTGCAGACGATGAAGTCGGCGCTGAGGGAAATGTTTCAGCGTCCGTCGCGTCTGCCTCCGATAGAAACAACGAAGCCAAAGCCGACGGCAGACGGACAGTTACCGGACCTCGAGTACGACACGAAGGCTGACCGCGGCTGGAGGCGATACTTCCAGCGGCCCGACATCCAGCGCTTCCTTGCGCAGAGGGACTCGGTGGAGCGGTACCGAGGCGGCGGACAGAAGTGTGCGGCGCCGGCGTCGGAAAAATCCTACATGTCGATAGATGTCGCCAGCATGCCGTATCTGTGGGTAGGTGGCGCTGCTAGAAGATAGATAGATTGACAGACTGACAGACGAACAGGCGGATACACAGGCAGACAGACGGATATACAAGCAGACAGACGGATGTATACAAAGGCGGACAGACGGATATACAAACAGACAGACGGATGTATACAAAGGCGAACAGACGGATATACAAACAGACAGACGGATGTATACAAAGGCGGACAGACGGATATACAAACAGACAGACGGATGTATACAAAGGCGGACAGACGGATATACAAGCAGACAGACGGGTGTATACAAAGGCGGACAGACGGATATACAAACAGACAGACGGGTGTATACAAAGGCGGACAGACGGATATACAAACAGACAGACGGATGTATACAAAGGCGGACAGACGGATATACAAACAGACAGACGGGTGTATACAAAGGCGGACAGACGGATATACAAGCAGACAGACGGATGTATACAAAGGCGGACAGACGGATATACAAACAGACAGACGGGTGTATACAAAGGCGGACAGACGGATATACAAACAGACAGACGGATGTATACAAAGGCGGACAGACGGATATACAAACAGACAGACGGGTGTATACAAAGGCGGACAGACGGATATACAAACAGACAGACGGATGTATACAAAGGCGGACAGACGGATATACAAGCAGACAGACGGGTGTATACAAAGGCGGACAGACGGATATACAAACAGACAGACGGGTGTATACAAAGGCGGACAGACGGATATACAAACAGACAGACGGATGTATACAAAGGCGGACAGACGGATATACAAGCAGACAGACGGATGTATACAAAGGCGGACAGACGGATATACAAACAGACAGACGGGTGTATACAAAGGCGGACAGACGGATATACAAACAGACAGACGGATGTATACAAAGGCGGACAGACGGATATACAAACAGACAGACGGGTGTATACAAAGGCGGACAGACGGATATACAAGCAGACAGACGGATGTATACAAAGGCGGACAGACGGATATACAAACAGACAGACGGGTGTATACAAAGGCGGACAGACGGATATACAAACAGACAGATGGATGTATACAAAGGCGGACAGACGGATATACAAACAGACAGACGGGTGTATACAAAGGCGGACAGACGGATATACAAACAGACAGACGGATGTATACAAAGGCGGACAGACGGATATACAAGCAGACAGACGGGTGTATACAAAGGCGGACAGACGGATATACAAACAGACAGACGGATATACAAGGCGGACAGACGGATATACAAGCAGACAGACGGATGTACACAAAGGCGGACAGACGGATATACAAGCAGACAGACGGATGTATACAAGGCGGACAGACGGATATACAAGCAGACAGACGGATATACAAGGCGGACAGACGGATATACAAACAGACAGACGGATGTATACAAAGGCGGACAGACAGATATACAAGCAGACAGACGGATGTACACAAAGGCGGACAGACGGATATACAAGCAGACAGATGGGTGTATACAAAGGCGGACAGACGGATATACAAACAGACAGACGGATGTATACAAAGGCGGACAGACAGATATACAAGCAGACAGACGGATATACAAGGCGGACAGACGGACATACAAACAGACAGACGGATGTATACAAAGGCGGACAGACAGATATACAAGCAGACAGACGGATGTACACAAAGGCGGACAGACGGATATACAAGCAGACAGACGGGTGTATACAAAGGCGGACAGACGGATATACAAACAGACAGACGGATGTATACAAGGCGGACAGACGGATATACAAGCAGACAGACGGATGTATACAAAGGCGGACAGACGGATATACAAACAGACAGACGGATGTACACAAAGGCGGACAGACGGATATACAAGCAGACAGACGGATGTATACAAGGCGGACAGACGGATATACAAGCAGACAGACGGATATACAAGGCGGACAGACGGATATACAAACAGACAGACGGATGTATACAAAGGCGGACAGACAGATATACAAGCAGACAGACGGATGTACACAAAGGCGGACAGACGGATATACAAGCAGACAGACGGATGTATACAAAGGCGGACAGACGGATATACAAACAGACAGACGGATGTATACAAAGGCGGACAGACGGATATAAAAGCAGACAGACGGGTGTATACAAAGGCGGACAGACGGATATACAAACAGACAGGCGGATGTACACAAAGGCGGACAGACGGATATACAAGCAGACAGACGGATGTACACAAAGGCGGACAGACGGATATACAAGCAGACAGATGGGTGTATACAAAGGCGGACAGACGGATTTACAAGCAGACAGATGGGTGTATACAAAGGCGGACAGACGGATATACAAGCAGACAGATGGATGTACACAAAGGCGGACAGACGGATATACAAACAGACAGACGGATGTACACAAAGGCGGACAGACGGATATACAAACAGACAGACGGATGTACACAAAGGCGGACAGACGGATATACAAGCAGACAGATGGGTGTATACAAAGGCGGACAGACGGATATACAAACAGACAGATGGCTGTATACAAAGGCGGACAGACGGATATACAAACAGACAGACGGATGTATACAAAGGCGGACAGACGGATATACAAACAGACAGACGGATGTACACAAAGGCGGACAGACGGATATACAAGCAGACAGATGGGTGTATACAAAGGCGGACAGACGGATATACAAGCAGACAGACGGATGTACACAAAGGCGGACAGACGGATATACAAGCAGACAGATGGGTGTATACAAAGGCGGACAGACGGATATACAAGCAGACAGACGGATGTACACAAAGGCGGACAGACGGATATACAAGCAGACAGATGGGTGTATACAAAGGCGGACAGACGGATATACAAACAGACAGACGGATGTATACAAAGGCGGACAGACGGATATACAAGCAGACAGACGGATGTACACAAAGGCGGACAGACGGATATACAAGCAGACAGATGGGTGTATACAAAGGCGGACAGACGGATATACAAACAGACAGACGGATGTACACAAAGGCGGACAGACGGATATACAAGCAGACAGATGGGTGTATACAAAGGCGGACAGACGGATATACAAGCAGACAGATGGGTGTATACAAAGGCGGACAGACGGATATACAAACAGACAGATGGCTGTATACAAAGGCGGACAGACGGATATACAAACAGACAGACGGATGTATACAAAGGCGGACAGACGGATATACAAACAGACAGACGGATGTACACAAAGGCGGACAGACGGATATACAAGCAGACAGATGGGTGTATACAAAGGCGGACAGACGGATATACAAGCAGACAGACGGATGTATACAAAGGCGGACAGACAGATATACAAGCAGACAGACGGATGTACACAAAGGCGGACAGACGGATATACAAGCAGACAGGCGGATGTACACAAAGGCGGACAGACGGATATACAAGCAGACAGACGGGTGCACAGGAGACGACGGATACACAGGGAGACGGACAGATTCAGAGGCAGACAGACGGATACACAAGCGGACAGATACAAAGGCAGACAGACGGGGATACACAGGCAGACAGACAGATACATACACAGACGGACAGACGGATAGGAACTTCTTCGCCTCAGTGCACGGGCGGCAAACACGGTGGTCTGTAGGTGTATATGCTGAATGGTGTGCGTGCGCATTGGTACACTTATATGTCTGTTTCCGCGTTGTGAGATCACTCGCTGACACTAAAACTGTGTATAGGCCTCCCCCAATAAAAGCGCTACGCTGACAAGTCTCTACACCGACTGGTCGTTGTGTTCCAAGAAAACCAACTGTAGTGAGTCGCTTACGTTGTCAGTTGTCGTTCTGCAGTTAAGCGAGTGTAACGTCGGGAGACTCGCCGACCTAAAGTGTTAACTATATCCACGTTCGCTAGGTGGCGCGACTATTTCTTTTCGGTTGTATGCGTAGGTCCCTGAACAACGTATGAACCTGTGTTCACACGTATCTATGGGGCTGCTGTGTAGGTCCATGAACAATGTATGGACCTGTGTTCACACGTGTCTGTAGGACTGCTGTGTGTTGTTGACATCTACCTCATGTAGTTCTAGAAAAACATCCGCGGCGATCTGTCGAAATAATTTCGGAGGTTTTTTTTTTATAAAATGGACGTGTTAATTGTGTTCCGACCCTTTCCTGTTGATTTTTGCCATTACAGGTTAAAATAGTTTTATGAACAGTCAACGAATGTTGTTAAATGTTTCAGCAATTACATTGCAAGCCTTGCAAACTGTTTATCCGGCGACATCAATCCTCACATCATTTGACCGACATGGGCAAGGATATTGCCCCGATTCTCGAGATCTGTCTTTCTGGTTGCCCCTTTACAGGAGTTTATTCCATTCATTCTTTGCTAATTGTTGTCATGCGTTTCTGTCATACTTTTCTGATATGTCAACGATGACGTAGCTTATATGAGATGATCGAGGAGTTTCTAGATTTTACTTCCCTCCCCAGCGATTGTCGCGTGGTTGATAGGCCTACGCTTGTAGCGGGCTCGTCATTTGACATCGTGGTCCGCGTCAGGCTGTGATACGTCGCCACGCATTATCTTGAACTTGATACGGGTTTCTTCTCTGGTGCAGAAGTGGTGTCAGGTCCTTGTCTGAGGTATTCATTGCAATGGTGCATTGGATTAATTAAAGTATTTGCCACGTACAAATGTCCTGTCCACACGTGCAGACTATCCTAGATGCAGCGCTCCCCGGCCCACTGACGGTGCTCCTGCTGGGTGGGTAGAAGACGGTGGCGTGACGACTTGGCCGAGTTGAAACCGGACTGCGCTGGCTGCAATCGTCCTCGTGCGAATGTGTCCCTGGGCGGTCGACTGGACCCCATCAGGTGACGTCCTTGCACACTGTCGGTGTCTCGGGACTGGCTGAATGGACTCGAGCAGGACGCTGCTGTGGAATGCTTCATTTGGAGTTTAAATAAGTGTCTGACCTCGACGTGTTGACCAGCTCATGTTATTCGTTCCTTCAGCTCGAGGACGCTCTGACACTCACAGAGCAGTAATCAGTGATGAGATCGAGCAGCCGTCGGGCGAGACAGAAGCTACAGAGGACACAACAGCGTGACGTCTTCTTACACCTGCCATGACGGGTCAGGTGCGACAATTATCTATACATTCCGCTCGACAAACATCGCTAATCCGAGGGGGCGACAATTAAGACGGATTACGAAATCCGGATAATCCGCCGAGTATCGTTTCCCTATTAGCGCGCGCGGCCAATGATACTCGGCGAGGCGCATGGGTCGGGTTTGCCCCCGCCGCGCACGCTCCTCATCGGACATGTGCTGACAACATACGACATGAGACAACGTGACAGCGGCGACAGGACATGACAGACGTGTGACATCGCGCTGCCGATGAGTAAGCAGGACGTCAGTTGAGGTTCGTGGAGTGTTTTGCTTATGGTCTTCTAGTCTGGACGTGGAGAGTAAGACTCGCGCAACATCTCGCCGGTTCTCCCTTGTCTCTGGTACTCTCGTTGCTGCTGTCATTCTGTGCGTCGTCAGTTTGTCTTCCTCCAAGTGGGACTTGGAAAACTGTGGGATACTTCGCCACCGGCCCAGCCAAGCGAAACTGTGTGGTGTCTGTATAAAGAGCAACACGTGAAAAACCGAGTGACATAAAAACGTGTTCCGTATAATAAATGATGATTGAGTGTTACTTGTAAATATGTAGAGTCGGCGTGAGATAAATTAATGTTTGACAGAAGAAACGATCTGAATTTAGAAAGATTGGCCTGTTTGTGTGTGTTTGTGTGGGGTGTGCGTGCATGCTGAGATAGGTGTATCATAATAACTACTATGATGTCATACTATCCAGTGTACCATTAAGATTCACATTGGTGGGCACACATTGGTGTAAAAGAACACTTTTTTAAAGTAGATAATGCTATTTATGTTACTTCAAATAGTGGTGATAGGCAACGTTGGCAGTTGTATCAAACATGCTAAGTGTAACAACTCTGTTGAGTCTATGTTTATTTGCAACCCTTTCTTCCCCTTTCTTCCCCTTGCGTCCAGTTTGCTATGCTCTGCCATGGGCTCGACTGGGCATCTGTGGTAGCGCTGGCGTTTATGTTGTCTGTTGAGACTATGTATTAATGTCTACACCCCGGCAGTCTCTCATGAGACTGGTTTTGTGTCAGAATGCTGAGCAGTCTTCGGGATATTTACTTTTAACATATCCAATACACTGGAGTTATGAGTCTTTGATAACGACGTGTGGATATGTTTCTGCTACCCGTTACACTGGACACGTTTGTTGTACCCCTTTCCTCTTTCCACCACTTTCTCTCGAGTCTATTGAAGTACTCATGTATTTACAAACTTAACTGTTCGTTTGGTCTTTAAGTGAGGCACATATGTGTTGTTTTCGACTGTGCGAACTTAGGTCGTGTAGACCGAAGTCCACCTATACTTAGCGTGGACAGCTGTAAAACTAAATGACTTTCATTCACTTTCCTTGTAATCCGTTTGGTTTCAATCGGCACTATGACCGGACAAACTGTTGATCTTTTGGAATCAAAGATGCATTTGCATTTACTCTTTACATGGCAAGTGTGTTTTGGTCCCACGGTACGGGACAAAGTCTTACAAGTTATTGCCCTCAAAGAGCGTATAAATTTCGTCAGCTAGCGAGAAGTCATTCGTAGTAGTTGAGAAGAACCTCTCCGACCAGTCGCTTCATGTTAATGTATTCACGCGTGCAGCCTGTGACGGAACATACATTCGTATCTGGCAGATTCGGCCGAGAGGACAAAGTGCCTTAAATAACATCAAAAGGTAAAACGGCTATAGTGTTGTATATTTGACGACCACCGGTGCAAAAATGGTCTTGCATAACGCAGCGATTATTCTACACACGGCGCTAGATTGATTATGTTTAATGATGAGTAACCCGATACTCTGGCTAACCTCTGCCATTGAGCTATTATACATGGCATGACATGACATGCACTCGAGGCGGTCTCTGGCGCCGTTGTTATGTGCACACGAACTCTGTCGGCGGTCGCCACAGCTCACCTTGCATATCCGACGTTACCAACAACTATAAGGGTGGTGTCATAAATTCGCCAAACACCCCAGAAAAAGATGCTGCTTCGTATTGATTCAATTCCCCGCCAGAATGTGTTAAGGCGTAGGCGTGTATTGTATACTGCGAGTTAGCGTTGTCAGAATTGAAGAATTTAAGTACATAGTGTGATCGGGATAGTTTACGAAGTGTGAGATTGCTCGATACGTTTCGTGTGTTTCTATGTTTGAGTAGTCAAGCCACTGCGAAACATTTATCGACAGAACTAATTCACGAAACACTCACTAAGAATCAAGGAGTTGTAGGATCGAGCAATTCGGTGTCGAGTATAATTTAGATACGCCAAAACAACTTTTTTAGAAAATAAATCTCCGATAATGTCTTGTTGTTCTTCCGGTGACTATTTGGGAACAAAACATATCTTCTAGCGTCTTTTCTGTAACCAGGGACGTGTTAAACACATTTTGGTGAAATGACATCGATTTTACCACTTAAATGCAGTGATCAGTTCTGCTCACGCTGCTGTGTCACGTGGGGCTCGTCTTGTTGGGGTTGGCGACATGGGACTAGTTCGATAAGTGTTGCTCCCTTTCCATAGCAGCTGTCCGCGGGGAGACGTCACTAAGAAATCATTGATTAAGGTTTTGAAATACTTTTGCTCACTGGTTATCGTTATTTCCTCTCGGAGTCATTTGCAGAAGCAGGAACATTATCGTTGTGTGTGATGGTGCGATTGCCACAGCTGTTGTGTAGATGGACGTTCCTACTCTGTCAAGTCTTCTCACAATTGAAGAAGGAGATCACATGACATTGAGTAGGGTTAATGTGTCTCCGTGACATAACCAAAGGTAACTGCACCAGCTTGTCTTTTTGTGTCAATGGGTGGATGACAATCCGGTGTTCAGAGTCATCAACATCATCATCATCATCATGCTGTCGGTCGCGATGCGACAAAGACTGCTTCCATCACTTGACTAATGTTCTCCATTTATCTCTCTGCTGTGTGAGTGATGTCCATGAGTCGGTCTTTATGTTTCTCAGCTTCAGGTTTCTCTTGATGATATACTTGAACCGGAGACGAGGGCGTCCTCTCTTTCTGTGACCAGAAGACAGTTGAGAGTAGAGAATCTGCTTTGGTAGCCTGTCTGGTGACATCCTCATGAGGTGTCCAGTCCACCGGAGATTCTTTCTGATCAGAAGATCTTCCATAGATTGCAGCCCAGTCCGTTCTAGTATTTCCTTGTTTGTCACTTTGTCCATCCAAGTTATCCTCACGATCGAACGCAGATGCCTCGGCTCCGTATAGGAGGGTGGACAGCACGATTGCACGGTATATCTTTCCTTTAACCCGCATGGACACATGGTGGTTGTTCCAGAATCTCTGGCGTAGTCGGCCGAAAGATGCACTAGCCTTGGCAATCCTCCTCTGTATTTCATCGTCAATGCATCCATTACTTGATATAGTGCTTCAGAGGTAGGTGAATTCCAGAACTGAGTTCAGCTTGTTTCCATCAAACATGATATCCTCTTCTCGGGTTATTGTAGAGTTGGATTTGGTACAGCACTTCGGTCTTCTTGATGTTAATCTTCAGGCCGAACTTCTTTTGAAAGCATTCACGAGTTTTATTCATCTGTTCAGCAGAGTGGGCAACCAGTGCACTTCGTCTGCGAATAGCAGCTCTTTCGTCAGTATCCGAGTAGTCTTGGTCTTCGCTCTGAAGTGTGGCCTCTAGCTTATCTGTATTGTTAATGTTTCTCGTGTTGATCGCGGTGATGTTCTAGAACACAGAGCCGGCTGTCCAAGCAGAGGGCATGTGTTCCACGTCGGATCTCATCATATTCGTGCACAGATTGTATCCCGCAGTGTCTGTTGAGATCCAACTTGAACGACCGCCCGTGAGGTCAACTAAAACGACAGCAACTATCTGTCGGCAAGTCACTCCACATAAACATCACACTTCACCGTCCCCGGGCGTTGTTTGAGCTGCACGGCTGCGCTTTGAAGCATAATTAATAGGTGCACGCACTGATCTGCATGCATTCAACATACTACAAGTTCGGATATACGTTTATCGCGTGATTTAAAGTTCTCGTAATCGTTTTGCCCTTTGTTTGAGTAAACGATAGTTGTGATAATGAGGAGCCATTGTGCGACGAGCTAATTCGGCAAAATCCTGGCACGTAATCACCGCTTGCGCCTCGTGTGCAGCGGTGTGGAACGGGCGTCTTTGCTTGGCGCCTGTAGTCGATGGCGAAGATTTGGCGCGCGTTTCATTGAGCGATACCTAGTACCTATACCATCCAATTACACGGCGTGAGTGCCCGGATGACGGCATCAGCACACGTCGTTATGTTCTTTGTCTACGGGTTGTTTGACCGTCTCCTGAAAATAAGACCGCCCATTAGTAAATAATTATAGCTTATGAACGCGCAAAGGACAGTTCAGGCACGGGTCGTTAGGAGATATCGACGTCGTAGTAATATGTGTTGGTTGTCGTGAGGCTATCTGGAGAATTCTGCGTTTGTGTCCGTTAGCATATCACCTGATACTGAGGTTAGTTAAGGAGCAGGTTCGTCGAACTTTTCCTGACGAAGCGAGAAGCATCAGTCAGCTCGTCATCGACGTATACAGAGGATTCGCTCGCGCAGGTAATATTTAGTGATCTAATTTTACTGGAACTATCATTATATGTATGTATGGTTTGTTGAGCTGTACAGACGTAAAACGCTCAAGGGTTCTGCATCTGAATCTGAATGGGGTACGTCGTAAGAAGCCAAAATAGGCTATTGTATACGACAGGGGGTATGGGCATGTTATTGAATCAGGCTGCTGAATTCAGTTATGGTTTCAACATGAACTTGCGCCTCATTAAGTTGGTTCCAGTCAACTACTATTTTTGTAAAAAAAAAGAATTATTAAATTTGTCAATGTGGGCTGTAGGTACTAAGAAGCATTTGATGTTGTTAGTGAGTGAATGAGTGAGTGAGTGAGTGAATGAATGAATGAATGAATGAATGAATGAATGAATGAATGAATGAATGAACGAACGAACGAACGAACGAACGAACGAACGAACGAACGAACGAACGAACGAACGAACGAACGAACGAACGAACGAACGAGCGAGCGAGCGAGCGAGCGAGCTAGAGCGAGACGAGCGAGCGAGTGAGTGAGATGGAGACGCGCGTGTGTGTGTGCGTGTGTGCGGTCGTGTGTGTGTGTGTGTGTGAAGTGCGTGCGTGCGTGTGTGCGTGCGTGTATATGCGTTCGAGTGCGCGTTCGTGCACATTCATGTGTCGACATGCACATTTATAGGTTCAATATGTACACTAGCAACATATCCCGCTATGTTATTAAAACGTGGCACTGTATCAAATCGCCTGGTGCCATTTGATATATGTTATTGCGAGTGTGTGCCAAAACATAATTACATAATTTAACAAATCTCTTTAATAAGTGCACATCGGTGACGGTGTCTCGGCAGTAACATACTGGTGCAGTGGCGTGTGTCAGTGTGTTACTGTACCAAATATAACACGACACATTATATCCGTTCCCGGTATTGCGTCGCTAATACAACGTACAACAAAGCCCTGGTAATTGACTCGTTACTTCACTGATGTAAAAGATTGCTGTAATAGAAATCAGACTTATGCGACTACTGCGTTTCTTTCTAGGCCGTTTCTCGCCGAGACTTTTGGCATCGCTCTGTCTGACACAAACTTATGTCGATACCAACTATAAAACTCCTTGATGTAACCAAAGCTCACCCATGTAGTCATTCACTATAACTAGTCATGATGTGATTGTGTAAGCTTACTGTTCAGATCGTTTGTAGCGAAGCGAACCTTTTTTAGTTCCATAAAACCAATGCATTTTGGAAGAATGAATACGTACGTATTACATTTACTTGATTAACTACTTAATAAGAATTAATAGGTATTATATCTAAACGATTCAGCGAGTATGTGAGCTTACAGTGCTAGCGTATACACAATTACCCGTCATAATCAAGTTAACGAATTGTACCCTGCATCGAATGTTCGTCTCTTTACACAACTATTACGATTAACTTATTCCAAAACTTTAACTACCGTCGGTAGCATTTTCAGTGTCTAAGCGTTGTTCTGTCAATGTATCTTTTGCCAGTGTTAGAATCAGACTATTCCACCAATGCATCGTTGCTACATTCCCTCATATCGCTTATGTCCCCTCACAGTGAATGACAAGGTTGTTTTTGTCTGCATGAAGTTGTGACCAGTCGTTGTGGTTGGCTATTTCCCGTGGTCCCGACTAAGCCTTCTGTGCGTGGCGTTTTCTGAATTATTCTTGCATCAGTTGAATCTTGTATCATACAGTCACCGTTTTCGCCAATGTAGGTGTGGTTACAATTGCTATATAGGATCTAGTATGCATAAAACATGTCTCTTGTGTCGAGTATTACTATTTCATTAGTTTTGCCATTAGTCCTACAATGACAACGCCGTTAGTACTTGAATTGTGTATTTAAGTTGCATTCCTTCGCGGATGATGCGAGAGCAATTTGTATGGACGGGTTACGTAAATCGTTAAATTATGTTCAGGTTCAAACTTCTTGCAGCAGTAATTTGCGTGTCTTGGTAACTAAGTCGCAACTACTACCGTGTCATTACACCAAGGCTACAAACATATTAAACGTGTTTATGTGTCAATTGGCCATTTTATTTCGGACAGCGGTGTAATCATAGCATGGTCTCCGCACTCGTTGATGTCAGTTCACGTGGCCAAAACAAATGTAAACGGACGAGATAAGCCCAAATACTGCGCGCAAACAAAATCCGATCGACTGATACGTGCGCTATTAGTGGTAATTGCAGTGTAGAAGTCTCCGGAATTAGACTTCCGTTTACGGAGCAGCATTGTGGGTTTTTGTGCAACGGTATTGACAAAATCGGCGTCAAATAAGTGTCTTAGTATCTGACTTATCTAATATCTGTGTAGATTCCAATCACATACCGCACCCACTGACTACAGGTAGGCACTCCTGTCGTCAACATTCTAGTAATGGTGAACAACAAGTGCAAACGAATTAACTAATAAGTCAAACTATAAAGTAAGCCATTACCAATATATCGTTACTTCCTCGAAAGACCTCACCACAGTGTTTGTCTTAGTCCACATCAAAGTAAGCGAAGGAACATAAGTCATCTTAGTCATACTCGTGGAATTGCGCAGGCGTTTTTGTTTTTGCCATTTGTTAAACTTCAAAGAATATAGCTGGTGGCCACCGGTTGACCAACGCGCTTCGTCCGGAACTGCTACAAGACTAATGCGGTCATGGGCGGCAACAAAGACACATAACTGATATTGCTTAAGTCATATATCACGTGTCATTTTAAAAACAAACACACACAAACACACACACACACACACACACACACACACACACACCACACACACACACACACACACACAACACACACACACACACACACAAACACACACACACACACACACACACACACACACACACACTATATATATATATATATATATATATATATATATATATCACCCCTCTCCTCTCTCTTTCTCTTCTCTCTCTCTCTCTCTCTCGTTCTCTCCCCCCCCCATATACCTACTCATCATATCATCAAAATATACACAACATATAATACTACGACACTCATTCTACATACATACATACATACATACATACATACATACATACATCATCATACTACTACATCATACATACATACATACATACATACATACATACACATACATACATACATACATACATCACATACATATCATACATACATACATACATAAAACCCTACATACATACATACATACATACATACATACATACATACATACATACATACATACATACATACATACATACATACATACATACATACATACATACATACATACATACATACATACATACATACATACATACATACATACATACATACATACATACATACATACATACATACATACATACATACACATACATACAATACATACATACATACATACATACATACATACATACATACATACATACATACATACATACATACATACATACATACATACATACATACATACATACATACATACATACACAAGTCCACGTATGCAAATACAAACAGACACGCGCGCGCCGCTAACACATAAATAAAATAAGGTTTTTAATGTTCTTATCCCTAATCGACGAGAATACGAAGTGCGTAAAATGAATGCATATGCACGGGTCTATTGTGCTGCAATTATGCGCCTACAGAAGTAGACGTTGTGATCAGCGTGGCGGCCTGCCAACCGACAACGTTCGATTCCGCTCACCGCTGCCACTGCACGGCTGCCGCCGACGCACGAGATCGCCGGTGATAATCACGACGAGATCAAAAAGGATCAGCCACGCCTGAGTGCACACGACTATTACTTAAGTCGACAGTTCTTGTCGGCGACGGCGGTTAATCCGGTTAATCCACTTATGAGAGCAACGTTTTGTGCGAGTCGCTTCGTTTTTCTTAGCGGTCTTCTTGCGTGATATCCGTCTGTAATAAACAGAGGAGAGCGAAGGAAGCCGAGTCGTCAACTCCAAGTCAGTTCAGTAAGTCGACAAGCTGCTTAGGGCCGCAATAGAACATTTGATGTCGGGATGTTTGTTTACTGGCAATGTAGGCGTGGACGCATTACGTTGCAATAGTTGTACTCGAGCTTGTTAACTATTAAAACTAAAGATTAAAGTTAATCAACATTATCTATCACATTGGTTTTAATATCTAATTTCTTAAATCGACATTTACAGCCAGCCATGAGCTCTCTAGTCCGACACACATAACACACTTCATGTGGTGTTATATTTTGTTATACAATTAAAATGGCATGCTGTTGTCGTTTTCCTGAGCCGTTAATCAGGATTTACATTGGGATTAACGTTAGTTTAGGAGATTGCGTTTGTCGTTGTGATATGAAACAATGATAAATGTCACATCAGCGCAATGACGTGTCGCTATTCTCAGCACACATCCTATGTCCATGCGAAGTGGCAGTCGGGAACCCGCGTGTGTCACGCGGAGTGAAGCTGTGTTAACGCGAATAACACCGTGTTTAAGGCTGAGTAGGAATTAGACCACCAGTCTGTCTCTCACTCAAGACATTCACGGTTCAAATTAATACGTTACCATTTCGTACTTTTATCAGTTTCATTTGTTCTACGTCGATTCCTCCTTCCTTTCAGTATAGGCAGCGGTGGACATTTGTGTACGAATGATCTTCGCGCAGTAATTTTTCTGTGGCTTAATGCCTACAGAGGCGTCGAAGTAATGTTCCAATCAACGGTCAGTCAGGTCGTGGAGTGCGTTGAGCAGTGCCGGAGACTAGATGTTGCGCTTACTTACTTAATTACTTACTTAATTACTTACTTACTTACTTACTTGCTTACTTACTTATCTTAACTTATTGTCCCATTCCAACGTGGCTGGTCTATGGCGGCAAATTAATCGATAAGACGAGGGGACAGGTTTAAAGGGGGCACGAGGGAGTTGTAATTACTAAGATGTTGTTGCCTAGATCACGGAGGACATGCCACCAATTGTGTTCATTGCTAGACCCCTAAATACGTCAATGTGTGAGTTTCGCCAAATAGAAGCGAACTTATTAATGAGCCGTTTACGATGATGTCATGAACGTAGATGGCAAATTTAATATGGATTTTATTACAGTGTAGCAAAAGGGTTTCAAAGGCGACGTGTATGACAGTTTTGTTGGATTCTAAATGTTGTTAAGCAACAGCTAAACACGTTTTACTTTGAGCTGGTATGGACCAACTAATCCCGACCACGTCTCAAATTTGCAATCAGCAGACGACTGTATCTTTTTTTGAAAACAAGGTATAACAATTACGTTAAATGAATGGGCAGCACCCTTTGGATGTGGCTATAGGTACGCAAGTCTTGTCTGTCGCCATATCGATGCTATGCTATTTTGCCATTTTCAATTATGATCCGGCCCCAACAACTCCAACGAGCTACGCATTATTTCGTATACGGGCGAAACGGCTACGGCAGAGACTTCCGTTGTATGTTTATATGATTCTACGCAACAAATATTCACCAGGAATGTGGGAATTATTTGACAGATTGGTATTATTTTTAATACTGCATATTGCAGTAAAGTTGACTTTGAATACACCCACTGACAACGAGATGACGACTAGTTGTGGATGGCCCGACGGGAAACGATAATCACTTGCGTGTCTTCGTGTGTGTTTTGAGGAAACTCCATATGCGGCGAAGACAAAACATGAGACAAATTAATGCCAAACTACAACTATTTGATTGTTGTTTCGTTGTTAATTCCATTGTGAAGTCTGTCCAACGAGTGGGGCTCGAGAAATGTCGCTTCGTTTCGCCAATGTAATCGCTAGGTGTAGAATTTAGTTATACATTTACAAACGACATTCTAAAGAAGAAAGTGTCACGCGATGTAGATCACGTGATACGATCGTACAAATCAGTCCGCTGAAGAGAAGGTTGTGAGATGCAGCCGAAATATACGGAAAGCAAAATCAAGTTTCTTGAGATGTAAATTTGCTAAATAACATAAACCAACCAACCCTATCACCACATTCGAAGAAAGTAACAAGTGTGAGTTGCTAGCACTGGCAAACCTGTCTAACCTGGACACCTGTAGCAGCGACGGATACTTGACATGATATTTGGCGGCAACGTAGATTCACCGAACGTCTTTGGCGCTGTTTCGTTGCTAGCGTGTAAATAGTGACGTCATTTCCCGCGATTGTTTGCCGTCAACTTGAACCAATCAAATACACTCTGAGTCAAGGCATTTAAATCGGGAAGCCTCTGGTTACACGGTGACGTCATTTGGGGCGGTCATATTGTAAGTAATTGTTGAAAACTCGATTGATCATCGTTTATATACAAATGCGCTATAGAACGCTACTATCTTCGCATTGACGATTCTTGTGATCAGAAATATTTTTTGAATGAAGTTCTTAGTTCAAGATTCAGGCAATGGTATAGTAAATCACTGACTTTCGTCATTGGAAACTTCCTTTTCGTCTTGATTCGGAGATCACGTCAATGTCTTTCCCGTTTCAACTGGTGAGTTGGAAGAAAGAAGGACGCCTTGTAGCACCGTGGCAGAGACTAGCTTTAGCTCGGTTGGAATGTAAAAGGTCGATATTGTCGTAATGTTCTAAAAAAAGTCTGATAAGTTGATTAAGATTGTCAACATGAAAATAGTGTAAGCTTTTGTGAATTAGTATAACAACTAATTGTTGTCATACACAGCAAAGTAATTAATTTCTGCTGTCGCAAATTACGGCATTTCGTGCAGCAGATGAGTATTAACTATAACACTTTTGTGGCGCCATCTGGTGAATGAATGAATACGCAATATATATACCAATTACTAATTAAATAACTACTTCAGTGTATTTATCTTAACTATTTCACCAGTTGATATATCAGTGACAGTAGTCCAAGAATACGACAGACACACTAAGTAACCAGTTTACATCGGCATTTGGATGTTTCACTTGTTTGTTTTCAGCGAGAAACTGTATGATTGTGGTTTTTTTAGAAAAGTACTTTAACATATAGTTCAAGTACATCTGTTTATGTGTACTTTAAGTACATGTTTTTCAAACAAACACATTCGTCTACATTTACGTGAGAAGATTTGTTCCATTTATTTGTGCTAAAAGTGCTAATTTGTCCTTCTTCCTCCCAGAGTAACCCGGTCACACGGTTGAACCAGAGCCACCCGCAGCCCCAGTCGCCCGACGACAGCGAGACGATGAGCGACGCACGCACGAGACGGAGCAACAACGGCAAGACGACGGCGCGAGGCGGCCCGGGGGCCAAGTCGACGGGTCAGAGCACCATGTCGATGTTGTCGAAGAAGGGCTCGCCGCGGCTTGACGACTCGCTCGAGGACAACCCGCTCAACCGGCTGCCCGACCTGAGTCTCTTCAACAAACTCTCCTACCGCAAGCTGGCCATGGCCACGCCGTCGACAGCGAAACTGAGACAGCGAGAGAAGAAGTTCGTCAACGACGCCATCTCAACCAACACCGGCCGCACGAGGTACCGCGACATCATCCCCAAGTACGACGCCGCCGACGACCACCACTGTCGGGACTACTTCCGCCGTCAAGACGTCAGGAACCTCATCAACGTCACGTGCTCGCTGAAGCCGGTGAGTGCGGATAGGACGGACGGACGGACGGACGGACGGACGGACGGACGGACGGACGGACGGACGGACGGACGGACGGACGGACGGACGGACGGACGGACGGACGGACGGACGGACGGACGGACGGACGGACGGACGGACGGACGGACGGACGGACGGACGGACGGACGGACGGACGGACGGACGGACGGACGGACGACGGACGGACGGACGGACGGACGGACGGACGGACGGACGGACGGACGGACGGACGGACGGACGGACGGACGGACGGACGGACGGACGGACGGACGGACGGACGGACGGACGGACGGACGGACGGACGGACGGACGGACGGACGGACGGACGGACGACGGACGGACGGACGGACGGACGGACGGACGGACGGACGGACGGACGGACGGACGGACGGACGGACGGACGGACGGACGGACGGACGGACGGACGGACGGACGGACGGACGGACGGACGGACGGACGGACGGACGGACGGACGGACGGACGGACGGACGGACGGACGGACGGACGGACGGACGGACGGACGGACGGACGGACGGACGGACGGACGGACGGACGGACGGACGGACGGACGGACGGACGGACGGACGGACGGACGACGGACGGACGGACGGACGGACGGACGGACGGACGGACGGACGGACGGACGGACGGACGGACGGACGGACGGACGGACGGACGGACGGACGGACGGACGGACGGACGGACGGACGGACGGACGGACGGACGGACGGACGGACGGACGGACGGACGGACGGACGGACGGACGGACGGACGGACGGACGGACGGACAAAATTGTTTTGCGAGTGCATCATTCAAATCAAGAAAAAAAGTCAAAGAAAAAAGATGAAATGTCGTCTTGAATTTAATCGGTTGGTGGCAGCACTGCTCGATGTAAATGTCATTTTAGCAGCGTTCGTTCTCGTGAAGTGGTCAACGTCCCGTGTCGCTGTGTGTGAGCGACGGTGTGCGGAATAGTACAACTGGACTATTTCCACAGACAGTCGCCACACAGCGTGTAAATAGTATACAGTTTAGAGCGACTCGATTATTGATCGGGTAGCTCTTTACTGATGCTCTTTGTTTTATACAATTTGCTGGCGAACTGAACTGAATATTCATCACCCTGCCTTATACGGACAGTAGCGTGTAAGCGGAGCCCAAACTAGAAACTCAGCGAGTGGGGATTTCTTTTTTCGATGTGTTGTCAACGTCATAAGTAATTAATATAACACTCTTTTAATTAAATGTAAGCATGGTATTACACGAAATAATTATTATATTATTACACAACATTATTATGTTAGCAGGATAATGAAAAATTGTGTAAATCTCAAACCCTGTTGTGTACGCTATTTTTTCTTAATCCTTTTAATCCACCTTAATTATTTTGTGTGATCACCACTTAGTTGACATTATATTTTTTGTTGAGAGAACACCACACACACACATATGTTCAATACTACTAAATTAATAGTCAACAGTGATCATATCTATTCGGTAAAAGTATGTTACTACCTCGGCTATACGACTACACTGTCCATATTTTACTTAAACAGCACGTGCTTCGTGGAAGCTGCTGTCATGGCGTCTAGGTAATAAAATAATGTACCAATAGCGGGCGATTGGATAGTCAATAAACTTAAAATGTTGACCTTAAACGCCACACAGCAGTGTTTTGCAAAAATTAACTTCAACCAGCAACAAAAGGTGATCGACTCGAAATTATTGTCCCGTTTTCCTAGCAATGAATTATTTAACATGTGGCTATAACTTATTGTTTTAAATGTCAAATAAATAATTGCGCAGCGTGCACGTGTTTGTAGGTATTATACGTGAGGCAGCGACTGCAATGTAACGTGTTTACGTACTCAGTAACCCAACTAACGTGACTGTTTTACAAAATCACGTCATCGGTTAATAATGTAAGCATGTATACGTATCACGTATACACGGTTACATTCATACGGATACACACTGTCATACTGACACACACCGGCCCACACACGTGCGCACACACCAAAACACACGCGCACACACACACACGCACACGCACACGCACACGCACACGCACACGCACACGCACACGCACACGCACACGCACACGCACACGCACACACACACACATACACACAAAAAACGCAGTCACGCTTGCACATACAAACACATGCGTGACTGTGCATTTCTATATTTCGATACTAATAAATTATATTCTTGAATACAACTCGCAGAGGAGTTATGCTCTTACATACAGCTCAGTACCAATGGACTATATCTTTACACCAGTCACAAACGAAGTGTCACATTCCATTTAACAACACACTCTGTGTATCCTCAGCGGGCACAATAACACTCTATTGGCACACACCGACACGCACCGGCTTGTTTTGCTGTCTACAATACAACACAACGCACAGCTTATGGCTTATCTCGACTCGCGTTGACTCACGAGCGGTAACCAAACACACCCGGTCCACGACAAACAGCACCTGAAGCCAGGTCGCTGTGCATGCGCCGTCGTGTCGACAACCGGACGTTGTCGGCAATTATTAGCCCATTGTTCGGCGCCGCCAGACGCCTTTGTTCGACACTCGTAATGCGTCGCCGCGAGTCAATAGACTTTTTGCTCGATGTGAGCTGCTCGCGCCATTGAATTAGCCGCGGCGTGTGGCTGATCGCAGGCGACGTAGCAACCTTTGTGCGTCGCCTAGCCACGACCGCGTCTCGGTGCTTCGGTTCACGCACGCGCCGCGAGCTTATGTCATTATAGGGTAGTGCCGCCGCCAAGTTCGGTGTAGTGAGCCAAAATTCCGGTGTTGAAAGCGTTAACGGTGTTCGCCGCTGTTTGTAGGGCGAGAGAGACGTCAAGTTCACCCGATAGTCGCTAAGTTTAACACCGCCACCGCCGCCACCGCCGCCACCGCCACAGCAGTCATGCCTTCGTCACCACACCCCAGCGATCCGGTCTCCCCTCGCCGCGGCAAGATGGCAGGACGACACAACAAGATCTACCGGACGCCGCCGACACCGCCGCCGGAGGAGATCAGAGGCATGGAGAGCAGCTTCACGCTCGACTGCATCGCCGTTAGTTCCATCTCGCAAGACTACTCGCGCACGAATCCGAAACTCGGACCGGCTCTGCCGCCGTACAACTCGAAGAAGGACAATCACGCACGGAACTATTTCAGGTTCATCGGCGTCGATAAGACCCTGAAGAAGACGAATCAGGTCGGTGGTCACGCGTGGCTGGCTGCAGCAGCTGCGCGGGTTTTCTGTGTCAACTGTTGCTTCGGTCCCATGGTCCTGTCATCTGTAACAGTCTGTCGTCATGCTTCAGCCAACTGTAACAGTCTGTCCTGCTGATTTAGCCAACTGTAACAGTCTGTCCTGCTGATTTAGCCAATTGTAACAGTCTGTCCTGCTGATTTAGCCAACTGTAACAGTCTGTCCTGCTGATTTAGCCAATTGCAACAGTCTGTCCTGCTGATTTAGCCAATTGTAACAGTCTGTCCTGCTGATTTAGCCAATTGTAACAGTCTGTCCTGCTGATTTAGCCAATTGTAACAGCCTGTCCTGCTAATTTAGCCAATTGTAACAGTCTGTCCTGCTGATTTAGCCAATTGCAACAGTCTGTCCTGCTGATTTAGCCAATTGTAACAGTCTGTCCTGCTGATTTAGCCAATTGTAGCAGTTGCCTCCTGGTGTTGGAGACAGTCCTAACGTTATATCCTCTTGATGTTGCCAAACGTAAAAATCCTTCTGCATAGTCGCCGCGGCGAGATCTCTTCCTGCTTGAGCAAACTGTAGAGACTTGTCCTCCCAATTTAGCTACATATAAATGTTTCCTCCCGTTTTAGCGAATCATAGAATCGTGGCTTCCTGTTTGGACACCCTCAACTGTCTCCCCTCCTGCTACTGTTATCCTTCTTTGTTACGGACAACCAAGATGCTCTCTGTCCTTCTGTGGACAACCACACAGTTCTCTCGTCCTACTAAGTTCTCTGTTCCTGTTATGGACAAATATAAATTACTCTTGTAAGCAAATGTAATATGTAGTCCGCCTACTACAGATAACCACAGAGTTGACCGCTGTTTTAGCAACCACAAAGTTGTTGCCATGTTTGACCATACAGTGTCCTTATAATTATTTGATTGCCTACCTGCTAACTGTCATACATGTAGTAATGTAGCTCCTGTTATCATTTCACAATTTAAACACAAAGTTACTGTACCTCTGCCTTAAGATGTCTACACATCAGCGCCAAGCTTATATCATTCGCAATCGTGGGAAGAGGTCATGCTAATTAAATTGTTAATGAATAGTTGCTAGAACGTTCAGTTGGTTCGGCGCCAGAAATACGACTGTGTGAGCGAGCTCGTATAATATTTATGATTCCACTAATCTGCCTGTGAACTATGTATAACGAGGTGACTTTGTTTATGTATGTAATTATGTTGTGAATACAACAGTCTGGCCTGCTTGACTGCGTGTGATGGGCCTAGATATGCATGCAATATGTTGAACATTATGCGATGTTGTTGTCTAAACTGCACGATGTACTTAAACCGCCTTGAATACGTAGCGTT
>JAODUO010000629.1:82500-257500 GCA_025642075.2 Ridgeia piscesae
GCGGAACACACCCTGGCTTCGAGCGTCCGCGTCACCGTTTGGAACCGCAAGTGCGTCGCCGAGTCATTGAACATGCTCATACGCATGCGCATGACATTCCCAGGCGTTTCCGCCGTCGCGTGAAGCTGTGCTCTGTTAGATGACTGGATTGATTTCACGCATGTGTCAAGTGGACGAACTGTGTTTGGCGTTGGGACATTGTCGTGTTGTGTTGTCGCACTGGTGTCGCACTGGTGTCGCACTGGTGTCGCAAAGACACTGGTCGTGGCGGTGGTGGCGGTGGCGATACTGTTAGAACTTCAAAATGCAAACTTGTGATCATTAACCAAGATTTATGTGTGATCAATGTATTTATAGTAGGTTTGGGCGTTATTTCAATGGACCAGTTAGCGTTGGGGATTCAAACACGTGCTGGATAATGTAATCGTGTTTGCATGCGTAATAGATTTTTGTGCCATCTCATTAACAGTATTATATACATCATCTATAGCGGCTATCTGGTGGAATATTGACGTGTAATTACATTTCGAATAATTAATAAATAATATCATATTCTCCTGAATCAAGCCAATCGTCAGAATGTATTTTGGGTCGCGTTAATCCACGCAGTGCATAAAACAACATGTCGCATGTTTAAACAGCAGTGTTCCGGATTCCTTATGTTGATTAGTACAATAAAGCTACAGCGAGTGGCTCCACCTTACGGAGTCCTATTCTACGTCCGAAGTCTACCCTCTCTGGAACTTTCTCCATCCGCATTCCACCCTCTCTAGAACTTTCTCCGTCCGCATTCCACCCTCTCTAGAACTTTCTACGTCCGCATTCCACCCTCTCTAGAACTTTCTACGTCCGCATTCCACCCTCTCTAGAACCTTCTACGTCCGCATTCCACCCTCTCTAGAACCTTCTACGTCCGCATTCCACCCTCTCTAGAACCTCTACGTCCGCATTCCACCCTCTCTAGAACTTCTACGTCCGCATTCCACCCTCTCTAGAACCTTCTACGTCCGCATTACACCCTCTCTAGAATCCTTCTCGTCCGCATTCCATCCTCTCTAGAACTTTCTACGTCCGCATTCCATCCTCTCTAGAATCCTCTCGTCCGCATTCCATCCTCTCTAGAATCCTTCTCGTCCGCATTCCACCCTCTCTAGAACCTTCTCGTCCGCATTCCACCTCTCTAGATCCTTCTCGTCCGCATTCCACCCTCTCTAGAACTTTCTACGTCCGCATTCCACCCTCTCTAGAACCTTCTACGTCCGCATTCCACCCTCTCTAGAACCTTCTACGTCCGCATTCCACCCTCTCTAGAACTTTCTACGTCCGCATTCCACCCTCTCTAGAACTTTCTACGTCCGCATTACACCCTCTCTAGAACCTTCTACGTCCGCATTCCACCCTCTCTAGAACCTTCTACGTCCGCATTCCACCCTCTCTAGAACCTTCTACGTCCGCATTCCACCCTCTCTAGAACCTTCTCGTCCGCATTCCACCCTCTCTAGAACCTTCTACGTCCGCATTCCACCCTCTCTAGAACTTTCTACGTCCGCATTACACCCTCTCTAGAACTTTTTACGTCCGCATTCAACCCTCTCTAGAACCTTCTACGTCCGCATTCCACCCTCTCTAGAATCCTTCTACGTCCGCATTCCACCCTCTCTAGAATCCTCTCGTCCGCATTCCATCCTCTCTAGAATCCTTCTCGTCCGCATTCCATCCTCTCTAGAATCCTTCTCGTCCGCATTCCACCCTCTCTAGAACCTTCTACGTCCGCATTCCACCCTCTCTAGAATCCTCTCGTCCGCATTCCACCCTCTCTAGAATCCTTCTCGTCCGCATTCCACCCTCTCTAGAATCCTTCTCGTCCGCATTCCATCCTCTCTAGATCCTTCTCGTCCGCATTCCACCCTCTCTAGAATCCTCTCGTCCGCATTCCATCCTCTCTAGAATCCTTCTCGTCCGCATTCCACCCTCTCTAGAACCTTCTACGTCCGCATTCCACCCTCTCTAGAATCCTCTCGTCCGCATTCCATCCTCTCTAGAATCCTTCTCGTCCGCATTCCACCCTCTCTAGAATCCTTCTCGTCCGCATTCCATCCTCTCTAGATCCTTCTCGTCCGCATTCCACCCTCTCTAGAACCTTCTACGTCCGCATTCCACCCTCTCTAGAACCTTCTACGTTCGCATTCCACCCTCTCTAGAACCTTATACGTTCGCATTCCACCCTCTCTAGAACCTTCTACGTTCGCATTCCACCCCTGTCCATGTAGCGTCTAGAAACCATTGCACCACTGACCTCTGAGACCTGTTCTATATATGATTACGAGTCCTGGTAGAAGCCTAGGGAAAATGCACAATTATTAAAAAAAATTGAATTTAAATAATTTATAATATCGCTTTTTACCGTACAGTCGTGGTATTTATTACATAATACCCACAACCCAACTGTGTCTTGATCAGACATAACATTTTTTTTTTAATTAATCAATTTGATGCTTACAAATGCTATACTGTTACTCGACATTTTTTATTAATCGCTTCCAGCTGGTGGCTCTACACGCTAGAGCAAATCTTCTCGTCCGCATTCCACCCTCTCTAGATCCTTCTCGTCCGCATTCCACCCTCTCTAGATCCTTCTCGTCCGCATTCCACCCTCTCTAGATCCTTCTCGTCCGCATTCACCCTCTCTAGAATTCTTCTCGTCCGCATTCCACCCTCTCTAGAATTCTTCTCGTCCGCATTCCACCCTCTCTAGAATCCTCTCGTCCGCATTCCACCCTCTCTAGAATTCTTCTCGTCCGCATTCCATCCTCTCTAGAATTCTTCTCGTCCGCATTCCACCCTCACTAGAATCCTTCTCGTCCGCATTCCATCCTCTCTAGAATCCTTCTCGTCCGCATTTCACCCTCTCTAGAATCCTCTCGTCCGCATCCTCCAATCCTCTCTAGATCATCCTTCTCGTCCGCATTCCATCCTCTCTAGAATCCTTCTCGTCCGCATTCCACCCTCACTATAATCCTCTCGTCCGCATTCCACCCTCTAGAGACCTTCTCATCCGCATTCCACCCTCTCTAGGATCCTTCTCGTCCGCATTCCACCTCTCTAGAATCCTTCTCGTCCGCATTCCACCTCTCTAGAGACCTTCTCTCCGCATTCCACCCTCTCTAGGATCCTTCTCGTCCGCATTCCACCCTCTAAGACCTTCTCGTCCGCATTCCACCCTCTAGGATCCTTCTCGTCCGCATTCCACCCTCTCTAGAATCCTTCTCGTCCGCATTCCACCCTCTCTAGGATCCTTCTCGTCCGCATTCCACCCTCTCTAGAATCCTTCTCGTCCGCATTCCACCCTCTAGAGACCTTCTCGTCCGCATTCCACCCTCTCTAGGATCCTTCTCGTCCGCATTCCACCCTCTCTAGAATCCTTCTCGTCCGCATTCCACCCTCTAGAGACCTTCTCGTCCGCATTCCACCCTCTCTAGGATCCTTCTCGTCCGCATTCCACCCTCTAGAATCCTTCTCGTCCGCATTCCACCCTCTCTAGGATCCTTCTCTCCGCATTCCACCCTCCTAAATCCTTCTCGTCCGCATTCCACCCTCTCTAGGTCCTTCTCGTCCGCATTCCACCCTCTCTAGAACCTTCTCGTCCGCATTCCACCTCTCTAGACTTGATTATTCTCTAATCTTTCGTCCGCATTCCACCCTCTCTAGGATCCTTCTCGTCCGCATTCCACCCTCTCTAGAATCCTTCTCGTCCGCATTCCATCCTCTCTAGGATCCTTCTCATCCGCATTCCACCCTCACTATAATCCTTCTCGTCCGCATTCCACCCTCTCTAGAATCCTTCTACGTCCGCATTCCACCCTCTCTAGAATCCTTCTACGTTCGCATTCCACCCTCTCTAGAACCTTCTACGTTCGCATTCCACCCTCTCTAGAACCTTCTACGTTCGCATTCCACCCTCTCTAGAACCTTATACGTTCGCATTCCACCCTCTCTAGAACCTTCTACGTTCGCATTCCACCCCTGTCCATGTAGCGTCTAGAAACCATTGCACCACTGACCTCTGAGACCTGTTCTATATATGATTACGAGTCCTGGTAGAAGCCTAGGGAAAATGCACAATTATTAAAAAAATTGAATTTAAATAATTTATAATATCGCTTTTTACCGTACAGTCGTGGTATTTATTACATAATACCCACAACCCAACTGTGTCTTGATCAAACATAACATTTTTTTTTAATTAATCAATTTGATGCTTACAAATGCTATACTGTTACTCGACATTTTTTATTAATCGCTTCCAGCTGGTGGCTCTACACGCTAGAGCAAATCTTCTCGTCCGCATTCCACCCTCTCTAGATCCTTCTCGTCCGCATTCCACCCTCTCTAGATCCTTCTCGTCCGCATTCCACCCTCTCTAGATCCTTCTCGTCCGCATTCCACCCTCTCTAGAATTCTTCTCGTCCGCATTCCACCCTCTCTAGAATCCTCTCGTCCGCATTCCATCCTCTCTAGAATTCTCATCGTCCGCATTCCACCCTCACTATAATCCTTCTCGTCCGCATTCCATCCTCTCTAGAATCCTTCTCGTCCGCATTTCACCCTCTCTAGAATCCTCTCGTCCGCATTCCATCCTCTCTAGAATCCTTCTCGTCCGCATTCCATCCTCTCTAGAATCCTTCTCGTCCGCATTCCACCCTCACTATAATCCGTCTCGTCCGCATTCCACCCTCTAGAGACCTTCTCATCCGCATTCCACCCTCTCTAGGATCCTTCTCGTCCGCATTCCACCCTCTCTAGAATCCTTCTCGTCCGCATTCCACCCTCAAGAGACCTTCTCATCCGCATTCCACCCTCTCTAGGATCCTTCTCGTCCGCATTCCACCCTCTAGAGACCTTCTCGTCCGCATTCCACCTTCTCTAGGATCCTTCTCGTCCGCATTCCACCCTCTCTAGAATCCTGCTCGTCCGCATTCCACCCTCTCTAGGCTCCTTCTCGTCCGCATTCCACCCTCACTATAATCCTTCTCGTCCGCATTCCACCCTCTAGAGACCTTCTCATCCGCATTCCACCCTCTCTAGGATCCTTCTCGTCCGCATTCCACCCTCTCTAGGATCCTTCTCGTCCGCATTCCACCCTCTAGAGACCTTCTCGTCCGCATTCCACCCTCTCTAGGATCCTTCTCGTCCGCATTCCACCCTCTCTAGAATCCTTCTCGTCCGCATTCCACCCTGTAGAGACCTTCTCGTCCGCATTCCACCCTCTCTAGGATCCTTCTCGTCCGCATTCCACCCTCTCTAGAATCCTTCTCGTCCGCATTCCATCCTCTCTAGGATCCTTCTCATCCGCATTCCACCCTCACTATAATCCTTCTCATCCGCATTCCACCCTCTCTAGGCTCCTTCTCGTCCGCATTCCACCCTCTCTAGAACCTTCTACGTCCACATTCCACCCTCTCTAGACTCCTTCTCGTCCGCATTCCATCCTCTCTAGATCCTTTTCGTCCGCATTCCACCCTCTCTAGAATCCTTCTCGTCCGCATTCCACCCTCTCTAGAATCCTTCTCGTCCGCATTCCATCCTCTCTAGGATCCTTCTCGTCCACATTCCACCCTCTCTAGATCCTTCTCCTCCGCATTCCACCCTCTCTAGATCCTTCTCGTCCGCATTCCACCCTCTCTAGAATCCTTCTACGTCCGCATTCCACCCTCTCTAGAATCCTTCTACGTTCGCATTCCATCCTCTCTAGAACCTTCTACGTTCGCATTCCACCCTCTCTAGAACCTTATACGTTCGCATTCCACCCTCTCTAGAACCTTCTACGTTCGCATTCCACCCCTGTCCATGTAGCGTCTAGAAACCATTGCACCACTGACCTCTGAGACCTGTTCTATATATGATTACGAGTCCTGGTAGAAGCCTAGGGAAAGTGCACAATTATTTAAAAAAATTGAATTTAAATAATTTATAATATCGCTTTTTACCGTACAGTCGTGGTATTTATTACATAATACCCACAATAGAGCGAATCTGGCGGCACCACCTAGCGATCAACCCGTGTACTACCTCTAGATACTCGATAGATTAGATCGATAAGATAGATTTATTGTCCCTCACAAATAAAAGTTCTCTATTCAATACCTATTAAAAGACTATATATATATAATATATATATATATATATATATATATATATATATATATATATATATATATATATATATATATATATATATATATATATATATATATATATATATATTATATATATATATATATATATATATATATATATATATTATATTATATAATAATATGTAGTGTTAGTAACTCGCACTACATGAGTTGTATTTAGATCAAAACAATGACAGAGAAGATCAAGATTTCGACGCCATGGCACTGCACCAAATTGTCTCGTGTCATTTGAGATATTTTATTGTGTTTGATAAAACATAATTATATAATTTATTACAAATCTTGTTAGTAAATCCAGATCAATGATGGTGTTTCAGCAAGAAAGACTGGTGTGTTTGCCGTACGTGGTAGTAGTATATATATATATATATATATATATATATATATATATATATATATATATGTGTGTGTGTGTGTGTGTGTGTGTGTGTGTGTATGTGTGTGTGTGTGTGTGCGTGTGCGTGCGTGCGTGCGTGCGTGCAACGTGCGTGCGTGCGTGCGTGCGTACGCGCGCGCGTCTTGAATACTAAGTCGACAGTGTTTGGCTCACAAATAATGCTGTGTCATTACACCAAGACAACAAACATATTACAGGTGGCAATTGCCCATTATATATCTGATAGCGGGGTGTAATTATCGCATTGTATCCGCTCTCGTTGTTGCCAGGACTTAGATAAGCCCAAATACTGCTGGTAATTGCAGTGTAGAAGTCTCCATAAATATGCAGCCGTTTACGAAGCAGTATTTGGGTTTTTGTTCAACCGTTGCGACAAAGTCTGCGTCAAATAGGTGTCTTTGTCTCACTCTGACATATTTAACAACTGTGTAGGTTCCAATTACAGGCTACAGGCAGGCACTCGTGTCGTCAACATCCTAGTACAGTAAATGTGAATAGCAGGTGCAAACGAATTAACTAATAAGTCAAACTATCAAGTAATTATATCGTTGCTTCCTGGAAAGGTCCGATCAGCTTAGCCACACTCGTGGAATTGGGCAAGCGCTTGTGTTGCCATGTTGCAAAAATAATGCAGCTGGTGGCCATCGTTGACCACACGTGCTTTATCTGGCCGGAATTGCTAATTAAAATTCATTACGAATAATTATAAACTAATGTGGTCACGAGTGGTAACAAAGACATGTCACTAATATTGGTGGTAATAAAGATGTGGCTTGTCATACACCCAGTGTCAATCTTAAACACAAACACACGCATATAAACTCACACATTCACACTCACGCACACGCGCACACGCGCACACGCGCACACGCGCACACCCGCACACGCACACACGCACAAACACATGCACTCACACACGCACGCACATGCACGCACGCATACACATACACAAACGCACACACGTTCGCACACAAGCACACACGCATGCAGTGACACGCACGCACATACACGCACGCACACGCTCGCGCGCGCGCAAACGCACACATAGGTATATATATATATATATATATATATATATATATATATATATATATATATATATATATATATATATATATATATATATATATATATATATATATATATATATATATATATATATATATTATATGTATATCATAACGCAAATACAGATTAATATCCAAGGAAGTTGACGTTTTGTTGAGTCAGCCGGGGTCTGCCAACGACTGCACGACGGCCGCCAACGCAGGAGATCGGCGGTGATAATCACAAAGAGACCAAAACAGATCAGCCACGCCTGAGTGCACACGATTGTTACTTAAGTCGACAGTTCTTGTCGGCGACGGCGGTTAATCCGGTTAATCCACGTTTTGTGCTAGTCGCTACGTTTTTCTTAGCGGTCTTCTTGCGTGATATCCGTCTGTAATAAACAGAGGAGAGCGAAGGAAGCCGAGTCGTCAACTGCAAGTCAGTTCAGTAAGTCGACAAGCTGCTTAGGGCCGCAATAGAACATTTGATGTCGGGATTTAGACAGATTGTTTGTATGTTTGTTTACTGGCAATGCATGTGTGGACGCATACTGTTGCAATGATTGTAATCGAGCTAGTTGTGCGTTAGAGCTGAAGACTAAAGCCAGCCAACATTGCCTTGTCTATCTCGTGGACCACTGGTTTCTGGTATATCAACTGGCGAAATAGTGAAGACATTGAAGTAGTTATTATTTTAGAGTTATTTTGTTATCAGTCGACATAACACGTCATTCACCAGATGGCGCCAGTGTAGTGTTATGCTCAAAGAGTTAGTGAATAATGATCGGCTGCATGAAGAGTCGTAATTTGCGATAACAGAAATTCATTTGTTGGTTATTATCGCAATTATTCTTTGAACGTGTTGTCTATGTTCACACAATAGTTAGACGACTATGGTGTTGACAATCTTAGTTAAGTGGTCAGACTTTTCATAACATTATGACAATGTCGACGTTTCTGCGATCGTACGGAACTAAGGCTAGACATGCACTGCCACCGTGGTAGACGGCCTCCGTCTTTGTTCCAACTCAACAGTTAAAACGGGAAAGACCTTGCCGTGACCTCCGGATTATGAAGGATTCGAATTTTCTAATACTGACAGCCGGTGTTTTACTATACCAAATGCACCTTGTCTGGGACTTGAGTTGAAACTTCAATAAAAAAGGTTATTTCCTATCATAAACAATCGGCGACGTGAAGACAGTGGCATTCTACAGTATATTTGCATAGTAACGCTGATCAATCAAGTTTTCAAAGATTACTTACAATATGACCGCCCCCCAAGTGACGTCATCGTTTAACTAGAGGATTCCCGATTATGATCTGAAGCAGCCCCATATCAAATGGTTCAAGTTCACGGCAAACAATCGCGGGAAATGACGTCCCTGTTTCCATGCTAGTAACGAAACTGCGCCAAAACGATTGGTGAATCTAGTTCGTCTCCAAGCGTCCACCGCTACACGTGTCCATGCACCAAAAAAGAGTGAACCACCAAACAACTGGAGATCCACGGAGAGTTTTAACCAGTGGCGCCACCTGGCGATTACGTTGGCGAGACAGAGCAACATTTTTGCAATCTCCTCTCACGGGAATGACTTCACAATATAATTGGCTCTCTACGAATACACTTATAGTAGAACACATAACGCTTGTTTCCAAAGGCCTCTTAATAACACCCATCAAAATCACCCGTACAATGGATATAACATATTCTATGTATATCTATGATGGCCGAGAAGGGCAATCGGGTTTTTGTGTGGCTATTCGCAACGACAATGCGATGTGCGATGCGAAGCGCGACGTGATAACGATTTGTTGCTGCGAGAAACTGTGTATTTTTTTCGAATACTTCAAATACAACTGTTTACTTTTTATTTGTGTTTCAAGTTCTTTTTTCCCCCCAAAATATTTTTACTTTTACTTGAGATGGTTTTTCCATTTACTTCTACCTTGAGTCGATTCCAAAATTAATGTAATTGTACCAGGTCTGACTGGGAGAAGGTCCACTAAATTGGCGTTCGACGTTCGTCTAGAAAGTGCCAACAATTCCGGCTACGTCACACGGTTGAACCACAGCCAGCCGCGGCCACAGTCGCCAACGTCGTCCGACGACAGCGAGACGATGAGCGACAGACGCTTGAGACAGCGCAACAACGGCAAGACGACGGCGCGAGGCGGCCCGGGGGGCAAGTCGACGGGTGAGACGCCGTCGGCGAAGCTCAGGCGCCGGGAGAGAGAGTTCGTCAACGACGCTGTCGCGACCAACAACAGCAGGACGAGGTACAGCGACGTCACCCCCAAGTATCCCACTTCCAAGGTCAAGCCGGTGAGTTCGGGGATGGGTGGATGAACGCACGAAAGACCGATCGATCGAACGAACGAACGATCGAATAAATGAACGAACGAACGATCGATCGAATAAACGAATGCACGAACGCAAAAACGCACGAACGCACGAACGGAGCAACGGAGGAACGCACGCACGCACGCACGCACGCACGCACGCACGCACGCACGCACGCACGCACGCACGCACGCACGCACGCACGCACGCACGCACGCACGCACGCGCACGCACGCACGCACGCACGCACGCACGCACGCACGCGACGGACGACGGACGGACGGACGGACGCACGACGACGCACGCACGCGACGGCGACGGACGGACGGACGGACGGACGGACGGACGGACGACGACGACGACGACGGACGACACGACCGAGACACGACGACGGACGGACGACGACGCGGACGGACGGACGACGGACGAGGACGGACGACGGCGGACGGACGGACGGACGCGGACGACGACGGACGGACGGACGACGGACGGACGGACGGACGGACGGACGACGGACGGACGACGGACGGGCGGACGACGGCGGACGACGGACCGGACACGACGACGACGGACGGACGAGACGGACGGACGGACGGACGGACGGACGGACGAACGGAAACCGGACCGGACGGACGGACGACGGACCCGGGCGGACCGGACGACGGACCGGACGGACGGACCGGACCGGACCGGACGGACCGGACACGGACCGGACCGGACGGACACGGAACGAACGACGGAACGGAACGAACGATCGAATAAATGAACGATCGAATGAATGAATGAATGAATGAATGAATGAATGAATGAATGAATGAATGAATGAATGAATGAATGAATGAATGAATGAATGAATGAATGAATGAATGAATGAATGAATGAATGAATGAACGATCGAATGAGCGAACGATCGAATGAACGAACGATCTAAAGAACGAACGAACCGACGGGACCGATCGAATAAATGAACGAACGAACGAACGATCGAATAAACGAATGCACGAACGCACGAACGGAGCAACGCACGAACGCACGCACGCACGCACGCACGCACGCACGCACGCACGCACGCACGCACGCACGCACGCACACGCACGACGCACGGACGGACGGACGGACGACGGACCGACGGACCGACGGACCGACGGACCGACGGACCGACGGACCGACGGACCGACGGACCGACGGACGATGACGCGGACCGACCGACCGACCGGTACCGACCGGACCGACGTACGACGACCGACGGACCACGACGGACCGACCAGACGACGACCGAGACGACGGATCGGACCTTGTGACCGACCGACCGACGGACCGGACCGGACACGACCGGACTGCGTACCGGATTCCGGACCGGACGACCAGGAGCGGACCGGACCGGACCGGACCGGACCGGACCGGACCGGACCGGACCGGTGATCAGTGATGTCTGGCTGTAGTCTATGGTGATTATTGTGAAGAGTTGCTTAACATTTCGTTCGAGCGCGAAAACGAGGCTGGGGGCAGTTGGGGGCAGGAGGTCAATATACACCATGTTAACATATAGGACTTTGTTTTGTTTTGGTCGTAATAATCGAACTGTCCCGAAATAGCGTATTTCAGTTATATTGTCCGAAGGATTATTACAAGCAGAAGTAGTGGAACATTTTGCCGGTGACAATGATCACGGAAATCATGAATTTTAACCCATTATTATGGTGGTTGCCATGGCAATAGCGGCAAGTACTTGTGTTTGGCGATTTTGACTAATAATGAAGAGTGCCAGTTTTCGCGCAGTACAACCTGTTTGGGCCAAACGCATACATGTGTTGTGATTATGTGCATTTAGACAACTTGTCAGATATAAGTGCTTATCGAAACCACAACGTACAGCAATGTAAAACGCAAATCCCGTAAAAGACACATACAGCTAGCCTAGCATCGTGTCGATTATCTGCACTACGTAAATCGCTGTATCTAGTGTGATAAAGTCAATATTAAATCGGACATTTAAGATAAGAAACGTATAACACAAGATATTTATGACTGATTTTCCTAGTATTCATCAGTCGTTAGCTACAACTGTCATCCATCGTTAGAATATTATTCTTGTGTCCAGTCCCGAATTAGTCTCGCTTAGTCCCCAATAAGCTCCAGTCGCGCGGAGTCACGCCATGTGTCGTGACCCACTTGCAGGCCCTATTACGTTTGTAATTATGTCACTCACGGATTATGGCGCACTGCAGTCACACTTTCCGCTTGCTATTAAAACATGCCTCAAGACCTGTTAGCCTTGTTTTAATTTGCGACAAATAACTTTGCTGATAGGATATATACGTCCTTTTGCTCACAGTGATCGATATATATCAGACTAAAGATGCATTTGATATGAAATTCAGCGGGAGGCGTTAACGTACTTAATGTTAACCAATGACGACTGACACGCGCAGGCGCATGAACGTCACCCGGATACTTTGTAATGCCTGGATAAATGTAAAAGCAAACGCCTCGTGTCGCTGTCTGTGTGAATGAGGGTGTGCGGAATACTTCACCTGGACTATTTCCACAAACAGTCGTCACGCAAAGTGTAAATAGAATACACAGAGGTTAGAGCAACATTTCTTTACATATACTTTCGTGCTGTTTATGCAATTTGCTTACTGTTCCAACACCAAAGGCCCAAAGGCAAAGCCAAAGCAAAGGCAAATGATGTCAACGTAAAGCTAAAGGTGCTCAATCAACTCGTTTGCACATCGCCAATCCAATTCTTCTATATCCTGATATGTAATGTCGTAATAGTGTAACTAGTATGCATAGTTAGTTTAATTAAAAATGCATATTTGTGTTTTATTTCGTAAAAAAGCGGCCGTTGCATCGGGTATAACTGGCGAAACACTGTTGCGCTGTGGGCTTCCTGGGCTTTTTTGGCCAGGTGCCTTTACGCGCTTTTGGCAAGTTTTGCGCGTCATGCTGAAGATTCCGAAGTGTTTATTCTACGAAGGTGCGTACATGCACGTTGCTCGACATACAAATCTAGTGACGCCTCGCTAGCTTTGCAGTTGATGATAGACCAGTGGTTGGCGAGGTTTGGAAAATATGGCACGAGTCTTCAGTCAACATCCCTTGAGACAGATTCGGTGGGAAGCATTCGTCAATAAACTACATTCATTTCAATATGGATGACACCAATGTGTCAACCTGCTGTTTCCAATGGTACTGCATACCAGCTTTTTGACATTTTGCTGTACATTCGCCTGTACCTACACCAGAGACAAAGTGACATTTAGCATCACCTGACATATATGAGATTTTATGTCATGACTTATTTTCTAAAGTCAATAATATATAGTATTTCTATTAATTTTATATACTTTTCATGCCACATATCAATTATTGATAAATTATTCTTTTTTATTATTTGTATTATCATAGTTTATATTTTCAAATATAATTTGTATTACATTTTCACTTTGCATTATGTATGTATTTTATTAAAGGCTTGGAGACTGTAAATAACATATACAATTGATTCATATACATAAATAGCTTCTAAAAGGGAACTGTTAAAATGCAATTTGTACATGTAGATAAACACAATTTGATAATAAAAAGGTGAATGGATAAAATAAATAAATTGATAAGTTGTATAAACAAAATGAGTAACTTTAAAAAAACCATGCAAGACATGATATATAGCTTACTGGTTTACAGTGTACAGTGATTTGTCTCAGTTACTCCACATTGGGCCATTTACTAAATCATTGCAAACTTTGTACATAACAATATTATGTTCAGCAAACCCTGAAGGCCACAAGGAGTGGGAGCAATAACAGCATAAAACACATGATTAGTGCAGCAGTTTTCTACGTGTGAACCTATTCCAGAACTCTAACATTATTGCATAAATCATCAATGTACACGATAAATAAACATGTGGACAAAATCCCACCTTGTCGAAGACCATTGGAAACATTAAGAAAATATTAGGTTGTAGAATCCCATTTGATACAGAATGGTTGGGTTCTGTACCAGTACAACAAGATACGGATAAGTACAACAGGCACACCTCGACTTAGCAATTTTCTAAAACGTGTCCAGTGATTGACTCTGTCAAGCGCGTTTGAAGCGTCTAGAAAGCAGGAATACACTGGGCCATTGGTACTTTTATAGTACTGAATAACATTTTTAAAGCAAATATACAGTGATCAGTAGAGTGTCCCTACTTAAATCCAAACTTGTTGTCAGTTGTATCCAGACACGGTGTCAAAAATTCCAGCAATATAATTTCAAATATTTTTGAAGCAACGATGACACGCGCAATTGGTCTGTAATTATTTACATCGCTCGTGTCTCCAGACACATTTCTTACCAATGGTATCATAATAGTTTTCATAAAGTCATCAGGTAGATGTCCGTGAGAGATAACTATATTATAGAAAATGTACAACAGTACAAGTATGCGCCTATCGGAATGCACAAAGTGTTCGGCAGCCCGTCGTTGCCACATGCTTTTACAGATTTCAACTTATCGACAGCTTTTTTATGCCATACAAAGAGTTATGACTTATGAGTATGTTATTTCCATAACACGAAGTGTCTGTGTTTTGCACACACATTTTGCATATTTGCATCTGTGGTGACATTGTTTAATTAACAATGATTCAAAATGAGTTTTCCACAAGCAGATATAGCAGAAGGATCGTTAGCAACATAAACTCTTGAAGCATTGGGTACACCTTTTTTGTATGATTTAGATACTTTTTTCAAAAAATAATATATATATATATATATATATATATATATATATATATATATTATAAAAATTATATATATATATATATATATATATATATATATATATATATATATATATAATACACTTTCGAATAATTGGTCTGTAATTACAAAAAATTACGAAATTATAGCTGAATAATTCGAAATTACTAACCTATCTGGAAGAACTTATGCGAATGCGGCATCTGTGGACGTTATGACTAGGCCTAGCTAGACCTGCTGCGGTCAGGGCTCACGGCCCGGCGACCACAGCTGGTACAGTCAAGTAGGCCTACTGCTACTGTCCGACAACTCGTGTTTATTCGTTCCATATTCTTTTCCAAACATACATGGATACTGTCTTTGTTTGCCTGATTTATCCCATTTTGCCCCATCAACAGCTCCAAGGAGGTGAAAGGTTAATCTCGCCCATAATTAGCGATGACGAGAAGACACGAACGAGTGTTTAATCTCTGTCTATACGAAGATCTATTTGTATACTCAGGAATTACACGTCGTTTCATACTGACTGGTTCGACACAAAAATCGAAATTGTTCTCAGTTTTTGTTTAATTTCAACAAAGTGAACTAGCTGTGTGCACAAACGAACTACGATATCATAATTACTTGATAACTTTGCTTTTTCCTTAAATTAGTCAGAATGGCGATGAGCAAACGAATGTAATGGTGCTGAATGAATTGAGCATGTTTATGTAGGCGCCTGTTAAATATACTGCAGCGGTACGCCTTAATAACTAAATGTAGCTTCTTCATTTTGTTGGTCTTCTAGCTTTTTCTTCGTGTTTTCATGTTCTTCTTGTTCTATTTCTTGTTCTTATTCTTGCTCTTCTTCGCCTTCTTCTGCCTGTGAGACGATACACGTCTAGAAAGTGCTAACATTTCCGTTTATGACCGAGAGTAACCCTGTCACATGGTTCAACCAGAGCCAGCCGCGGGCACAGTCGCCAACGTCGACTGACAGCAACGAGACGATGAGCAACACACGCATGAGATGGAGCCAGGCGACGGCGCGAGGCGGTCCGGGCGGGGGCGGCAAGTCCACGGGTCAGACGCCCTCGGCGAAGCTGAGACGAGAGAAGGACTTCGTCAACGACGCTGTCGCGGTCAACAACCACCGGACGAGGTATGGCGACATCATCCCCAAATATGACGCCTCCAAAGACAGATACCTTAAGAAATACTTCGAGAGTCATGACGTCAGCAATGCCACGTCCAAGTCCAAGCTGGTGAGTGCTGGGATGGGTGTGTGGGTAGGGGCGGATGGTTGAAAGAACGAATGAGTGAGCAAATCAGTGCATGAATGAGTGAACCAATGAGGGGACGAACGAACGAACGAACGAAATAGGGAATGATCGAACCAACGAACCAATGAATGAGTGATTTTTTTTATTTGCCAACCGCATCAATCAAGTCGCGAAAGAAATTGTGAGGTGAAATGTCAGTTGTAAGGCATCACAGCTCGGTATAAATGTGTCATTTTCGCTGCTTGTCGTTCTCGTGAAGTGGCGAACGTCTCGAGGCGCGCTCTGTGTGAATGAGGGTGTGCGGAATTCTGCAACTGGACTATTTCCACAGACAGTCGCCACACAATGTTTAAATAATTTACACACACATACGTTAGAGCACTGTTTCTTTACTGATGCTCTTTACTTTGTGTAATTTGTTTAAACTATATAAGATATGTCTTAAGTTGCATTCCTAGGGATCCAAGTTGATGAGAGAGACGCCGTCGTCGAAGCTGAGACGAAAGAGGGAGGCGGAGTTCGTCAACGACGCTGTCGCGGCGGACAACGGCCGGACGAAGTACCACGACGTCATCCCCAAGTATGAAATCGCCAAAGACAAAGACAAAGGCAAAGACAAAGACAGTCGTGACGTCAGCAGCGCCACGTACAGTCACAAGCCGGTGAGTGCTGGGATGGGTGGGTGAGTGGGTGAGTGGGTGAGTGAGAGAATGAGTGGACAACGGAAAGAACGAACGAACGAAACAACATTTATATAACGGTGTACATTTTACATGTTAAAGCAGCGAGGGTGCTTGTTTCTCTTCCCAACCCGGAATTAATCAGCGTACTAATTTGTAAGAGGAAGTTCATTGTGTTGGTCAAGGGAAGATGGGACATCCGCGAACAACGTAGCGTATTGCGGTCAACTCAGCCTCCGTCCATCATATTGCCAATAAATTGTCTTAGGACTTGATGTTTCCTTAACCACCAGAGATATTGCTAATAATTTTGTTTGCTATTAAATAGACATTTTGCTCGACTGAGTTAGCCGCGACGTGTGGCTGATCCTAGGCGACGTAGCAACCTTTGTGCGTCGCGTAGCCACGACCGCGGCTCGGTGCTTCGGTTCACGCACGCGCCGGGAGCTGACGTGGTTGTGGGATAGAGTAGAGCGCTTGCGGGACTCTCGATCGCCGCTAAATTCGCTGTAGTGAGAAAAAACTCATGTGTTAAACTCCACTGTGTTCGCCACTGTTTGCAGGACGAGGAGGAGTGAAGTTCATCCGATAGACGCCAGCCTTTACACATCATCCGCATCGAAGACGAATTAGATCGGTGGTCACGCGTGGCGGGCTGCAGCAGCTGCGCGGGTTCTCTGTGTCAACCGTTGCTTCGGTCCCATGGTCCTGTCCTCATGCTTCAGCCAACTGAACATTCCGTCTTCATGCTTCAGCCAACTGTAACATTCCGTCCTCATGCTTCAGCCAACTGTAACATTCCATCCTTATGCTTCAGCCAACTGTAACATTCCGTCCTTATGCTTCAGTCAACTGAACATTCTGTCCTTATGCTTCAGCCAACTGAACATTCCGTCTTCATGCTTCAGCCAACTGTAACATTCCGTCCTTATGCTTCAGCCAACTGTAACATTCCGTCCTTATGCTTCAGCCAACTGTAACATTCCGTCCTCATGCTTCAGCCAACTGAACATTCCGTCTTCATGCTTCAGCCAACTGTAACATTCCGTCCTCATGCTTCAGCCAACTGAACATTCTGTCCTCATGCTTCAGCCAACTGTAACATTCCATCCTCATGCTTCAGCCAACTGTAACATTACGTCCTTATGCTTCAGCCAACTGTAACATTCCGTCCTTATGCTTCAGCCAACTGAACATTCCGTCTTCATGCTTCAGCCAACTGTAACATTCCGTCCTCATGCTTCAACCAACTGAACATTCTGTCCTCGTGCTTCAGCCAACTGTAACATTCCGTCCTCATGCTTCAGCCAACTGTAACATTCGTCCTTATGCTTCAGCCAACTGTAACATTCCGTCCTTATGCTTCAGCCAACTGTAACATTCTGTCCTCATGCTTCAGCCAACTGTAACATTCCATCCTCATGCTTCAGCCAACTGTAACATTCCGTCCTCATGCTTCAGCCAACTGTAACATTCCGTCCTCATGCTTCAGCCAACTGTAACATTCTGTCCTTATGCTTCAGCCAACTGAACATTCTGTCTTCATGCTTCAACCAACTGTAACATTCCGTCCTCACCCTTCAGCCAACTGTAACATTCCGTCCTCATGCTTCAGCCAACTGTAACATTCCGTCCTCATGCTTCAGCTAACTGTAACATTCTGTCCTTATGCTTCAGCCAACTGTAACATTCTGTCTTCATGCTTCAACCAACTGTAACATTCCGTCCTCACCCTTCAGCCAACTGTAACATTCCATCCTCATGCTTCAGCCAACTGTAACATTCCGTCCTCATGCTTCAGCCAACTGTAACATTCCGTCCTCATGCTTCAGCCAACTGTAACATTCCGTCCTCATGCTTCAGCCAACTGTAACATTCTGTCCTCGTGCTTCAGCCAACTGTAACATTCCGTCCTCATGCTTCAACCAACTGTAACATTCCGTCCTCATGCTTCAGCCAACTGTAACATTCTGTCCTCATGCTTCAACCAACTGAACATTCTGTCTTCATGCTTCAGTCAACTGTAACATCCCATCCTCATGCTTCAGCCAACTGTAACATTTTCTCCTCATGCTTCAGTCAACTGTAACATTCCGTCCTCATACTTCAGCCAACTGTAACATTTTCTCCTCATGCTTCAGCCAACTGTAACATTCCGTCCTCATGCTTCAGCCAACTGTAACATTCCATCCTTATGCTTCAGCCAACTGTAACATTCCGTCCTCACCCTTCAGCCAACTGTAACATTCCGTCCTCATGCTTCAGCCAACTGAACATTCTGTCCTCATGCTTCAGCAAACTAACATTCCGTCCTTATGCTTCAGCCAACTGTAACATTCCGTCCTCATGCTTCAGCCAACTGTAACATTCCGTCCTCATGCTTCAGCAAACTAACATTCCGTCCTTATGCTTCAGCCAACTGAACATTCTGTCCTCATGCTTCAGCCAACTGTAACATTCCGTCCTCATGCTTCAGCCAACTGTAACATTCCGTCCTTATGCTTCAGTCAACTGAACATTCTGTCCTCATGCTTCAGCCAACTGTAACATTCCTCCTCATGCTTCAGCCAACTGTAACATTCCGTCTCATGCTTCAGCCAACTGTAACATTCCGTCCTCATGCTTCAGCCAACTGTAACATTCCGTCCTCATGCTTCAGCCAACTGTAACATTCTGTCCTCATGCTTCAGCCAACTGTAACATTCCTGTCCTCTATGCTTCAGCCAACTGTAACATTCTGTCCTCATGCTTCAGCCAACTGTAACATTCCGTCCTCATGCTTCAGCCAACTGTAACATTCTGTCCTCATGCTTCAGCCAACTGTAACATTCCGTCCTTATGCTTCAGCCAACTGTAACATTCTGTCCTCATGCTTCAGCCAACTGTAACATTCTGTCCTCATGCTTCAGCCAACTGAACATTCTGTCTTCATGCTTCAGTCAACTGTAACATCCCATCCTCATGCTTCAGCCAACTGTAACATTTTCTCCTCATGCTTCAGCCAACTGTAACATTCCGTCCTCATGCTTCAGCCAACTGTAACATCCCATCCTCATGCTTCAGCCAACTGTAACATTTTCTCCTCATGCTTCATTCAACTGTAACATTCCGTCGTTATACTTCAGCCAACTGTAACATTCTGTCCTCATGCTTCAGCCAACTGTACCATTCCGTCCTCATGCTTCAGCCAACTGTAACATTCCATCCTTATGCTTCAGCCAACTGTAACATTCCGTCCTCACCCTTCAGCCAACTGTAACATTCCGTCCTCATGCTTCAGCCAACTGAACATTCTGTCCTCATGCTTCAGCAAACTGTAACATTCCGTCCTCATGCTTCAGCCAACTGTAACATTCTGTCCTCGTGCTTCAGCCAACTGTAACATTCCTCCCTCGTGCTTCAGCCAACTGTAACATTCTGTCCTGGTGATTCAACCAACTGTACTAGTTGCCTCCTTCTCTTGTAGACAGTTCTGACGTTTTCTCCTCTTGATTTTGCCAACTGTAAAGATCCTACTTCATGACATATTCAACAGTGAACTTACCTGCTCGTGGTTCAGCCAACTTAAATTGTGTCTTCCTAATGTAACGCAATAAAACAGTTCTCATATTTAGCAAACAGTGTACTTACGCCACCTTGACTACTAGCGTCCGGGACTCTACGGCTAACGAGTGGCGTTGATAGATGAGAACGTTGTGTACTTGCCAAAGTAATGCATGTTCGTGCTTACACACGTATCGTATTGACATACTGCCTGCTAAGTGTAGCCAACACTTCACAAGGCAACGAACATGTCATTTGTTATTAAATTTCATCCAGCTTGTACATACGTCTTTTCTCTTACAATAGTAATCTTACAAGTTGACCAGCATAAATCATTTCATCAACTGATGGTCTCAAATTTACAAAGGTATGTCATAATTGCCACTGATCGTCTTTCGCTGACAAATTTGGAACATTGTGCATAAGTAATTGTCGTTGTGCTTACAAGATCCGACAAAGACGTCTACGTCACGTTATTGCCTCTTACAATGCATTCGTCAGATGCTGCTGTGCCATACTAATAAAGCGTGCGCTTTGCATATTGTTCTGTTCATAGTTTCGTCTTATATATACGTGGGTGCATATTTGTGTGTGTGTGCGTGCGTGGTGTGCGTGCGTGAGTGCGTGCGTGCGTGCGTGCGCGTGTATAAATATGTGCGCGTGCAAATCCACCACGCATTCATCAATTGTACAAACAAAAAGTCTACAATAGTTATCATTAGTTTGGTTTATTTGTAAAAAGCCACCCTTCTTCAGCATGTGGCGCCGCCGGGCGGGCGAGACACGAAAGTTTGGCGACGACAACGTGATGTCAGCGGTTCGCAAGCTTTCACTCAAACACGCGCGCCCCAATAATTCCGACGCGCCACGTTTACGACTACGTTACAAAGACAAGCACACACAGACAGAACGTTCGTGATCCGGCTTCCGGTTGTGCGTGCACATGACCGGATATAACAGACATTCCTCTTGTCGCACAGAATGCGGCGAATCCGGAATTATGGCGACGACATGCATCCGAGCTAACATACGATTATTCTTTGTTAATTCATACGACACTGTTAGACGGACTACGTACGGCATACATGAACCGTCGAACGCTTCCGATAAACACTCGGTAAAACGATCTGACCACATTGTGCATTGTTACGCTTCGACATCTGACCGGGAACTAAGACAGAAGAAATGACTGCGGGCTAGAACGACACCCTTGTTGCACTCTACGTCACCGTCTCTACAACACTAGGCCTACGGTGGCGCCAAGCTGCCGACCGGCACCGTTAAGTTGAATACCCTGGCTACACGAGCACTGTCAACCGTCGCTGACACAAACATACGCACGTACAAATATATACACATGTACATAAAAACTTAAAAGCTACAAACAACTAAAAATATCTCCAACCGAGTGAAGAAACCGGCATCCGACGCCACAGCACAACGACGCCGCCTACCGGACGTAGATAGCGACACCTCTGTGGCGAAGATGCTCCCTTTGTAGATTAGCAACGCACTGTGATCACCTAATCGCACCATTTGGTGTTAATCTTGTGCGGCAATAGTCATTTGCTGTTCTAACGAATTTACTGACTTCTTACTGTAGCGTCAGTAAACATAAGCACCCGGCGAAGTTGCCTATAAAGGTGTGGTAAACGACTGTGGCCTAGTGGCAGCAGTATCACTACTATCCCCGTTGTGACGTCACACCAGTCGGAGAATGACAACTACGGACGACGTCCACCGATTGCGTGAAGACGTCATAACAGAACACTACACCTTGGAAACATAAACAAACATATATACAACGCGACAGTTCCCACGGTGTCGTCACACGTCACCCGAGCTGGGCTGATGGAGACAACTTTGTACCCTGATTCCCGCGTTTGTCACCGACACAGTAAAGACCCTCTTACTACAGACGTCCGCACTATCGACGGTACTATAACGTTCACGTCCGCAGCACAGTGACGCGCGACGTCAACGAAGGTCATTGCCGGACGCGACACATACGATTTCTTGCCAACTGCCAGACGCCGTGCTCGTGGCGCCTCCAGCGGATCAACCTTAACCAATGCCCTAGCGAATGTATCAGAACCAATTATATTAAAACGACAAGACGCATACTAGGATGCAAGCGGCACAAGCCGGTGATTCGGACACGTCACACGCTGGCAGGATTTAACACAATGTTGCGAAATATGCATATTAAAGGCGATAACATATAGAATCGCTGAACAACCGGCCACATATACGAAATGTGTGCAACAAAGCATACGTTATAATTTGTGCATAGCCAACGACTACAAATATATTAGACAGTATTATACTGGCTTGGTACAAGGCAGCTACATGGCCGTATTTACTGACTACTGGTTTTCAAGAGATCATAATTGTGTATAAAAGTTACATTATTACACAGTAGCAGTTTAACGACATTGGTAGAAATACTCTAGTCAAATATAAAATACAGATATCCCTGAGAAAAATACACAAGTACCTGAGAGTTGAACTCGCTTTACGCGCGTCAAAAGGCCATTTCCATATTCATCCCAGGCAACGATGACGTGTTTCCACGTTTCTGACGTCACTGATAGAACTACCATATTTCTGGCTGCTGCTCTAACCAGCTAGCATTGTACTGTTACGTTGGTAGCATAATTATGAATTTTGCAATTTAACAGTCCCTTTACATTTACACTAAGCCATAACAAGACAATACTTTAATTTAGGAACATACACATAGGTTATGTTACCTATGTGTAAATATAAAATTATTACAGTTTTCTCTGTATGATGTAACAACCAAAATATAAACCTTCGTGAAACATAATTTGAAGTCCAACTGGTCTAGCAGACACCACTAAAACACTGGTCAGCCGTTGCCATGGAAAAAGGACAGGTCCGATTGGCTGAAAAGACATTCTCACCACATTTACTCAACATCACTAATACCCGTGTTGCGTCTTGCTAAATCGTCCACGTTCTCAGCAAGATGAATAATACCCGTTTTCCGTTATCACATTAACCTATATCCAAGGTTGTCGATGATGCAACGTCATTTTGCAAACATTGCCAACATGGCAGCAGCAACAGCAGCAGCAGTAGCAGCTGCAGCAACAGCAGCGACAACAGCAGCAATATAATGAAGGGTCTCCTTCATTTAAACAGTGACACGTGCAGAAGTTGTGGGATGCACGACTGATCCCAGTGGCAAGGCTTAACAGGTATGTATATATATATATATATATATATATATATATATATATATATATATATATATATATATTAAGAACTGATCACAACGAAAACAGGGACTAGCCAAAGAGATGACTGAAAGATAGTAACCTCAATTGTTCTACGCATGTCAGTTTTCATGTTATCATAAACGTAAATTACTACTGTCACCTGGTGACCATTCCACACACCACAGTTCCGTGCACCCACAAACATCTGACATGTCACTGTATGCCACCCCCCCCCGCTTAGACCCCTTCAACAGATTCCACATTTTGGTGTTCCTCCCGACCCTAAGACCCCCCTCACACTTGTGACCTCTTCTGTAGCAGCAGTTGCCGTAACGAGTTCGCTTCCTCCCGTAGTGTCGCCACCTGTGCTCGTAGGATCGCGTTCTCCTTCTCGAGAAAGCTCGCACGTATCGCAATCTCGTCCTCGCGAGCCTTGCGTGAGTCACGTGACTTCTTTGCTGCGTTGTTATTGCGTTTCCGGCGGTCGTAATACTTGTCGTCTTTCTGCTCGTCGGGAATTGGCTTCTTCTCGCTGCGCGGTCTCCTCGTCGTCTGCTGGCTCATGGCCATGGCGTGGGCGATCGCTGACGTCGGACCTGTGGACAGAAACAAGACAACTTTCACTTAGGATATAAGACTGCGTTGACAACGAAAATATTACTAAAACCTTTCCTGCTGCAGATCTCGCATGAATCTGTTTAGTCAAATAATTGACACCATCATTTTTATAGAATATAGGATGGCACGTCAAAACACTCGCAGTGCTTGGCTAGAATTTTAGATGGCTGGCTCGGCCTTTCAAAATGCATTTTTGATGGCTGGCTCAGCCTTTCAGAATGGATTTTTGACGGCTGCCTCAACCTTTCAGAATGCATTTTTGAAGATTTGCCAACCTTTCAGAATGCATTTTGTAATTGCTGGCTCTACCTTTCAAAATATATTTTATGGCTATTTGCAAGGCAATAGGTAAAATGTCTTTAACAGTATTTTCAGCAATGCATGGTCAATACTAACTTGATAACAACAAACATAACAATAGTTCTAATACGAACTGCTAGAGAAGTCATGAGGAAGACACAAAACATATTTCCTGGAAAAGTAAAGGTGAGAAGATGTCAGTGAATGTTGTGGATTGAAACAGGCATGTGGGATCGACCACAAGATGAACAGAACAGCTGAAGAGAAGCAGGCATGGAGAAGATGAAACAAGGACAATAGGGGGTCACAAAACAAATTATAGCCCTCATTATGGGTGGGTGGGGGGACGACTGGGCAATTTATTCCCACAACAATAAATGAATCTTTATATCACAAACAAACCTGAAAATGTAGCAACTTATTAACATATATTACAAATGTACTACTGTTAAAACATGGCAATAAAAACTAGATGTCATACCCGGGTACTCATAACTATTTGCTCTGTTACACATACAAACTAATACTGTATAAAACTGTGACCTCATTTACAACACACAAATGTGACTTTCTTGTCTGTTCATGACAAATCATATGTAAAAAAATATATAATTATTTATAATCCTAATATTATGTAATAATAACTCAACCACAGATTCATTACACGCATTAACTATTCGATTATATATTTCCTCACAGCACATCACTGGGCAAATAAACTACTACACAAAGTAGGCCTACGTATGCATTATGTGCATGTCTTTAAGATGTGCTATTAATTATAATATTTTGTATTTGTATTATTGATCAGGACCCTAATTTGTACCATACTACATTAAATTGTATTATGTGTAATTGTATCACATATTTCTTTTTGTAATCCATAACTTTATTGTGCTGTCACACTCTGTAATAGATTCATCAATAGAGACAGGGAGGTGGAGTTGGGAGGGAGGTGGTGTCCAGAGGGGCCGGTCAGTCACAAGCCTCCACATCACTGCACAAACACCAATCTCCTGTATCTGCCGCCCGGGGCCAGGCCACTCACACAGGACCCTGATTAATTTACCCAAACCAACAAAAAGGTCACAGTGAGGTCAGATTGTGTGGCGCAGTGGACAGCTGACCACTGCTACAGTTGCATGATGATAGCCGCCACTCGTACTCACTCTCTTACATGTTTTGGTCAATTCTGAAGCAACCAGGACCAGGCCTTACTCAATCCAGTAAACATGTTGACCAGCACAGCCCGCTGTTACGTTCACAGTACCCACCCCCTCTGCAAACACCACTGGGTTCGCAATTCATGCCAGTGCATTCCATCCAATATCAAGGAACACACATGCCAGGTAGATTTATTTCACCTGTCATTAATGAAACAGTCATAGGTTAGTTGCTGTAAGAAATTCGCCAGTAGTCATTTCCTAGATGTCTTGATGAAAACACACCAGTGTCCAAATATCATAATGCTGCATTCTTCTTTACAACTGAAGTACACTGACATATTCTGACTCTTCTAAATAACCCACATAAACATTATGTGAACTGAAATATTTTAAATATTTACAATAATAATATCACATTTGTTAACATTCTACAACATATGTAACATTGTTATATAAAACAAAAACTGTATCATACTGATACTGTAATGACAACTTGCTTGTTCTGTCTGTACTGGAGTTCTCAAACAATGTCTAGTAAAACATCTAATCTGTTCCTCCATGTCTGATACATACTGTGTACAGAAGACATAAATAAAGTAAATACATATGTATTTGCCCAAACTTTTCCAAATAATAAATTATGCGAAACTGAAAAATAAAACTGGTTAAAGCACTGAATAAATGTAGTCAAAGAGGAATGTTTACATAATAATTATACTTCATGGCATACTTGTCAAAACATAATGAACAATATTACTGATATAGTCTGCACTCCTAGTCTACATGGTTACTCCAGTTACACAAAACAATATTTTCTATGATTTATGCATTCAACTGTTCTAAAAAAAAATCTGTCTATAATTTTCTAGCATTAAATCATATAGCATAAGTGTATAAAATTTTAAAATTTATTTTGTTTAAATATATATATATATATATATATATATTATATATATATATTAAGCTTTAAAAATATTCACATATATATATATATATATACTCGTTTCAAACTTGTCAGATTCCATCTGTCCCCAGAACTCATCAATCGAAGCTGCAGAATGTAAATACTGGTGTTAAGGCATGATTATCATTTAGGACAAACACTTGATTACTAGCACATTATGATCACTAGTTTCCTAGATCACTGGTTCCAATCTAATAATTCATTTGTTTAAAGCTATGATAGATATTTTTATTAAATGGTCACGAGAATTAACTAGTTCATAATCAGTGTTTCCCCTGCTATATGAGGAGTGAGGTGGCCCACCTCGCTTTTTTCTAAGCCACCTCGTTCAGATATGCTTGCTACAAACATGTTCACATGTTGCTACCTTGTAGTTCTGCATTTCTTGTCTCTGTATTTCCGAGGGAAGAGGTTAAAATACCCTTCAGAATACACAATTTTTAAGGCAGTTTTTAAAAAGTTCTGGTTGGCCATGCCCCCGGATTCACAGTGTCACTTCACACCTTCGGTGCTGGCTCAGCCCATCCTACCACCTCGCCCAATATTTTACTCACGGGAAACACAGTATGATATGACAATGCTGACAACAGCAGCTGCTGCACTTGCTTCGACAGGTGTAAGCTACTGGTAGGGTGACTGATTGTAAAAGCATGCAGGTACTTATAATAATTGGACATAATTTTGTAGGTGTCAAAACAAACTTTTAAGCCTTATGTTGAAGCAGTTGTAATAATGTAGTAAACCTGGTTTTGTGTCAATATGTAAATCAAATTTCAATATTAGACAGTTTAAGGAATTTTGATCTATTTGGGTTTTTGCCTAAACATTTATGAAACTGACCATGAATCATCTGTGGCTAAGAAATATAACAAATTGCATAGTAAAATATAAATGTAGTAAAATAAAAGCAATCTTTAAAACACATTATCCGATACAGTTATGAAGTACATCAGTTAATTTATTTATAGTCAAATCAAGTTATGTTAATTTTGTTTTTCAATTTTTTTATATATCAAAACAAAGTTTCCAGCCCCACATTGATCCAGTAATTATAATGTAAGCATGGTTTTACATCAACATGTGAATGAAAAGTTTCAATATTATGAAATATGCCAATGACAGTTTTTTTATCAAATCAATTTAGGCTTATTCTAGTTTATACAAAGTTGTAATACTGTACACTTTTGTTTTGTACCAATATGTTAATCAAATTTTAATATAATGAAGTGCACCAATTATATTACACAAAGTTACAAAAGTAAACTTGGTTTTGTACCAATAAATAAATCAAGTTTCATCATTATGAAGCACATCAATGATTCTTTATAGTCAAATCAATTTAGGCTAATTTGATTTTACACAAAGTTGTTGTACAATGTAAACTTGGTTTTGTAGCAATGTGTAAATCAAGTTTCCACACTACAAAGTCAAATAAATTTAGACAAATTATATTTTACATAAAATTAAACAGATGTGGATGAATCACACAAAGTAACAAAACCAGTGAAACACGACACAAACAGGAGAAAGAGGGGGAGGCGGCGGCTGATGGAAGAGCCACTGGGTAATCATTGTAATCAACAGACTGAGGCTTCTTGACCACTCTAGTTTACCTGTCCATCACCACCACCCTCTGTCTCAAGTCCCAGCTTTACACAGATCATTGAAAGATAAGCACTTGTCCAGCAGTCAGAGCCATCAACCCTACATTCACACACCACACGGTTATACCTAAAACCTTCATGGACTTAGTAACACGTTAATACAATACTCATAATGGATTACCATGGATTAATACAAATACAGTTAATGCCATGTAAGAACTCGTATACCTTTAGGTGCATACAAATATGCAATAAAATTAAATACCCCTTACTGTCTAAAATAAAAATCATTACAAAATTCCAGTTCTGTCGTTCATATACATGTATATGGAAACACAATGCTACCTTAAATAAATGATTCTGTTATATTTTAATAAAGATACATTACAGCAAATTAAAAAAAATACATCATGTCATGTAAAAGTCACATACCAGTGAAATATGTCTTAACAATTAAGTGCTTAAAATTAAAATCTAAACTTAAAAACTAAAACCTAGTTTAACATAAAAACGTAATAACTAAATATATCATAAAATTCAGTGGTACAACTATTATAATTATCATGAATCATGCAACATGAACAAATAAAGCACCTCTCTGCAGAAATCACAGCACGACAACATTCCAAAATTATTAGATTCAGTATTTTTGCGCGTGAAAATGGTAATGACATTTAACATTGTATGTATTCAGGCATTTTGCAAATCATAAAGTGACTACTATTGAAGATTACTGATCAACTTACAAGAATGCAATTATCATTTCTAAAAAGATAACAAGTTAACAATTTTATTCAATAAACGTGTAAACAATTGGTTTGTTTTACACTAATTTTCTTTAGATCACAACTATAAGGTTAACTCACATCAACAAATTTTATTTTATTAAAGAAAGTTTGATTTAAATTATTCTTCCAATTGGACGAATATTATCACCAGTAAACCAACTATCTCAGTGTTTGTGTATGTGTGTGTTTGCGTGCACATACCCACTAAGTTAGTATTATTATAAAACACAAAGAATTGCAGTGTGGAATTACAAACAATTTCAACACAGCTCTGAGTTTGAAGAATGTAGCAGAAACACACAGATGATATCCAAGGCAAAAACAATGTTTTGAATATTCTACAGGAATATTTTGTGAATACTGTACCCCTAGTTTTCTATAGAATATTTCTATGTTAGATGAATAAAGACTTCTGTAGAATTAAAAAAATAATTTGAAGGTCACTGAAATTCTACCGACTTCTATAGAATTTTCTGTAGATTTCTATACCCTTTAGACTATACAGGAATTCCACAGAATTAATATAACAAAAATCTTTTCAATTATGTGCTATTATATTAAAGGGTACATTTATAATTTACATAATTAGCCTGAGCCAACCAACAAAACACTGCACATACATCCCAGCCAGTGTCTGGGAGGGCAGCCACTAGTGGACACTGTCCAGTCAGAGGTTGTCATCATCAGTGTAGAGCTGTCTTGTGTCACTCTGTCACATCACTGTCATCAGTGTCATCTGTGTGACACCTGCCCTTAGGGGGCTCTCACCCCCTTGGAGGGGGTTGGTGATATATGGCATTAGACCAGAGACATGGTCATGAATTCACCTACTGCTGCTGAAGACTGGGTGGGTGCTGGATACTGTAGCATCATGTACTCTCATGTCATGTAATTATTATATATATATATATATATATATATATATATATATATATCCTTAAAGTGGATGGGTATGCATATTTTCACCACTATCTGTACTGTAGGTTCTGCTATCAACCAACCATCCTAGACCTCCTAGATATGGACCAAACACCAGCAGCTTGTGTATTCTTCAATGGTCACAGAATCTCCAAATGCAGCTTTCACTGCCTTTGGCTCCCAATACACAACTCCGTACACCAGCAGGAACATGTCAGCCAGAGTGCCAATTCAGAAGACAGTCCAAGTCAGTGTTTGTGGGAAGAAGCCCACCTGTAGGGGGGGGACAAGAGAATCTCAGACCAGCCACCTAGACCTTATCTAGGCCCTGAACCCACAGACAGAACCTAGAGACCATCTGTCAGACTAATTAACTATTAGGTCTGATTTATGCAACCGCTCCTAACAACTAATCCAGGGCATTCTCGTTTAAAATTCATTAGCTGTGTTTTCTGATCACCCCCTGGGAGATACCCAAAGGGACAAATCAACAATACCCCCCCTCCCCCAGTGCAACCAGCCCTTTCCCTCTGGCTAAACAGATGCAGGGCAATAGATAAGTATTACACTTCCATCTTCCCCTTCCCCCAACATTTTTATATTACTGTTTATAATATGTTGAAAATGGTTTATTTTTAAATAATAAGACGTTTATGTCTTGACTGCTGAAAATAAATGACTTATTACTGTAGTTTTACACATGTACACTAATCATTTACACCCATCTATGGAGCAACAAACAGAGACAGCTGTTAACACCAGGAATGACATCTGCATTTCTGAAATCTATTTCCACACGGCTTCCTCTGCAGATGGATGGCTAAACAGTAAGTTCTGCTAGGTGGGAGAAAGACCTTACAGAAATGCATGGGATATCAAATATGCATAAATATTTCTGCCATCCACAGCCCACAGACAGACCTCTGAGGTCACTGGTGCACGGACCTGGAGGAAGGAAAAGAAATAAGGGATGCAGTGTGATGTCTTGTAGAAGACACCTGAAGAGTCCTTCACACTTCACTAATGGCCGCCATGTCACATGGTCACACATTTGTGCACCACACAAGGGACACCCACATTGCAACAGTGCAACTGAAATGGTTATGGGGCATATAACTGGCCAGGTACTTAATATCCCATTTGCCCCCCACCCTAGTCCATCAGTAACCCATCTCAGGACCCCCATAAGGGGGGCTATTAGAGGGTGACTGGAAACTCATTAGGGTCCAACTGCCTGAGGGATGACAATTGTCTGTGCCCACAGATGGGCACATGGGGAACAGAACCTAAGGAGTTGCTAACATATCGCGAATGTTTCATAGAATGTTTGTTCTTGAAAGATAAATGATAAGCGAAACAAGTGATGACTGTAGCTGGGAAGATGTCAGTATCCAACTCACTCTGTGGAGGAAGGGTGTTATCAGTCAGATATCCCAGTGATCCTGAGGGCAGACAGCCAATCAGGAGGTAGTTAATTGGCATGTGTTCTCTGACATTAGATACCATGTAAACAAAGATCTACACTCTTGAAAATAGCCACCAACAGGGCAAGAGAACACACTTGTATAGTTGAGATAAAACTGTTTTAACACCCAACTAGACAATATTTTGTAACATAAAATAAGAAGTACACATTCAGAAATGAACCAATTGTTATATTACAATTTAACCAATAAATATGGTGACTGATAAACACACATGACAATAAATTACATCCACAAAAATAAATGATATGCATTATCTATACGCTGTAATATAATATATGCCACTATGCAAACTTTGGGGAAAGTCTGCCAAGGTTTACTCAGTCTATGTTCTTGTACTTCCTTATCCCAGTGAGTTTAAATCTACTAATATTTCAAAACAAACAAATTTAGTCATTTACTTTAATATATTAAGCCTGCTGTTCTGTGTAATGGAAACAATGGATATATTGAGCCATACACCAGGATCTGATGTTGCTACTGCAAGTGTATTGCCTTGTACCGATCTGACACAAAACCTAGCATGTGAGAACCATGTGCATCAATCTAACCAAAAGACAAGTTCCTATAAAACAGTTAGGACTGCTCAAAACACCTTACTCCTTGGCAGACCGTTCAGTCAAACATTACCTAAAATGTCCGCAGCTGAGTGAACTAGAGCAATGTACAATGACTAAACTTGTCCTTGATATGAAATGGAAGCAGGGTTTCGAGGTTCTCACAACTGAACCTGGTGTTCTACCCACCGTGCCACTGCAACCACAAACCACTGGATTGAGAAAAGTTCACGAGACAACCATTCTGAGACAACCAGCTGGAGTCAACAGATTTCAATCAGGTAACGGCAGCACGGACACCTGCAAAACGGGATCGTTTTCATCTACCTGGTCAAGTGATACCCTCGATTTCATCACCTTTCAGGTGTTGCAGTACCATACGTGTTCTCAGTCTGATTAATAGTTACACAAATTGTCGTGATTTTGCTGCAAACATTGGTCGTGGATTACATGCGTCTGGGCGGTTTCGAGTCTCCAGAAGGTGTTGGGTGGACTGGGTGGCCTCTAGGTGATTGGTTTGCTTTCAGTCGTGTTACATTATCTGACCGCGGCTGTAATCTAACACGTCCCCCCTGTTCTTCACTGGCTGCGCTGTGTAATCATATACCTAATGTCCACCAACTCATCTTGACCAAACATGTTTATGCTCCAGCTGTTGGTCAACACCAACCTAAGGTATTGTCAGACACTGTCTGTGTTAACAGACGGTCTCTGCGCCTCGTAATATTAATTTTTATACTACGTTAATTACTAGAACATTTCAACACATGAATAAACGTTTTGCATTAATAAGCCCAAAATAGCATTCGCAATTTTCTCGTAGTCAACACAGCCAGTTCACCAACTGACTGACAGTTACTGTCCACAAGGCTCATTTTGGCGTTTATTTCTTACAAGTTAACACTGAATTTAAACATTATTGTAAATATCAGTTACATTGCCATCAAGTGATGCACAACATGGCCGTTATACAATTCTGTGTCACTGCCTAGAAACCAAACATTTTTAAATAAAGCAAGTCTGGTCAGAAAAAGGCCAGACTAAAAGATATTGTCTGAAGAACTGAACCAGCATTTCTCTGCCTCCACTAATATCATGTAATTAAAGCCTATCAAATGAAGAAGACGATTCCTTCTTCTTTTTGTTTTATCACTGGGCTATAAAGCTCTTATGAGCTCAGCGTAAAATCAGTCATTACTTTGTCATTACTTCACAACTGCACAGAGAGGCCATACCCTAATTCCACCGGTGCTTTGCCCTTTCTACACTGGACCCCTATTCCCTTTGCCCAGCCCAGCCATCATCATAGAAACCCCCATTCTAATGTTACCCTGCTGGCACATACCACCAATTTTATAACCCCCCTAAGCTGAAACCTTTGTAGATACTGCATTTTACAATACCCAGGTTCAGAATGTGAACCTTTCTTTCCGACAAAATTTCAAAAAGAGGATTGTATACATAATTAGAGATGCATTACCTGAAAGACTTCGCCCAGTTGAGTATAATTAATATCTACTTACAGGACACTTGGTAAACTGGCAATTTAAATTCCTATTCAGAACAGAGGAGTCTTCAGTATCTGTGACAAAATTCACATTTTCCTAGTAGCATGACTGTCTTGCTTCTGTATTGTATGCACTACATCTTAACATTATATGTCGCAACATTCTGGTTCTGTTTTCTCTTGATAACCAATATTAAAATGATGAGACAACACCAATGGTTTAAGGCTATTTGGTGGACCCCTTCAAAGGGTTGTTTCTTTAAGTACCCACTTTGTTGCAGCCCTTCCTGTAGTCTTTGTAGTTTATGCCCCAATAAACCTTTGAAAAGTCTACACCTTGGGTTGTATTATTGATGTGATTCATGTAGGGGTGTTTGTAGTATATTACAGTCAAATGTCATAGGTAAATCTGTATGAAATTTATTTGTGTGTGTATATGTATATATATGTATATATGTATATATGTATATATATATATATATATATATATATATATATATATATGTATATATATACACACACAATTATACACATCTAGAATTCATATATAACAATGTGTATATATATATATATACACCTGTATACACACACACACACGTCTAGAATTCCTAAACAAAATGTATTACTTACATGGTAAATTCATCCCAGAAAACAACATGTGACATATGTGTGAGTCCTCCCCTTGAGGCAATGGCTGTCACAAAGTTGCTTCTCCAGTCAAGGTTTTTAAATTGTGTGCACAAAATGTTATGAAATGTGCCTACATTTTGTATTTTGTTTTGTAAAATTGGCTAAATATACCATTATGCTCTCACAGTTGTTGTAAAACTAGTGAAACATCTTATTTACACCAGCTACTGACCAAAGAGAGATTAATCAATCTAAGATATAATGTTGTCCACAAATAATGATGAGACTATATTATAAAATGCTTAATGTTTCGCAAACTTAAATGACCAAATATTATAAATAAACAGTTTGTACTGTAAACAACATAACATGCTAGACTACGTAGAAAGTTTGGGTTAGACAATAATAACAGTACAATATACATCTTTATCCAAATCTGAACTTTAAAGCTGGTACATGTAAACAATGGGTTTTATTAAAACTCAGCTGAATTCCAAACAAATACATCCAGAATGTACATAAAGGGAAGCTGTTGCTATGGAAATCTTAGAAAATCCTTAAATTGTGCAACCAATACACTTGGTGGCAATGTGAAACTACTGGACACACTACACGGCCACTGGACAGGTTATAGTCCATGAAAGTCACATTTCATCCAATTTACCCTGCAGTAAAGCAATCACTTGCGGTAAAGGGTGTTTTATGGGCCATAAGGCAACATATGATGTGGCGTGAAATTAACAATATGGATTGGGTGATTACAGTAAAGATCATCTTTATTGCGTACTACAGACCAGACTCTCTTCAAAAGAACATTAGCTGTTGGAAGGACCCTTGGACATACCTAGGGGTAAACTGACCATTGTGACCATCTCGATTCGCCCAATACAACAGCTAAGTCTTATTGTGTCTGAATGCAACTCCCTAAAACCAACTCACACCCAGAGGCAGTCACTGGTAATGATGCTCTATGGACTTCTACTAATGCACACGATGTACACATATGTATAATGACCGTTTTCTAGGGAAAACATTTATAATTTTAAATGTAGTTTTCATTGATTTAAATAAAAGTTTGAGGCCAGCATATGAAAGTATTGCTGCATTTCGCATTTGCTACAATTCAATGCATAGAACTGTTCATGAACGGATAACACAGTAAATAACAATAATAATTAATATGTTAGAATGTTAAAATAACGTATTACAATTGCACACAGTATAACACAGAAATAATAATAAATATGTAAATATTTTAAAGTAACTTATTACAATTACATACAGTGTAATAACACAGTAAATAATAATAATAAATATGTTAATATTTTAAAATAAACTATTACAATTACAGGTAATAATTAAATATGTAAAAACAAGATATAAAAACTGATTACAATACCCGGTATTTGTGCCCAACTAAACCACAAAGAAAAATCTGTATAAAATAATTAAATAACTAAAAAATGCCCAACTGGCCCACCACATAGATAAATCTGTACAAAGTGTTGATACGATACACCACCACGATACACCACCACGCCACAAGAGACAGTGGAGTAACCTGGAGTCATCTCTGCCCAGGTAATTAATACCCTTACATGAGGCAGGCAGGGCCAGGGAAGAGCGGAAACGATTACAGGCCAAGATCAAACCCAATCACCTTGCCACACGCACAGCACACATAATATCGCAAACTCCCTCGCGTGGTCGGCTCGTCACAGGCGAACCCGCCATTGTCAGCCGCCGTAAACCCATTTGAATGGTCACTTTCTGCCATTGCATGCCATCACATGAGTGGTCATTGAAATGGTCATCCATTGTTCTGACCAATGGAATAGTTCCCAGGGCAGTTAACACTTGTGGGACTTTTGCACCCAGATGGAAGCTTGAAAGAAAAGGGACACTTCTTCAAAGGGTTGAGTGTCATTGGAGCGTACAGAAGGCTTACAGATGGAAACTGATCAATTTTAAACATGTTCAGTTGCATGGGGATGATACTGTAGTTTCAATGTAACAAATTTGCTAACTTTGGAGTATCTTAAGTGCATCTCCTCAGTGGTGTTAAGGTCTCTTTCTCTTTTCATCATGCTTCATTCAACAATAGACTAGATCGATCAATTGTAACGTATGTTGACAATACAATGACCCAGCATCAACAAGTTGGTGTTGTTTAGTTTTTGATGAAATCATAGATTAAATTATTTTCAATTTGGCTGAAACTGAAATGATGTGATCAATATCACACACAGGTCTGCTTGTATATAAATATACACCATTACAATTATTACATACAACAACATTATAAGAACTTAATTGCAATTATGCATACTTTACTTAATTACTGTTTGATTATTTTATAATAGTGCATCTGCTATAGTAGTATCTTGCCTTATGGTTTTTTACAGTCTCATGGAGCAAAATAACATATTTTGTGCTCCCTTAGAACTAATATCTGCCTTCCCTAAACATACCAGAAGTTAATATATTACATTCTACATAATCAATCATAATTTATAAATTACTGCATTACATATTCTATAATAATGAACTAAACAGTTATTCAAATTAAACACTTTCCCTCCACATCACAGCAGCTGGCATAGATCACCTGGATTCACACCCACCACAGGGGCGAATGACCCAAGGAGCCCCCTGTTGTGACCTGGGGGCTGATAGCCCCCTCACAATGGGGGAGGTGTCAACTGGTTTAGTGTTTTCACACTCTCACAAATCCCTCCATCTTGCACCTGGTGAGGTAACAAGGGGTGAGTACAGCAGTGGGGTGTGGGAAGTTCAGAAAAGGAAAGTACAGTACACTGTACTTGAGATTCTACAAGATGGATAAGAAATGGTGACTGTCTTTGTAGCTACTTTGTAATAATCACTCATATTATGTACACCTTAATTTAAGCAGGACATGTGATATGTGTTTTAGACAGCATATTTGATAGCAGACAATCACGAGAACAGTTAAAGAAACCAATACATAAAAATATATGTGGCCATACAAATATATTATAATTCTATACAATACTCTATACAAATTTGTAGAATGTTATCCCAGGAAACAATCTGCAGAAATATGTTTAGATATTTTATAAAACATTTTGCTAAGGGAAAATTGATGCATTTCTAGGAGATTCTTGAACTGAGCCAGTGTGTCTGTAAAACTGTCCTCTGTGTGTTTGTGGGAAGACTCTGATCAAAGTCCCATGACGTCACGTTGCTGACCCATTTGTTGACACCCCACCCCACCCCCTCAACTACCTTCAGTCTTTCTCAAGTAAGAGATACTTTCATCAACAGATTTGTTGGTGAGTCATTCAACTCAGCCACTTGACCAGTGGCTAAGGCTGGCTTATGTCAGATAAACATGTCCAGAATAACAGTGGAGGCGTAGTAAACAAACGCGCTAACACTTACAAACACCAGCCTACGCTTCACAGTTCTACTGCACGAGAACTGGAAAAAGCAAACAAAACAAAACCTACCCCAAATATTTTATGTAAAATGTTACATAATCTTTCCTGTGATCTTCAATTTTATGAATTGTTTATGTTATATTTTATTCATCACATTTTAACCACTGTGTAATCATTACATAAAACTCAGAATTTTATTGTCAACGTCCTTGAACAGAGCTTTACTTTGGGTACGTCTTTAAAATAAAACCCAGTACATTATTACTACTACTATAATCTACCAAGGAAAACTTTATAAATATGCCGAAAAAATCTCATCACATCTCACAGTATAAATGAACTACAACTGTTGTACCCAGAATGTTTTGGGTATGTTTACGAGAATTTACTACAGTTGCTGAGCATTTACATGAGATGTTGTTACGGCATTGTGCACATATAGAATAAATTCACGAACATAATGCAATTATCATCTAAGATTACTGTTATGTATACATCTGCAGCACTTAATAATAATAAATACAAGCCTCGACTTAGCCATGTGTTTACCCAGTCGCGCCTGGCCGAACATCTGCACAAACTGTTCCGAAATCAATACTCGAAAACAATCAGTCACACATAATATTGGACAAGCGACACACACAGTGTCCAGCGAGTGTCCACCATCTACACTGACCAGTAGAGGTCAATGTCTGGACAGATCAATAGTGACCAACACTGACCCAATGAAACAGGTAATGAAACCGGTCCACCTTGAAAACAGGGTGGAACATCACCTGTACAGGTCTTAAGACCGTGTGCTACAAATAAACTCAATTACAACTATGATCACTGTTACATCCATAAGTAAAGTCAACAATCACACGTAATCACAATTATGATATCTCCACATTAATTAGTTAAATCTTATATAAAATATTCTGTATGATTTTTGCGCATGGTTTTCTAGGTAATAATATTATTTGTAATAATAACAACATATATAGATATAGAAATGTAAACTAAAATCTGTGGAACTTCAATATAAATATATTTGGCCATTCTACAGAAAATGAAATCACCATAATTGTGTAGATTTCTAAAGAATGTTTTGCTAAGGATCTGAAGTGTCTACCGTGATACCCAAAACGGCAGCTAGACAGTTAGTGGTCTTAAACTGTCTCGGACATCTCCTTACTCGACATGGGAAACTTGAAATTTTCAAATCATTCATAACATCAAACTTCAACTACTGTCCTTTAATCTGGCATTTTTGTAGCCAATCTAGCACTAACACTTTTTAAAAAATTCAGGAGAGAGCACTTCGCTTTATTTACAATAATTATACATCCACGCATCATGACCTTTTAAAGACTGCTAACATCGAGCACCTACACGTTAAAAGGATAAAAGAAATGGCATGCGAAGTATTCCAAATTGTAAATAGGCCCCAATATTGCTCCAAGTTTTATTCAAAATCTCATCATGCTAAAATGTTCCCCGTATTCCATGTGAAAGGATAACACTGCAGTTGTCCCTGAGGCAGATACAGTGGGCATGTTTCTGTCACAACTTCAAAATAATTATTGTCATAGAAGTTTGGTGAACGATGTACATGTAAAGTGCAATGAATAGTTTTTAACTAGATTTAGCGTTATAAATAAATAAATAAATAAATAAATAATATATATATATATATATATATATATATATATATATATATATATATATATATATATATATATTAAAGTTTGTGATTGCATGACTACACAGTAGTGATGCAGTATAAATTTACTGTGTGACACCAGCAACAAATTATCAATCTTTATGATACAAAATACACTCTCAGAAAAAACTACCCATATTTTGAATTGGCAAAAATATCCATGTACATGGGAAATACCTTCCACTTCAATGATCTATGCTTTAAAATATCCTCAATTTCAATTATTAAATTATACACACTGAAACACTTTCCATTTCTAAGATCAATACTTTTAACACATCATCCTCTTCCACCATCTATCTGTGCCTTAGAATACTCTCCATTTCAATTATCCATACATGAAACTACCCTCAGGCGTTGCCAGACGAAAACAGAAAACAAAGAAATCTAATTGCACCCCAACCTGCTCAATGCTTCACACCACTCTGCCCCTGTAATTGTGCAGTCACCCCCGCAGTAAATGCCTTCTGCCCCAGACCAATCAGATTACCTAACTGTCTGGCCTTTCAGTCAGAGAGTAGAGTTCATTTAACCTCTCTTCCAGACATCTTTCAGCGAGAAACCAGGGATGATGGATGTCCCTTTTACACAGTTTTATCTCACACAGTGCCATACTATAGAAACATGTCACCCCCAACTAGCAGTGACGTCTGTCGGTGAACAAATGCCTTGAGCTGAAGGTTTAGTCAACAACAGCAAAGTTAACAACTTAATTGTTCCAACAGATCACCAACACTATGTAAAAAAGTTGTGCACATGTTCTAACACGACACAGTAAATGCTAAGTTTCTCTTCTGCAAAACATTCAGGTTATAAACAACTGTATCACCGACACTGTATTGGTGACATAATGGCTGCAGAATCATTTAACGATAACGTTCTTTTACTGTCAACGCCACCTCAGTGTTCCCACAATCAGTACCCATAACTGAGCAAACTGTCAAGTGGAGTCTCTTTGTATATATTATATCCCTTGTAGAGACTAGACTGCCTCACACTGGCTTCATCAGTACTTGAATAATGCCAAAAGATGTCATTCAAATCTATTTTGATAGGTAAAAAGAAAACAATGTGTTCCAGAATGAACTATCCGAATAATGTTCAATAATTTGAGCAAACTGTCATTTAATTACCACCCTCCACACAATTACCCCCCCCCCTCCCCAACATGTACATATTATACATTCAATCCAGACAGGCATCCTCAACCGGTACAATCCAGAATAAACTCAAGGTGGAATAGGATGCACCCCTATGGGGTGAACTAGAACCAGGTAGGAGGAAGAGGGAGGACAGGGGTAGTACCCTATGGAAAATGCACCTTACGTAACTCCAGCTGGGATAATTACTGTCTGGGGCATGGTCTGAAATAGCCCTGACCCCCTGCCCTGACCACCCTGCTTACATGTCCTTATGCAACTGACCATAAGACCAGACTGGACACTTGATGAGGAACGGCCAATATGTAAACAGGACCCAGCAATTGCTCTGACATAACCAGTGTCTGGACATTGTGCAATACGCTGCATAATATCTCACAATAACCTGAGCACAATAGGGAGAGTACAGCGCCACCTAGGGATCTGTATGCCTTCTCCCTGGATCACACAGAGTGCGGTGTGATCAACATTCTGGTTAAATCCCCAAGGCATTTCACAGATACCGCATGTTGTTTTAAATTAAATGAAAAATTATTCCGTTAATTATTTTCCTTTGTGATGTTGCATTGAAAAATAAAAATTGCACATAAATGTGAGCGATTATCTATATTTCTAGTACATTTTTTAAGTGGTCAAACCATGAAGCATGTTTTTCATGACAGTAATCTTGTGAGATAAGCAAGTAGCCTGGTTGATCAGGGTTATGTCAGCACCCCTAGGAATGGGTCCACAGCCACCCCCCAGGGCATGCCCTGTATTGCCCACATCAATCGCTGGACCAGGCAGTCTGGACACAGGTGTTGTTGTTATGTAGCACTGACCACTGAGTGACCAGAGGCTGAGGAGATGGGTGGGAGAAACAGCCACTTCATTCCACGGAACCACTGGACATACCCCACAGGACCTAGGTGTGGAGCATTCCATTTGACCATTATAAAGGATAGATTATTCCATAGGATTATTCCACTCCAGCAGTATGCAGACTATTTTTATGGGACCATTATGGATCCTATATCACTGAATCACTCCACAAAACTGATACATGGACCCTGTGATTACATGGGACCTTTATAGTGAAACAAAACATGTCAAACAACTACTATGATGGCCACAATAATGACTAAGTAGATATAACTACAGATAACAGTTAGTTCCTTAATTGCTTCAAGTTTCGGTCCACTTTTATCGCAGCAAACAGGCCAAGCCCGATACACACCACCTGCACTGTATCACCACACTGTGTCACCACACTGTATCACCACAGAATCTTCCCAAGAAACATGATACCAGCGGCCCGTGAACCTATTCACTCCTAACTGGCAAACATCCAACAATCTCAACTGTACGTTTCAGAGAAGACCCACAGTAAACAGTGGCGCCCAACCAGCAGTCGCCAGTAACCAGATTTAGCATAATAATGTCATGTATTATGCCTGCGCATTGTCTGCAGAGAATACAGCGGCGGCCTTGTCTTCAATGGTCTCTCTCAAGTTCACCGGTTGTGATTGAAGCCAGTTTAATCAGGCTATGGATGAGACTTATCTAAGTCTCTATTTACAGGGCCGCCAGCAACTCATTATAAAGTGCATTCTCATTGTACCAACGGTGCGCACTAAATTGGTATATGTATAGGATCATGCAGACGTAAGTGTACATATTCATATGCAATAAACACTGCGCCAATATGCATGTGTTTGTTTTGGATGGACCCACATGTCAACTCGGTCTGTGCGGGCTGAAGATTCCGCAGGTCAAAGGTCATAGGGGTTCCAATACCAAAACACAATTTCTGTTTATAACACAGTAATTTTTTGTAATCTTATTATGATATAACAGGGACGTATTGTTTTGTTTACTTGGTATTTGAAAAATAAAATCATACATTGTTATTTGATATGTAAAACAGTATCATGTTTTACTTATTATTATTATTTATTAACCAAATTTTATTGTTTATTTTTCCCAAAAAATTACGATTCCAGTGCATACTGGTTCTGACTCATATTTTAGTAATGAGTAACATTTCAGTAAGGAATACACTTAAACATACAGTGAATATATATATATATTATATACATATATATATATATATATATATATATATATATATATATATATATATATATATATATATATTTATTTATATATATATATATATTATAAATATATTATATACTATAATATAGTTATTACATTTATATTATATATATATATATATATATATATATATATATATATATATATATATAAATGTACTAAATATAAATACAATTTTTTTAATATATATATATATATATATAAATATATATATATATATATATATATATATATATAATATATATATATATATATATCTATTTATAAATAATATATATATATACACACACACAATATACAAAATTATATATTCATTGATAGGCCAGGAATTATTACTCAATCGACCTGTCCAAGATAACAACAAGTGTTAATGGTGTGAAAGTGAATCTTGCAGAGGAAATGTAAAGAAATGAATGGTGACATAACTCACCCCACCCCACTGTGAGGATGGGCTAACTGGAGGGGTGATGTAACAGGGTGCATTACCCATGTGGAAGTGGTCCAGTAGGGATGGGGTGGCCTCACCCCAGGAGGCATGCAGTATCTGCTGAAGGGTTTTAGAGTGGTCAACTCTAATGGCTGGACATGTGGCTAATTTTGGGGCACTCTTGTGCACACCCATGTGGCAACTGCCACAGTTGCCACATGGGTGCTTCTGTTAACCCTTTCTATATGCTGAGGACACTCCATATTAACCCCTACACACAGCAATATAGTTGTAAAGTATAATAACTTATAATTATTAATAATTATGTATAACTGCACCTAGGATCAAACATTTACGACTGTGTATAACTGCACACAGGTGTCAAAGGTCATGCGTCAGAGGTTATCGTAATATACTGGATTCTGGGAGGTGTGTATTTTGAATCAACAACAATAAGATGTGTAATAAACAACAAACTCTGCACACACACATCACAAAATGACTTGTGTAACTCAGCTTGGTCAACATCTGTCGTGCTGCTACAATTGTACTTTACACAGAACAGATGACAAATAATGAAAAGAATCATTACGTTGAGCACTACCAGGAAGTTAGCATTGCATTATACAACAACGTAGAAAACAATAAAGACTTATTATTTAGCTACAGTGATGAAAACGTTAGAAGATAATGCAAGGAAGACATACAAAACTAGCTGAGAATCTTTCAATGATAACTTAATTTTTGCAGAGACAACAACAGCTTTGTGTTGCAAATGATGACAATTATTTTCAACACTGCGAGATGCACAAACAATGAAGTTTAAGTTTTTGCAAGAAAAATGTCAATGATAAAAAATAATTATGAAATTAATTTACCTGGTAAAAAAGATCACTCAATTATTTAAATGTTAACTTTTTTACCAAGAACCATTTTAATGATAAAAAAATTGTATTAGTGCACAGCGCATGAATGTGTCACCAGTAATGTTGACAGTGTAGTTGACACTTACCCCACATGGCATAGACTGATGACATAGCCTGTGACATAGCGTCGGGCGTCAACACGGGCATGGCGGCCTGCTGCGACGCGAGCGCCGCCACTACGGCGGGGTTGCCCAATGGGTTGCCCAATGGGCTGCCCGCAGCGGCCGACACCGCCGTGCCCTGCATGGCACTGTTGAACATCATATTGTGGACGGACGGCAACGCCATCCCAGCGCTACCCATCTGGTTCATATGGGACAGAAGTCCCGCCATGTTCCCCCCTAGCCCCATTCCGGGGAAGGCCACCCCCGAGGGTAACGCGGGCAACATTTCGGGCGTTTCAGTTCTCGTGGTGTGGGTGTGGTGCGGAGTTGTCGGTACCATGGAGGGGCGACTGTGGATGGGGTGTTTCGAGTGTCCCAGTATACCGGTCAGGTTCATTCGGGGAATCCCGGGACTTGACGGACTTCCGTCATCCGACGATGATAAATCTGACGCCATGCTGCTCGAGTTGCCATTCGATTCCGTCGCTAGGGACATCGAATGCGACATCGGCATACTGTGGCCAATCACGTGTGCCTTCGTTGGGGGCGTTGAACTCACTTCCATATTAGGTCAAAGGTCCAATGATGATTCCATCCAGGGTGTGTCACCTGAATGTCTATTTCCGCAGCTTGTTGGAGTCAAAACGACGCAAGATGTGGCCGTAAAATCAACCGGACATTTGTCAGTACCTGCAAGTAAATTGATTTATTTTATTATTCTATTTCATACATAATAGTATTATTACTGCATTACATATAGTTGTATGCTTCTGTTTGAATTGTCATGATGTTAGTTTTAATGGTATATTGATGTTATGTCATTAATCACATGTAATAATAAATAATAATAATAAATAACTTCTATGGGGGCCAATATTCACAGAACGCGAGCTCAGTGGCCCAACAAAGACAGTGGATTCAGCAGTCTCGTTTGTCCTATACCATGTCATAAATCATGTGTACCCGAACATATATCATTAGTCACATCATATTGATAATTATACCATAATTATGAGGTACATATATTTGACCATATAAGTAAATAAATTGTGCGGACTCGGACAAGTCGTCTTGGTTTGTGACATTAATTGTTTACATATAACGTCAAGCAGTTGCAACAAATTATCCATAGCTATAGTGTTACTGATCAACAACCAAACATTAAGATCATTCACACAAACTGTAACATTTCAAAAATTGCATTTGTTAGCCACAAAAATTTGTTAAAACAAGAACACAAAATTACAACCCTTTTTTATTGTGCCTTCTTCTGAGTTCAAATATTTTTTTATAAAAAATAAGTGTTTGTTTCCTTAAACATTATAATTTTGTTATAATGTTGTCAACATATATTAATCCTTTATTTGGTATTTATATTATTTATAAAACACCTGCACCTAAGATGATTTGCTGAAGCAAAAATATCTGATTAGTAGTAAATTATGAAATGTTGAAAGCTAAATGAAATGTTTTTTATTCACTGCTAACTGTACAGTTTTTATAATTTATATCTATACTTGTTTCGATTGTTTTACTAATAATGCACTGTTTCAATATTTTCAAACAAATACAATTTTCAAATGTTTTGTAACATTTCTAATGCCTTGTTCTTATCTTTCATGCAAACTAGTTACACTTCCTAAGTTTCAATATACACCTCTACTGGTTTTGTAAGCTAAACGAAGCTTTAACTACTTTACTTTAACAACCATTCTTTATAATTTACTACATTTCGTTGTTGCAACAAAGTCAGTAATTTTTAATATTTTATGTCACTTACTCCCCAGTTTTATTATTTATAATACACTAAAATCAACATGTTTTTGTTACTGAAATGTCTGTCACTAATTTTGAATGTTCCTTTAAATATCTCAAATACCACATTGTGAGTTTTACATTAAACAATACAATAAATAATGACAACAATATATTTAAGCTGTAATCATAAATAATCTAAATTAAATCAATCTTGAGACCCATTTAATTGGGTTGTTAATATTTTTGCAAGCTAATTGTTTATCTTATTGCAATATTTTGTTCACAAATATCATGAAAACAAACTGTGATTTTACTTGAAAACTTATTCCTGTGTCAATCATTTAAAAAGTTGTTACTAAAATTAAATAAATAAATTGTTATAGATCATAGCAATGAGTAATTAAGAACTTTCTATCAAAAGGGAATTGAGGAAAATGTCGATGTATACACCAGAACCTATTATTTCTAAGTTAAGAATTGAAATACCCTAATAAATTAAACAAATAAACACAATCTATTATAAACATAAATGGTTGATTACAAACGGTATATCTCAAAAGGAAGGTATTGATAGAAATATCTAAAACAATTATTTTAAATTAATTATTTATATAAGCTAGTAATTTAGCTATTTTAGAGTTTTATAAATAACAATTACAAATTGCTCTCTGAAAGAAATGTTATCAGAAGTATCACAACTGGTGTCAAAAACAAACACAACAACTATCTTTCATAAATGTCTGCCGGTGTAGTATAACATATAGACATAATTGAAACTTAAACAAAATTATTATTGACTTGGTGTTTGATGTGTAGTTGTGAGTTAACAGCGAACAGAACGTGATCAAGGAACGAGTCACGTTGGACTGTCCAACGCGTCCAGTGCGTCCAGCATGGCTGCACGTGTCACACAAACAAGTTATGAAACGACTAGTGACAGCATAAAATAACTCACCTGAGAACTGCCCGGTGTCCAGCTGGCATGTCCAGTAAACAGAGTCCGAGAGCTTGGTTATGAAATCCACAGTGACCACTGGCCACTCCTGTGCAGTTATGAGCACTTTCCTAACTGGACATAAATGACCCGTGTGTAAATGACCAATGTGATAATAGACAGCAACACTTTCCTCTGCTGGTCCACATGCGTGAGTACTGGTCAGTCACTGGACAATCACAAAGTCCACCAATTGGTCAAGCACAGTGGGTGGACACACAATAGCAACAGTGACCACTGCTCTGCTGTGTGGTCAGCATGTCCAGCCTGGTCAGTAGGGGGCCAGGCCAGGCTATCTTTAGGTGGCCAAGCAATCAGCTGTACTCAACCTCCTCTCTCCTGCTTGCTCTGGGCAGCTGTGGTGTGGTCAGTCAGCGGCCAGAGATGACCAGTGGGCTGTGGCCACTCCAGGGTGATTGATGGTTTCGAAAGCTCAGCGCATATTACCGAATGTTTCCACCAGTGGTGAAGATTTCTCATGGGTCGGTTTTGAGCTGACCCCTGTTTGTGGTCACACTACAGATGTCATGAATGGTCAACACTACCCCACAACAACAGGGCACTACTGACCAGTGGCCTTATCTCTCCTACACAGATTGTTATCTGTTATCTGTCTGTCTCACTACTCACCCTCCTCACAACTGCTGTTATTATTCTACTCCAGTTCACTAAACTCTCCCAGATTAAGTGACATTCATTAGCAGTAGTGATATCATTTACAAGCAATCATTATAACCATTTCTGGTGGGGTTAAGGTGAACCTTTCATCAACTTGACCACTAGTGAATCATAATAAATTATTAGTTTCTTGTTAGCAATATGTGAATCACACATAATTGATCTCTTTTTAAACTTTGCTTTTCACTACATGTCCAATGACTGTAATGTCTGTTTAAAATAGCCAAAATCCTGACTAATATACTATCAGCACCTCACAAATCAACATAGGTCGACTGAAAACTTATACACCCTCCTGCAAAAACTTCATCACATCTGTTGAAGACAATTCTGCTCCATGGTCACGCCCCAGTGAACACACCAGCCATCCATCTGCTGATTCTTCGCGCCCCACTGAACAGTTAGTAAATGTTTACACCAAATCCACATCTCCTGTACTGGCTGATGCTAATCCACTGAACTCTGGCTCACCTAAGCCTGCATAATCAGCTGTCAGCTAATCTGAACTGGCCAGACAGACTGGCCTAGTTCTGATGGTCACCACTTTGCTGACCAGAGCACAATGTTGACATGTCCACCGTGTATGTGAATACATCTGTCAATAAAATATTACGTCCACAATTCCTTGGGCGATGACAATCTCGCTGGTGACAACCGTCACATCTGACAGTTCATCGGACATGTGACATTATGCAACAGTTCTGGCTGCTTCAAGAGGCGTCTTCATAATCTTCACCTTTGCACAAGTTGTAATTTATTACCGAAAAAACACTTCAGACAAAATGCCAATGCGTGCATCTATGTTCGATAACACTTCCAAAATATTACAATATATATACAAAATATATACGAACGGTTGGTTCCTCCATGGAATAACCCCTTTCATCTACGTACAGTTTACAAAGAAAGCGCAATTTTCATCAGAGAAAGCTTAAATTTAACAACTGGCACATGGTGCACAACCAACAACGTCCTTCTAGCTGCTACTGGTCAATCTACTGGTCCAGTAGATGACCAGTTAGCAGTCAGTGAAATAATCGTTCGTAACACCACGCAATTATTGATCACCCCACATTGATGTGAGAGAGACAAACGGTGTCACTGAGTCTGCGATCAACGCCCAGCCCAGCCCGATGCCATGTTTGCACATGGGCAACCCGACATTTGATAAACAAGTAATTCTTACACTGGGACAGGCGCAACATTACCCGTAATGAATACATGCATGTCAGGTCCGCAGTAACGTGATTTTCGGGGAGTGGACAGTGCCGAGCTGCCGAGAATGATGGGTAATTGCGAGGTCACGCTGCGCACACGCGCGGCTATAACTCAATATCACTTTGTTGTTAGCATTACGCGGCCGCGGCGTAATGACCTGTTGTGCACAACGATATTCAGATTACGCGGAATGACCGCAGCACAAGTGGTCAGTTCGGTAACCCTGGAGATTATGCGGTCATCAATCTCTAATGTTTGCGCCAACTGCCACCGACAGATGATGTCAAATCTGCCATTTATCAAAACTGCTGTGAATGTTAGATCGATATCTGGACTTTGAAGTTGATGGCCGTCAATCAAGAGGGTTGTCTACAACTGGTCAACTACATAAACATCTCACAAATACATACACATGTGTACTGACCATACATCGTATTTCTTTTTTATATAGAATTCAACTAACTTTATTCCAGGACTATTCCATTCATGTGAAATACACACAAGACTACTGTATGTAACTGGAGGGTGGTTTGTGTGTGTTCAAACACCATGACACAACAATCATTGTTATTTCTGACACATAATATTTGTAAGTGTCCAAATAAGTACACAGCATAATTATTATATTTGGGCAATTTAAATTTTCTGACAACTGAGAATGTAATCACTTTTGTATCTGAATACAAACAGGCATTACAGGATATTAAAAAAATACAAATGATATCTCTGTGGTAATGATGTAATGGACAGATGTGTAATGGATTAGTATTATTATTCAAAATACTCTGTTGCATTATTCAGACTGATTTACCAACACAACAGTCGCGACTCTTCATAACACGAAATGGTACCGCGTTATCATTACACAGTATATTCCGCCAGGGGCGCCACCATCTCCAAAACACCACAAAAGCAACCGAAACCAATGAGCTGGTTGCACAGTCTATGCGTGATTTATAAAACTAATTGAGATTGACAATCAATATTTAGGAGTACAAGTAAAAAAAAATTCACAGACATAGTAAAAACATAACTTTTGTTATGCTATTTCAGTCTAGTATCATACTGTTCTTTGCCCTCTGATTAATAAGCAATTTAATTGCAATTTACAAGCTGGCGAATGCTTCTGTTCACAGATGCCACAGTGAACTGGCTGGAGACAAACACAATTGGTGTCAGGTGCAAAGCATTGTTTGCTGTGCCTAAAGTTAATTAAACACAATCAAAGGATTTGGTCACATTTTAAAGAAACACTTGAGAAATCATCACACAAACCAAGTGTTAGTTACACAATAGATTGGAGCGTGGATGTTGAAGACAGAGCAGAAGCCAGAGACAGAGCACACAACAAACAACAAACTCAGCAACACAGTTCTACTTCAGTGTTAAATTTCTTGTTTGGTATCAAATTGTTTCAAGATACCCCTGTACAATACAGACATGAGAACTTTGTAAAACAAGTGACAGTTATTACAGCATTATTGTTAGTTGTAGCACCCATTCCCCCGGCAGCAGAAATTCAGGTCGATGACTGACCGCACTATGCCCAATTCACGTTATAGTGAGTCACGTTATGAAGAGGCATGACCGTATCATGAAAATATAGAAATTTTCCCGTTCGACATTTTGCAGGTGGGTGAATAAGCCATTACACAAACATACAACAGCTACAATCCACAAACAATAGCACATGTCTTGTTATTGCACTGCAAAGTTACCATTACTGAAATGTCTATCCTATGAAAACTGCTACATATAATGTTATGCAGACTGCAATAAATCTTACTTATCAGTAGAGTGCTAATTTATTCAAATGTCATTAATCAAATATTAACGTTTGACAAAATCCACATAATTTACTTTCCTTATTAACAAGTGCTACAGGGTGGATTCCTTTCAATTTAATTAATAACTGGATTGCATGGCACTATTCACAAATAGCTTGTGTCATAAAACACACAAGTATGAATGACTGAATACAGTACGATATCAGCGTTAACAAATGTTAAAATGATGATTGTGCTCAGATTTAAACTGGTTTTCCTGGACAACAGGTCCAGCCAGTTTAACTGAATCCTTTACTCAAAATCAAACAAATGACTTCAACTGTACATTTTTCAAATGGATCATAAACTCCACCCTCTCTGGCCTGGCCAAATCATTATTACAGCAGTTGATGCAATCCAACAGGGGTATTACCCCACCCTCCCTAAGCAGGGTTCATCAGAAAGCAATCAGCTTCAGATAGCAATCACCCTGCTCATAGACAACAAGGTTTATTACCCTCAGTAATGCCCCCAGCTGAAACTACACCAGTCCAATATTCCATCTCCAGTTATGTAGCCCTAACAGTGAGGGTGTTTCAGCTAGTCACCCTAGGGGTGGCCAGTTGACACCCCATCATAAACCACCCCTCCCCCTCAAATGGGGTGTCACTGTAACCATAAAGCCATTACAATATGAGAACAGTGCCCTGTGATAAGTCAGCACTGCAGGGTATCCCTCCTTGTTTCACCCCTGGGGTGGAGCAAGTAAGAGGAAGGGGTGGGATAAGTATTAAATAATGGTGGGGTAAAGACAAGGTGATTCCTGCAGGACCCATTGTGGTAGGGTAATTATAACATGACATGCAAAAAAGCAGTTTGGGGCACAGCTGTTGCACAAGACTGAGAAGAAGTCACCAGACCGTGACCAAGTGATAAACATGACCATCAACTTGACTTGTGACAACTACTACAAGTAAGTCTCTCAAACTTCCTAGTTCTAAAATAAGTAGGGATTTATAAAGTTGAGAGTCTTACAATCGTTTATTACTTACTTGCATGCATTCACTCTTAACACGACAAACCACCCATTTACACCGGCTCCCTCTGCAGGAGAATCGACCAACACTGCAAATCGCCCTCTAGAAACCATATATAAGTTCACATGAACACATAATTTTTTATATAAGTAAACAAATATAAAAATATTGTTTTTTAATATAATACCAACCAACACAACATATGATAACACTGCGATGTGTAAATACCTGAACAAGCGTGCATACAGCCACAGAATCACAACAACAACACACACTAATCTGTGCATGATCTTTACTTGTTTAATATTAATTATGGTTTATTCTTGAAAGTTAATATCAAACACAAAACGTACACACATGCCCATGTAAAAAATACTAATTTACATAAGAAACCTATATAAGAAACAATTCAGTTCTTTAAAACCTCTCGTTTCAACTTGCTGATCAATCATTTCATCCACAACTCACAAGATATTTGCCGCACTTCTTTCACAATGGCACAGGTTTGTTTGCTCTGCAGCAATAAACAGTTTGTCACAAGGTTTCACCAATCACAGGGTCTCCCCATTACTCTGAAATCACAAATTACTAATTAATTACGACAATGTCATCGCCACTTGGCAGCTTCTCCCTACATATGTTCAAGAAGATTACAATCTCGACATCAAACAAACATCCCTTCATTTTACTTTCTTCTGCCAAAGATTTAAATCTGTTTGCTCAGAGGATAACACTTGTGTGGCTGAAGAGAAATAACCGAGCTAAAAATATTCCAAAATTCATAGAAGGGGAGGGGGGATTAAATCGGTTGCGTAACAGCATCAGTGGGGCAGGACAGATTCAGTTTCCATTTAAACTGGGGTATTTAAACAGGGTGTCTCTTGCAAGTGCTTTGTGTGTGACCATCACTCCCCCTAAGCCCCCAGGTGCTGTATGGGACCCAAACTCCCAGCAGGGGGTGGGAAAGGTAGGCCAAGTCTCCCTTTGAAGTCATGTAATCACATCAGGTAGATCTGAAGGGGTTACCTAGCCTCCCCACCCCATCTTTTGCCCTCACAGCCCAGCCTAATGAACCAGTGATCCTGGATTATGGAAGAATGGGGTAAATTGCTAGGGTTACATCAAATGTCCAACCCCCATCCCAGAGGGGGCTGCTAGCCTGTGTCTGGGGTGATTTATGCAGATTCAACTTCAACTGTAAATTACCCTAGCATGCAGCAAGAACTGAAGGGTAAATTGTGTAACTTCAAGAGTACTCAAGTTCTTTGCTGGAAATCTGCATTTAAAGACTTCATATGAAATCTGCATTTGAAGCCTTCATACAAAGTGACAAAAAGCTACATAAACAAAACTAACATAAGTGGCAAGGTTTCTAGCTTTCAAAGAGGAACTGCATTTTTAATAATGAAAATATTATTAACATTGTAGCTTCAATGAAATTATGATAACAATTATTCAGCAAGATAAGCTTCCCAGTGTCACTGACAGACGGGTTTAACTCTTGTGAAAATGGAGGATCAGGCAGCTTCTAAACACAGCATTTTATTGTTTTATTGATAAATTCTTATATTGTTACAACCACAGTCTAGGTCAGAGAAATCATGGAATGATGAGCAATAAAATTTAGTTTGAAATTAATAAAAAAAAACATTCAGACTGTTTTCCAAAATGCTCTCAGGGGAATCCCACCAATTCAAACTGTCTTCCCCAGAAGTGGAATTGCCCAGTTAAGTTACGCTTCCATCCATTAACCAGCCTCACAACTAACACAGGCTGCCTTCAGGGCAAAGATGCTAGGGGCTTCAGTTACATGGCAACTCTGTCATGTCTGTGAGACTGAATGCCCGGCTGCTTCCAATTCATTACACCAATGGCTAGCATTGTTCACAGTTGAGCTGGCTTTGCCTAGGGCAAGATTACTTAATCAACTAGGCACACAGAAATACCTGCAAAAGTAATCAACTGCTAAATATAATTAGTGTTACACCTCATCATGCAGGTCTTTGTGGTGTATTTGGAATTAATATAAATATTGATGATAAACAGTGACAAACTTAATTTGTTTAAAATCAAATTGCAATAATGTTATAAAACATTTATGAACGATTTTGCTCCCGGTGTCATTTTTTGAATCCATAAATGTTTTGAAACGTGTGTAATTATTTTAAGGCATAAACATGATAAATAACTTGTATAAGTCTTAATTATTGGTTGTTCACAGTTCACACATAGCATGCCTAACTATAGGCAAATTACTGTGTACAAAATTTAATGTTTGCAAAATTACATATCGCTTCTAGGATTGGTACAATTATTGTAAATGTTGTTTTAAACATTTGGGGTACTTCCTCTATAACTCACTGTGAACTCAGCTTTAGGAGGAAACATTTCCATGATGGCCTCTTTCACTATATATAACTGGAACATTTGACTTGGGCCCACGATCAGAACATTGAAAATAATTTAATAAAACAATGGACTTTTATCTCCATTTAATAACGTGATATGAGTCTGACTTCCCACAAATGAATCATCTTCACTGATACTGAGGCCCAGGGGGAAACAGTGCAATGTAGTTTGTTATCTCTTTCATGTGACTCCAATGTCTTCTAAGACTACTTGAACTGTAACTGCCAAATAACTTATTACTAAATATTGATATATTTGGCACACTTGTTGAGCCACGATTATAGTGTTTTAACAGTATTACTTTCATTGTGTGTATCTGTGCGTGTGTGCCTGCACTGCCTATATATCACATATATGCGTGTTTGTATTCCGCGCGTTTGTAATCCAGACACACACACACGCATGCACGCACGCACGCGCACACACACACACACACAGACTAACCATGGAAGCTACCCCCCTCCCCCCCCCCCACTATCAGAATGTCTTGTCACCCTGCTCCCTAGATATTCAAACTCTGCATGTCACTATGATTTCGGATGACAATGCACCCTTGTTTCAAAACCCCTGCAGCCCCTTCAGTGCACCCTGCATGCAATGCTGCTGGGAATTTAATCATTCATAACACCATTGATGTGCCTTCTATATATACCCCAGCCTAGGGCAGGGGTGGATGGCCATTTCAAAGGGTGTCCTGCCTAATTAGGCCTGAGTGTCCCCCTCCAACCTCCCCTCAGACCACTGTCCACCCCATGGACCCTCACACCACTGCTGCATGGTGGGAACATAGCAATGTAACCCTGGACAAAGGGGTGATTTCCAGGGGTGAAGATCCCTATGCACCCTTACTGAGGTGTCAGTGCCATATGCCACAGTGATACCTGTAGATTCACTGGGGTGTAGTGTACCACACCTCCAGACACTGTCCAGCAAGTGACAAGTGTCCAGATTGAGTCTACTGAATGCACTTCCATATTTGGGCATATGCTACATTTAATACCCATCGGCTATTACTGGATGAATCCCTAAGTATAATGACCATAGAGGTTGATGAGGTGTCATTTTGCCCAGCATTTCTGTGTCATTTCTGCTTCTACAGAACTATAATTTTGGTAATGTTAAAAGAAACGAATTTACTTTGACACATATATTTTTGAAATGTACGATCAAAAAGATATGCTCCAAAGTAAGTTAATTTCTTACAACATAACTATATCCTGGAGCCATGAACAATATATTCCATATAATTTTGGTAGTGAATGTACAACACCAGTTAGTTCTTTCACAAAACTACCCAAATTACCAGTATCCAGTTTTGGTAGATTTAAAAAAAAGTATGTTGTTTTACAAGTTCTCCACACAAGACAAGTTTTTCTAAGTTTAATGCACTGGGAAAGATTAATAAGTTAATTAAAATATCCCTCCAGCCCAGGACAGGGACATAGGTTGCCCTTGGAAAAATATGTATAGTGGATAATTATAAATTTAACTGTGGTTACCATAGCAACGAACTGTCCATATCTCCAGATCTGTCCTAAATATTGAACAGCATCTACATTTACAGGGATAACAGGGTGAACCATTCGCTACATAACCCTCTGGTCACCACATGCACAGTATCAGGCAATTAAATAAATAGGTAAAGATAATGTGATTAATCATTTGCCATTTGTCTGCTGCCCCCACGGCTCCCAATAGATGCACTATAAAGTCACTTTCTATTTTGCATTTGGATGTTTCAATTTTGTCACAGGAGGTGGAATTAAACAGGCCAGTCTAAGCACAATGACTTGCATTGGAATGCACATTTCATCACCATGACAACAGATCGGAATGTACAATGATCCATATGGGGGGGGTGCCCTTTGAGTTTGAAAATAGCATTTAAAGTGTAAATACTCAAAATAAAAACATACAGATGAGACAAACAGGTGTAAGATTTGTACCTCTTTTAAATACTTTGGTATGTTCCCTTTTACAATTCTGTAATATTGCACACAGGATAGGTAGCCATTATTTAATCCCTTTCCATAACATCTGGCTAAAAGAAAATTGTGCCAAGCTTTTCCTTTCTAGCTTCTTGGGATGAACAGGCTGGATCCTGGTATAATTGTGTGTCACATATTATGATGGGAGTTTGTTGAGTTGGTTTCAACAATAATTATTTATATTTAAGTTTAAATTTTAGTTATTAATAATATACTATTAATATAATCGTCATATTGTTTTAGCATATTCATTCCAATATTTTATCATTTTATCTTTGATGCTGGAATGGCCGTCCATAATTCTATTTTATTGATGTACCCCTCACTAAACACTAAAAGCCACTGTCTACAGACTTGATATTTTATTGTTTACATATATTATATTACTATGTGATTTAAATACTAGGATTTCATGCACACACCTCAGTGCAAAGCATATCTCCATTCTATGGATAATAAAGTTTGTATTATTTATTATAGTATTATTATTACTCAATATATTTGTTTATTATTAATACATACTATTTATCGTTACTCCAAGAAAGTGCCTAACAAGAAATCTGCTAATACAATCTCCCTGTCCATTTCATGTGTCACATTTGAAATAAAGAATGGATTGCTGTTTGCCACAAGGGTGGTTATGGGGTGGGAAGGTAGTCCAGGTAGCAGGGCGTGATATCTACTGGCTCCTCCCTAACGATTATTTATGGAATTTATCAAACCTAGAAACGGCGTAATGGAGTTTACGTTGGATACGCGTAGTCACTCAAAGTGCAGCTTGGACAGTGGAGTGGACAATGGGGTACAACCGGTCAAGCGAGGGGCGGATCAACTGTCCGGTCTCCTCTCAAAGTTTGATTAGTGGACATGGTGTGAATGGTCAGTTTTCCTCCGACTGACCACCGAGTGACCAGCGCATTGTCGCGCTGATGAACCGCGGGACAATTGCAACAAACAGATGTGTTTATGCCGACTGACGACTTTTGTCTTGCGGTGGTGGAATGCCGGGGGTGGGGTGACAAATGTGGAGGGTAATCGCTGGTTGAATGCGGGCCAAGGTAGACACTGAATGGGTCGTCTCTGTATTCGAGTTATATCACTGCGGTAAATGTTACTTGCTGTTGCTGCCGCTTTATACAGGAGTATTTATGTCAACCTTTCCCCCGTCTACCGTCACGTCTACAGACACACAAAGGGTGTTTTGCTGTCAACAAATTAACAAGTTGACTATCGGGTGACAGACGGCAGGGAGTTCTGAGTTGGCCGACTGAGGCAAAGTTAGAAAGGGAGTTAATGATGTATTTGTCAGAAGCATTGATGATATGTCAATAACATAATCTAGAGAAGGAATTGCTTTCATTAGGAAATGTTGCTGCAACAAACTCTGACGTTTATATGTGGGGAGACAACACCGTATTCATATACCTATTTAACAACTAATTAGAACTATCTAAAAATTATTATTTGCAATTTTTTTAAACTTTACATTAAAAGTAATAAATTTCAATGCACCTCCTTTTCTAATTTATTTAAAAGTAACTCATATATTTGCTTAATTTGCAAAGTTTAACTTAGAATGCAACCTAAAATGGTACAACATAATTATGCAGCTGTAGTTATAACATTATTGTAATTATTTTTGCTATATCATTATAACTACATTATTGTAATTATTTTTTACAACATTATTATAATTATCTTGTAGCAGAAGACCTGGCAACTCTCTGAGTATTCTACCCCAGCTCCACCACCTGACCACCAGCCACCAGACCCCTGCTGGGTAATAGCACCCCAGTGTAGCACCCCAGGGCTGACAGGTGGCCCCTGAGAGGGTGTGGGGTCTGGCCACTGCTGTACCAGTTTGCCCCATTAATTGAGGGTAATTGTACATGTTCTGAAACAGAAATCTCCTGACCTGTCTGCAAAGCAAAGATTTAAATCAATGTGGACATTTGAATAACAAGATTAAATACCATCTGGCGTCTCATCACAACCCCGTGTATTTACCCCACTGACACATTCCATCTTACACACAACACACACACAACTTCTGCATTTCATTATATTTTTAATATTTGTCTAATGTGTTTATATTCAATATATTTTTAATATCTGAATGGCATGTTTTATGTCATTTTCAAAATGTCTTTGATGTGTTAATTTTCAATATAGTTTCACTGTGTGTGTTGTATGTTAATTTCACTATAGTTTCAATGTGTGTGTTATGTGTTAATTGTTAATATAGTTTCAATGTGTGTGTTGTGTTAATTGTCAATATAGTTTCAATGTGTGTGTGTTGTGTTAATTGTCAATATAGTTTCAATGTGTGTGTTGTGTTAATTGTCAATATAGTTTCAATGTGTGTGTTGTGTTAATTGTCAATATAGTTTCAATGTGTGTGTTGTGTTAACTGTCAATGTATTTTCAGTATTTGTACAGCATGCTAATCTTGAATAATGTTCAATATTAATTTGCACTATTTGTTTAACATTGTATTTTTCAATATATTTTCACCATAATTATGTTAATAAAAAATATTTACAGTAATGTTTTCAATACTTGTAGGTGTTAATAAGTAATCTACCTGTAAGTTTTATAACACAACACAAATAACTGTTCTGAATGTAGCAGTGTTACTACACCTATCCTTTGTCCCAGCCAACTTTCTTGACTGAACAAACAAATAACCCCTGTTTCCCCTCCAGTCTTCTCAAACATTAATTTTAATGATCAATGTATTCCAACAAAGAAAGGTAAACACACGACAATTAAATCTAAGGAAAGTAATGGAACAGGTTCCCCCTTAAGGAAATTGCAGAATCATATAGTTATTAGTATATGTTTAATGTGCCAAGGATAGAGATTATGGTAACTTACTGAAAGGCATCAGGTAACATTTTGATATTCTAAAATATGTTGAATAGGTAAAATAAAAGTGTGTTTAAGAGACAAGGTAACACAGCTACATATATTAAATAAACAATGAAAAATAATAAAATCTAAATATTCAATTAAAATAACTATTAAAACGGTCTAAACAATGTCCATGTAATGTGATGCTGTGCATACATGAAACACAATTTCAGTGAACCTGCTAACTTCATACATAGTCCCACTACTATTACAGTACCCCTGGAGCAAGGTGCTTCAGAGGTTAGCAATTAGACTGGTGTTCCAAATATGAGGAATTTTGTCTGTAGCAAAAAGAATATAATTCAACATCAATTTAACTATCAAACCTTATGAGTTTGGTAATATCTAAGATAAGAGTAAAAGGCACAACAGTGGTGCCACCTGCTGGCTAACATACTAAAACACACCCCGACCTCCTAGCATCACATTCTGGTGCTGCCTCCTGGGGACCAATATGTGTACATTAATTAAATTTAAATCTAAATTCAAGTTAAACTATCATTATCCTACAGTATTCAGTGCCAACTAATTTACAACCAACATATATACTGTTTATGCTTTCCTCAAAATACAGACCAACATTTCTTACAAAGATATGATTTTTCCAAGGTATATACCAAGATCAGTCTTGCTGACTTATGGAATACAATAGGAGAAACTGTTTAAGTGTGTACCAAAGTAACTAAATAAAACATTTTATGACACTATCACCAGATTTCTGGCATTAACTGGTATCACTGGTTCTTGCAATAATTTACAGCAATTCACACGATGGTGGTGCCATCTAGTGACCAACACACTCACTACATTGTCACTCCCTATATGGTTGCTCCCCCTGGTGACTCTTACAGTGCACAACACTTCCTGCGCCTGTATTGTTTCCAGAAAGCAACAGTGTGTTTTGCTGCAGCTGCATATTGAATGTGTGCAGATGTTCACTTAGTCAATGAAATGCTGAAAAACACATCTGGGCAAAACCAAGATCATACTGCATTTGGTTTGACTAAATCCAACCAACACCCACAGGTAACCACAGGTAACGTAAGTATCCATTATTACACCTGCATTCTGCAATGCAATGTTGGCCACTCAGCTGGAGTGATATATTAACAGTTAAACACATACAGGTGTTTCAATGGCAACACATTGTTATGGAGACGTATCTTGTGGGAACTGAGACCTGTACTGTGACCAGATCCACCAAACATAGAATGCAGAGTCAAGATAATTGTCTCCAAGATTCCAGCTTCCGGCTGCTTAATATTTGATTAGTGGAAGTCATAGCAAAGGGAATGGAGCAGAAGCTGCCAGCCACGAGGCAGACACATGAAGAGAACTGGAAGAGAAATGTATTAAACATGTCAATGATATCAATGACCTGCAGACAATGACATTGGGCAGAAGAAAGACTGAAACAGTTTCATCAGAAACATGCTCTGGCGAAAAACAGAATTTTTTTCAACTTACTGATTGGTGAATTCAGCTTTGGCTCTGTTGTTGCCATGGATACTGTTGTGAGGCAGGCCCGTGCCTGTGCGATACATTTCTCCGACAGTCGTTTCATCGGAACGGGTTTCGCCAGCATGTTGTCTCCATTGTGAGACATTCCAAGCCCCGCCCCTCCCAGCATGCTCCCTGGGGGCAACTCCTTCGGGTCATCTGGGCTCCCTGTCAATCAAACTCAATGTCAATCAACCAACTCAATGTCAATCAACCAACTCAATGTCAATCAACCAACTCAATGTCAATCAACCAACTCAATGTCAATCAATCAAACTCAATGTCAATCAATCAACTCAATGTCAATCAACCAACTCACTGTCAATCAACCAACTCACTGTCAATCAAACAATACATTGCCAATCAAACAACACATTGTCAGTCGACCGACCGACCGACCGACCGACCGACCGACCGACGACCGACCGACCGACCGACCGACCGACCGACCGACCGACCGACCGACCGACCGACCGACCGACCGACCGACCGACCGACCGACCGACCGACCGACCGACCGACCGACCGACCGACCGACCGACCGACCGACCAACCGACCGACCGACCGATTCCGATTCCGACGACCGACCGACCGACCGACCGACCGACCGACCGACCGACCGACCGACCGACCGACCGACCGACCGACCGACCGACCGACCGACCGACCGACCGACCGACCAAACAACTCTGTGTCAATCAATCAATCAATCAATCAATCAATCAATCAATCAATCAATCAATCAATCAATCAATCAATCAATCAACCAACTCACTGTTAATCAATCAATAAGTCAACTCATTGTCAATAAGTCAACTCATTGTGAATCAATCTGTCAATCAGTTAACTCATTGTCGATCACTCAATCACTCAATCATCCATAATTAATAACAAGCGCTTTTTGATGTCAAACATGATAATTATTTAATACATTATTAATGATAAAATCAATCTGTCCGGTCAATCTACTAGTAAATACTGTCTGAAACAACAAGAGGCCAACTCCTATCAAAGACATCTTTAAGTACCTCCCATGAATCCTTTATAAATGTCACTGTTCAGTTGTCTCCTGTTTACAGATGTAAGCTTGGCTAATGTTTTATTGAATCATTTGTTCTTCATGCCATCTGGCACCTGAAGTGCCTGGTGCCAACACGTTTACACATGTTAAGTGTGCTTTCTCTGAAATTATCTGTGCACATACACCTGGTGACTGATTAATGAACTAAGGCACCAGTGCTGGCTTCGTGGTCATACATACTTTATCAGCCGTCTCAAATATGACAGCGCTACCACCTAGTGGATAATAATTAGCGCTACCACCTAGTGGATAATAATTATATTAACTAGTTTACAGCCACTGGACTGAGTATAGCATAAAGATATCCCAGACTATTTACCTAGGACACTATCTACTAGGTGGCACCACTAGCATCATAGTGATCAACCACAACATTTAATGACACATTTCCACAAATATGTTAAGTTTCTGTTAACTTAGGGGATACTAGAGAGCACAGTATGTGTGTTTGAGAAAAGCAAATTTTTTCTCACAATGTTTACAAATGTTTATATTTATGATTTACCACATAAATTCTTGAAAATGCAAGTCATAATGGAACCACACAGTATGTCAACTTACATATCTTACAATCAATCTCTACCAACAATACAAAATCAAACTGAGCTAATCTTCAAGCCAGTTCAAACACAATTTAAACCAATAACGTAAATATTATTATTTACATAACAACATCCCAACAGCGACATTGTGTAGCCACGTGTCACAACGTCCTCACTCACTCACCAGGTGGCGTTGGTGGCATGTGCTGCCGTGGCTCCGCCTTGAGGGGAAAGTTTGCTGAATGTTCAAAGAGTGCCGACAATGCAGTCGAGTAGTCATGGTTACCCATGGGCATCACTGTGATTGGTTCGAGGGTTCCCCCGGGGTAGTGGGCGTGTGCGTGGGAGTGGGGTAGTGCCGTAGTGCTGTGCATCTGGTGCTGCTGATGGTGCTGGCCATACTGCTCCGCGTAGAAGCCGGTCGTCTTCATGGATGCGTCTAAAACGTGGATTCGACACAGGCTCAAGGAAAGGTGACAGGTGCAAGTGTATTGTCTGTTTGTGTTTGCGCGTGTGTGTATGTGTGTATGTGCGATGTGGGATGAAAACAGTGATCCATAACATAAGTAGTAGCCTTGATTATCCAGGCTCCATGAGGTCACACATCGAGGTGGCAGCATTTTTTAACCCCTCACATCCGCCTAGGGTATTAATGCTCTGTCAATGTGGTCACCAGGCCAGCCTTACCCCAGAATAGGGTAGAGACGCTGACAGGCTCTCAGGCCAACTATGAAATAAAAACTTAAATAAGGACACGCTTTTATCAGATAATACAATACTATTAAAAGTATTCAACATTAAACTTATATTCACACAAAAGTAAACATAAATACAAATTAGCAATTATTTATGAAGCAGGAGTTATGGCAGGATTAGCCTCGTCCCCCAGGCTCTGTTAGAAGGCAGCACTGTTTAGTCTCTCACATGGATAACAGCCGGCTAAGTCACCAGATTATCTTCTCGGCGAAGTTACACAGGCAAGTTAGAGTCGGGTAAGTGAGACTAGTACGTGAAGTGACCCATGACATTTTGCTAGTATGGACCAACTACCCCTGGTTATGGTTCCTGGGAACATTCATGGCACACACATACAGGTGTTTGTGCCTGTGTGCGACACTGTACATGTTCATGTGTGTTCATGTGTACAATATGTGCCTGAATGTCTACGAGACCTACACTCCAGTCTCTGTCTACCAGACATACACGCCAGTCTCTGTCTACCAGACATACACGCCAGTCTCTGTCTACCAGACCTACACACCAGTCTCTGTCTCCCACACCTACACGCCAGTCTCTGTCTCCCATACCTACACGCCAGTCTCTGTCTACCAGACCTACACACCAGTCTCTGTCTCCCACACCTACACGCCAGTCTCTGTCTCCCATACCTACACGCCAGTCTCTGTCTACCAGACCTACACACCAGTCTCTGTCTACCAGACCTACACGCCAGTCTCTGTCTACCAGACATACACACCAGTCTCTGTCTCCCATACCTACACACCAGTCTCTGTCTACCAGACCTACACACCAGTCTCTGTCTACCAGACCTACACGCCAGTCTCTGTCTACCAGACATACACACCAGTCTCTGTCTCCCAGACCTACACGCCAGTCTCTGTCTCCCATACCTACACGCCAGTCTCTGTCTCCCATACCTACACGCCAGTCTCTGTCTCCCATACCTACACGCCAATCTCTGTCTCCCACACCTACACGCCAGTCTCTGTCTACCAGACATACACGCCAGTCTCTGTCTACCAGACATACACGCCAGTCTCTGTCTACCAGACCTACACGCCAGTCTCTGTCTCCCAGACCTACACACCAGTCTCTGTCTCCCAGACCAACACACCAGTCTCTGTCTCCCACACCTACACACCAGTCTCTGCCTCCCAGACCTACACACCAGTCTCTGTCTACCAGACCTACACACCAGTCTCTGTCTACCAGACCTACACCAGTCTCCACCAGTCTCTGTCTACCAGACCTACACACCAGTCTCTGTCTCCCACACCTACACACCAGTCTCTGTCTACCAGACCTACACACCAGTCTCTGTCTACCAGACCTACACACCAGTCTCTGTCTACCAGACCTACACACCAGTCTCTGTCTACCAGACCTACACGCCAGTCTCTGTCTCCCAGACCTACACGCCAGTCTCTGTCTACCAGACATAAACACCAGTCTCTGTCTCCCACACCTACACACCAGTCTCTGTCTACCAGACATACACACCAGTCTCTGTCTCCCACACCTACACGCCAGTCTCTGTCTACCAGACCTACACACCAGTCTCTGTCTACCAGACCTACACGCCAGTCTCTGTCTACCAGACCTACACACCAGTCTCTGTCTACCAGACCTACACACCAGTCTCTGTCTCCCAGACCTACACACCAGTCTCTGTCTCCCAACCTACACACCAGTCTCTGTCTCCCAACCTACACCCAGTCTCTGTCTACCAGACATACACACCAGTCTCTGTCTCCCAGACCTACACACCAGTCTCTGTCTACCAGACCTACACACCAGTCTCTGTCTACCAGACCTACACACCAGTCTCTGTCCCCAACCTACACCAGTCTCTGTCTACCCATACACCAGTCTCTGTCTCCCAACCTACACACCAGTCTCTGTCTCCCAGACCTACACACCAGTCTCTGTCTACCAGACCTACACACCAGTCTCTGTCTCCCAGACCTACACACCAGTCTCTGTCTCCCAGACCTACACACCAGTCTCTGTCTCCCAACCTACACACCAGTCTCTGTCTCCCAGACCTACACCCAGTCTCTGTCTCCCAACCTACACACCAGTCTCTGTCTACCAGACCTACACACCAGTCTCTGTCTCCCAACCTACACACCAGTCTCTGTCTACCAGACCTACACACCAGTCTCTGTCTACCAGACCTACACACCAGTCTCTGTCTCCCAGACCTACACACCAGTCTCTGTCTACCAGACCTACACACCAGTCTCTGTCTCCCAACCTACACACCAGTCTCTGTCTACCAGACCTAACACCAGTCTCTGTCTCCCAACCTACACCCAGTCTCTGTCTACCAGACCTACACACCAGTCTCTGTCTCCAGACCTACACCAGTCTCTGTCTCCACACCTACACACCAGTCTCTGTCTACCAGACCTACACACCAGTCTCTGTCTACCAGACCTACACACCAGTCTCTGTCTCCCAACCTACACCCAGTCTCTGTCTCCAGACTACACCCAGTCTCTGTCTCCCACACCTACACAGTCTCTCTACCAGACCTACACACCAGTCTCTGTCTCCCAGACCTACACACCAGTCTCTGTCTACCAGACCTACACACCAGTCTCTGTCTACCACACCTACACACCAGTCTCTGTCTACCAGACCTACACACCAGTCTCTGTCTACCAGACCTACACACCAGTCTCTGTCTACCAGACCTACACACCAGTCTCTGTCTACCAGACCTACACACCAGTCTCTGTCTACCAGACCTAACACCAGTCTCTGTCTACCAGACCTACACACCAGTCTCTGTCTCCCAGACCTACACACCAGTCTCTGTCTACCAGACCTACACACCAGTCTCTGTCTACCAGACCTAAACACCAGTCTCTGTCTAGCAGACCTACACACCAGTCTCTGTCTACCAGACCTACACCCCAGTCTCTGTCTACCAGACCTACACGCCAGTCTCTGTCTCCCATACCTACACACCAGTCTCTGTCTACCAGACAAACACGCCAGTCTCTGTCTACCAGACCTACACGCCAGTCTCTGTCTACCAGACCTACACGCCAGTCTCTGTCTACCAGACCTACACGCCAGTCTCTGTCTACCAGACATACACACCAGTCTCTGTCTACCAGACCTAGACACCAGTCTCTGTCTACCAGACCTACACACCAGTCTCTGTCTACCAGACCTACACGCCAGTCTCTGTCTACCAGACCTACACGCCAGTCTCTGTCTACCAGACCTACACACCAGTCTCTGTCTCACCAGACCACACCAGTCTCTGTCTCCCAGACCTACACCCAGTCTCTGTCTACCAGACCTACACACCAGTCTCTGTCTACCAGACCTACACACCAGTCTCTGTCTCCAGACCTACACACCAGTCTCTGTCTACCAGACCTACACACCAGTCTCTGTCTCCAGACTACACCCTCCTCTCAACCTAGCCAGTCTCTGTCTCCAGACCTACACACCAGTCTCTGTCTACCAGACCTACACACCAGTCTCTGTCTCCCAGACCTACACACCAGTCTCTGTCTCCCAGACCTACACACCAGTCTCTGTCTACCAGACCTACACACCAGTCTCTGTCTACCAGACCTACACACCAGTCTCTGTCTACCAGACCTACACACCAGTCTCTGTCTCCCAGACCTACACACCAGTCTCTGTCTACCAGACCTACACACCAGTCTCTGTCTCCCAGACCTACACCCAGTCTCTGTCTACCAGACCTAAACACCAGTCTCTGTCTCCCAGACCTACACGCCAGTCTCTGTCTACCAGACCTACACACCAGTCTCTGTCTCCCATACCTACACACCAGTCTCTGTCTACCAGACCTACACACCAGTCTCTGTCTCCCAGACCTACACACCAGTCTCTGTCTCCCATACCTACACACCAGTCTCTGTCTACCAGACCTACACACCAGTCTCTGTCTCCCAGACCTACACACCAGTCTCTGTCTCCCATACCTACACACCAGTCTCTGTCTCCCAGACCTACACACCAGTCTCTGTCTCCCACACCTACACACCAGTCTCTGTCTCCCAGACCTAAACACCAGTCTCTGTCTCCCATACCTACACACCAGTCTCTGTCTACCAGACCAACACACCAGTCTCTGTCTCCCATACCTACACACCAGTCTCTGTCTACCAGACCAACACACCAGTCTCTGTCTCCCATACCTACACACCAGACTCTGTCTACCAGACCAACACACCAGTCTGTGTCTACCAGACCTACACACCAGTCTCTGTCTACCAGACCTACACACCAGACTCTGTCTCCCATACCTACACACCAGTCTCTGTCTACCAGACCTACACACCAGTCTCTCTACTGGCAGAATCAACCAAGCTTTTGATTAACTGAACTTTCCTACTTATCGTAATACCTATCTTAACTCCACCCATGATATGGTTTCTACAGGTTCTTAGGAAAGATAATGTGACATAGCTAACAACTTGAAATCTGCCAACAGTCTGTGGCAGTCTGTGGGAGTCGGTGGCAGTCTATGGCAGTCTGTGGCAGTCTGTGGGAGCACTTAATGTCATTGACAAGAAGGCAACATAATCATACTTGACTGCGTTAATTGCCAATTATGTGAATGCAATCATAGTTTTTAATTTAATTATTACAATGTTATTACACACAGGGTGTATGCTGCCTGGGTTCTAATGCAATCAGTCAAGGAATGGGAAAATTCCTTTAAACAAACTCAGAGTTGTTTGCTCAGTTACAGGGGTAAAAACTGGAGCAGCCCTATTGGATGCCTACAGCCAATGTACTCATGAAAGATTGTAATAATAATTACACACTAACATAGTCGTGGCTGAACACACTACCTACCCACGGAAATATATTCACAATTACACTCTTACATCCATGGCTGATTTATGCAAGATATCTTACAATACAGAAAGTTTTCTTTAGAATTACTGCCATTCTAATATTTTTTTAGGTATATGTAGAATATTCTATTGAATGACACACAGTCACACACCCACGCACAACCACACACACACGCCCACACTCACTTTAAAACACAAACAGACCATTTACTTAAATGATCATGTCTGATAATAAAGCACAAAACATAACTTGATACATAAGAGCTGATATAAAGGGCGAAATAATAACTCAAAATCTTAAAATAACCCCAGAGGGTATCTTAGCGTGCTTACAAAATTTCAGTCACATATGTGAAACTGATGGAGACATGTTTGGATACCATATGTGCAGAGACACATAGTTGACAGCATGGATTTAACAGCATCTTGTCTCAGGAAATAATTGACAACTCCAAAAATGTACACTAAATAACATTTACATTCACACAAACGATTTACAAATAAGAGAATACTTCAGTAAGCTGATATACGTTAACAAAAAGATCATCAACCTGTCTTGTTTTACAGCATAAACTACCAACACTACCCTCGCATAAAAGATGGCAATTTTCCCACGAGTTAAACTCATATTCAAAAGGGATGACAATGACCACGGACCGGACAGTCTCGGACACTGTCCATTATTTTACATTGCATCGCATTACGCCTTTGTGTGTGAAAGCCGATGAACAATTGAGTCGGGTGACACAAACGCGGGCAATTTTCTGCTAAGCGGGATGACTTGGGGGCAAAGCCAACATGGGGCATTTGGGCACATTGTCCCGAGTGTCCACTACGACTGTGTCCATCAGCATGGTCCGGTGACCTTCAATGGACAGTGGTGATGTCGCGGACTCTGTTTAATCACCGGCCAGACTGCAGCCACCTCCGACCACCTGACATTTAGTTGTCAACTGTGGCGTGTTGGCGCCAGAACTGTTACTGTTAACGGAGGCATGACAGGGTTGTTACGAAACGAAGCAGTGCAATTTTTAAAGTTTTCACTTTAAATTTAAACCTAAATTATTTTTAACTTAATAATTTTTTCTTCAAATTGGGAACAAACAAAAATTAAATATACTCAGAGCAATTTAGTGAATCTACTGGTGTTACATCTTACTTTTTAGAACAGCTAATAAATATTCTTGACTGATCTTGAACATTTCTATAAATTACAATAGAGTGAAGGGTGTTTAAACGGTGACCATTTAATCCATGTAAAAAGCATTGTTTTCTCAGGATTTCCATGTGTCTAATGTCTCCTTTTCATGCTGACTGTCCCTATTTCAGACTTGACAGTTAAAAAGCAGGGAATATTTTCATTACAAACAATAGAGTGGACAACTTCTAAATCACAGTATGTGGGTGACAGACGACTGTAGCCAAATAATCAGTTATGTTTTAAGTGTTACATACTTCATACAATTCAGAAATATGAGTACCTACAATAACTATACAAATATATATCATAAATAATTACTTAAACAGAACTGACTTAAATTGTGATGAAAGTCAAACACAGTTCACTTTCCCAAAGTAGCTAACCCTGTGGCTGGTTAATGGACTAGGGGGTGGCATTAAGGGTAAATACAGCACGCCCCTTCCCACCAGAAACCAGAGGCTGGGATGACAATGGCTGGGGTGAAGCAGACAGGTAATGGAATGAGGGAAGGGAGGGGTGAATGGAGGGAGGAACCTGCTCACTGAAACGCTCAATCAGTGCAGTCAATTAATCAAATCAATTAGTGGGTGACAAAACAATTACCCCCTCTCCTATTTGGTTGATTATGGGTGGGATAATTGTAGGGCAGCTACCCCAAATACATGTGGCCACCCCGGTGGAAACAGTTGTCAAATTGACCCTTGCTTCTCATCTTGATCAAGTCTTAGAAACAACCTGGACTTACTTTTGCAAATACAGATTTTGACACTTTGACGGTGACTGAGGTTAGAAGACTTTTAAATGTGATGCTGTACCATCATTAGTTATTCAGTGCTCCTACACATATTGTAAGATAGAGCGAACAAATTTAATTTGAAAGATCAAACAGTTAATCTTAGCTGCTGCCAAGACATTATTATGCAAATATATTTTATTGAAAATTATTTACAAATTTACAAATGTGTTTATGGGGTAGTTTACCTTCAAGTAAACACTTTAATTATGAAGCTTTGAGAACATGATTTTTGAGGTATGGAAAAAACGTGTATAAAGTCTCCCGGAAAGTCCTCCAATTTATCTTCTGGGTACATTCCCACTGTATACCATATTTGTTATTAATTTCTTCATATGTGTACATAATAATGATAACTACATAATTTTATAGCCACCATAACATATTTCTGTCTGCCATTGTTATTTTTGATGATCTTAGGTTGAACTTGTTTTGAAAGTTAGGGTATTCTCCTGAACAATTGGGTTTTATAGTAAACCTGCCTTCGATTTTACTTGCCATTGAAACACACTTGTTTGTACAGCTTAGTGTGACAGTGATTAAAGGACTCCATCACATTTATGTAAAAGTGGAGTCTGTATTTCCTTTGAACCAACACTTGAGAGAGGATATCAACTGCTTTCATTTCAACTCAAGGCAATTCACCCTTACAGTTAACAACAACCCTGGTAGCACACTGGCTCACTTTGTGTATCGTGCATGCATTTACACATTCACCACACAAGTTACTGACAGACTGGAGTGAATGTCCTGCTGAATGTTTTAAATTAATAGTATACATGGGATTAAAAGTCTCTAGTCTTTGCTTTATCCTTTTGTGGGTTTTTTCTCGAAGCATGTCTTACCTTCTTCTTTCAGAAGCAACCAATCAATAACTAGAAAATAATAAATAATGTAAGTCTGACACATGTTGTGAGTTTGATGCTAAAACTAAGAAGTGTTCATATATTTACAAATCACCACTATATTTACTGTCAACTATCTAAAGTTTCTTCCCACAGAGGTGCGTGGTGATAAACTAAATCTTATGTGTCTGCTCATTCTTTCTGAAAACTACTATTCGAGGATTGCTATGCTGCGTGTGAACCCTGAGAGAAAGTATCTAGTTTAATGGCATGTTAATTTTGCCTTAAATGGTGGCATGTCTACACTGTTGCACAGTTAAATGTTGATAGATGTAATGCATCAATCAAAGCATGTTTAATATTTAATATAACAGGTTTACTTGAACATTCCAACAAATTACTGTTCTTCGATGCTAGAAATATAACATTTTGTCAGTCTAAAACATCACAGATAATTTTTTTCATAAATATGGTAATTTTCCTACAAGTTTTTCACAGAACTGATAGGTGGTGGAAATTTACAAATCAAAATTATCTGATACCAAGCATATTTGTCCTGCCTTTGTCTCTGCATAAAGTTAGTAATTACTTACTAGTCAGTAACTTAGATTTGTTGTTGCATATACATTGTATCTCCTCTGTAGACTTCTGACAATTTGATTTATTAGTCGTAGATCAATGAGGGACTATCTGACATTTATTAGTCATAGATCAATGAGTTACGATTTGACATTCACTAAAGGATATCCAACTCCTACGAGTGAGTATCACGTTTACTTACTTCATTAGAGTTACCTTTCTCCTGCAATGGTATAACTTACACACTTCGACACCATCCATGAAGGATCCAATTCAACAAAACTCCTGGTATCAATGTTTACTTGCAAGAAACTGTGCTTCATTTGACCACACACAACCATTCATATTTACCCATCGGAGGAGTCATAATATACAAATATTCCCCCAATTAAGAGCCAGAAACAGTAACAATTATTTACTTCATTAGACCTATGTATGTGTCCGCCACATTTATTCCCATGACATCTGTTGTTGTTGTTGTTGTTGTTGTTGTTGTTGTTGTTTTGTTTATTTCTTCTGACTTGTTCTGAGTAACTTTATTTCATCGGACTTTTCCTTCCTCCCCAAACTTACTGAGAACTTTCTTGGGGCCAACCCTAACCCTGTAATGACTACATAAGTATAATGACAGCGCCCCAGGGCTGCTTCCACCTGTCTCCATCAAAGTCTTATGAAAGCTTAACTTTCTTCTTCAATCCATGACAAATTACAGGGCAGCAGACAAGGATTAGCCTATGGCAGTGATGACCCACTGAGTGACATCACAAAGTCCCCACAGCAGCCAGTAATCACCTGTAAATGGATGATCTACCAGTAACTACTATCCTGTTGTTGCCAGGCAGTAAAGTAAGTGATTTCACCCATCTCTGTAGTGTGCATGGTTTACTACAATGTCAGAGTGGTCTCACTGAACATTTTCACTTTTAATTTCTTAATTATTTATAAGTCATGTTTAATGTAGGTTAAATTAATTTTTAGTTAGTTTTATTATTAGTTTATTTAACAGTAAATATTTCATGTCATACACACAGATATACAAACATACAGAAATAGTCTACATGAAACAAACACCACATTTTTTACACATATAAATGATAAATAATAGATTAATTGCAACAAATAATTAATTAATTACAATAATATATCTAATTATTTAAAATTACAAAACCAACACATTTTTCCTTGGTTCAAATGTCATTAAATTTATCCACAGTGAAAATTAAACATGACATAAACTGGCAAAACAAGTATTTTTTAACTATTTAAAGACTTCTATCCAACACATTTACTCCTGTCCTTGAGAAGCTCCTACAAAATGACACAAAATCTGAAGACTTTTATAAACACCCTTCTCTAATACCCCGACAGCTGCTCCTCTGGGGGCACAGGTCAAGCCTGGGGTCAAGCCACTGATGTGATTACAGGTGACCAGTGCCCCACTCTCCAGGTTACATAACCCACCCCATTTGAGGGTAACTGGACAATGGTCATCACAGAGAGCTTTGGCCACAGGTCAAGCTGAGAGATGCTGGGCAGTACTCACAGGGGGAGAGGACTTTGTAGTTACCCCTGGGACCAGAGCAGGACCAGAACCCCTGCTGGCCAAGAGTTTATCTTCCCTCTGGCAATGTGCTGTGCACAATTTTAAAATAACTACTATTTCTCCCACACATATTATCTACATGTTGTGAAACAAGTTATATACATTATAACAGATAGACGGAAATAAGTCATTATTAACGTGCATATTTGCATAATAAATGTTTACTCAAATTAATTATTATAACCAGGCACTTCAGTGTAATAAAGTTGGTAAAACATGTCAAAAAAATGGCTTAGAGCTTTCAAGCATTTGATTAATTGAACATTACTCCATTCTGAAAATGAACCAATTGTAATTTTTTCTCCCAGTGTAGAATTCAAGTGGGATAGAAATTATACATTCTAAATTGATTATACTCTGGGAAAATTGCAGTAATATGACAAGACATAAGCCTGTGGGTGTGCTCCCGTGTGCAACAGAACAATGTTGCAAGAAAGGTTAACTGCAGCCAGCACTTGACAGGGTGTGAGAAATGACACAGAGGCCAGCAAGTATTGTGTGACACTGACTGGTCCAGTCTCTCATTATCTCACACACTGTAATTAGTAATTACACCTTGTAGCAGTCCTGGTTACTGACTGTGTGTGTGTGTGTGTGTGTGTGTGTGTGTGTGTGTGTGTGTGTGTGTGTGTGTGTGTGTGTGTGTGTGTGTGTGTGTGTGTGTGTGTGTGTGTGTGTGTGTGTGTGTGTGTGTGTGTGTGTGTGTGTGTGTGTGTGTGTGTGTGTGTGTGTGTGTGTGTGTGTGTGTGTGTGTGTGTGTGTGTGTGTGTGTGTGTGTGTGTGTGTGTGTGTGTGTGTGTGTGTGTGTGTGTGTGTGTGTGTGTGTGTGTGTGTGTGTGTGTGTGTGTGTGTGTGTGTGTGTGTGTGTGTGTGTGTGTGTGTGTGTGTGTGTGTGTGTGTGTGTGTGTGTGTGTGTGTGTGTGTGTGTGTGTGTGTGTGTGTGTGTGTGTGTGTGTGTGTGTGTGTGTGTGTGTGTGTGTGTGTGTGTGTGTGTGTGTGTGTGTGTGTGTGTGTGTGTGTGTGTGGTGTGTGTGTGTGTGTGTGTGTGTGTGTGTGTGTGTGTGTGTGTGGTGTGTGTGGTGTGTGTGTGTTGTGTGTGTGTGTGTGTGTGTGTGTGTGTGTGTGTGTGTGTGTGTGTGTGGTGTGTGTGGTGTGTGTGTGTGTGTGTGTGTGTGTGTGCCTGTGGTTTATTTATGACACGTGTATAATGATTATAATCACCCACCCCAGCAAGTGCTGCTACAAGTTAACCTTTCTAGGGACACTGTTGGCTCCTACATTATGCATGAGGGGCACAGTGGCAGGGCAGCAATCAGTACCCTGATTCACCAGTAGATTACTGGTCACTTTACTGGCTTTCATCTAACCAGATAAAGAATGATGTAAGAGTACAGATTCAAAGTAATCTCCTCCTAACATCTCACTTTCTGAGGATCCATTACTTTAAGATCAACTCCACTTGTAATGTTAGGGTTTTGTATCTGGCCAATGAGTATAGTGTTCAGTCTATCAATGCAGTATTTGATTTGTTAAAATAAATACAGTTGATTTTTCTTCTTGTGAAAAATCAGTTTACAAAAGTAGTTTCCATAACAGTAATGTTTTAATTATTAACTCAAAGTTCACCTAAAGCACACATTGTTCTAAATAATAATTATATTTTATATATTTCACCTTCTCCAGATCAAACTTACACCAAAACAGTCCAAAGTATACAACAGACAGGGTGGGGTCACTTAACTGTTTTGACACCAATCAGGTAATGAACTGGAGCTGTTTATTTGCCAGAAAATAAAATTTCACAAAGAAAAAATATATGCGAGGAGAGATGGAGCACTGTGATTAAAAATACACCTAAAGCTGCTAGTATCAGTTGTGTGACACCAGGGGCTGGTTTCATGAAGCGTCCTTATGACGTCGTAGCGGGCGATAAATCACCGAAAGCCTAAAACGTTGTAAAGTTACAAGTTACGCTAGTTGCGTTTCATGAGTCTGCATCATAGTTCCACTTAGACTGCGCGCCATGTATTTAGTAGGCATAACTTTACGCTGGTTGAAGTATCTAATGATGCTCCCCAAGTTCGTTGATGCTCCTGACACGCCCACTTTCAACATAATTAGTTTTACTGTTTTCACTGGATATCTTTTACATCCATCACAGCTTGGCATTTGGTATACGAATGGCAAATGTGGCAGCTAAAGAAAAAAGGGTGTCCAGTCACACCACAAATGCAGGGATTCCCACCACAACCTAATTCGGTCAATTCTATGGCGGTTTAAATTGGTCTCATGAATCCGGCCGCAAGATTGCGACCAGTACACTGCATAACTGCAAGTAAGGTTATGCAGATTTATGAAACTGGCCCCACCCATGTCTTTGTCAGCTGGTACTGTCAAGGTTGTTAGAAATTATGAAAAGTAACTAGTCAAATAGATTGGTAGTGTACGACTGTACGTCAATCAAGCACTGCCTAGGCAGACACTAAGTTCAACAGTTGGCAAAAATACACATTAGTGCATGACAATTTAATCATTGCAACGTTCTGCCAAAATAATCACTTCACAGTTGCCACCTGGTGAGTGGAAACTATACTAGTGTATACTGATGGTATCTGGAATATTAGAATATTGGAGTGAGGTGGTAATGTTGGTAACCCAGGGCCATCAACCCAAAGTGGAAGAGTTAACACAAAGTCATGTGGAAGTGTTAACACAAGGTCATGTGGAAGTGTTAACACAAGGTCAGGTGGTAAAATGGGTGCAACCCATTGCTATGTCATATATTGATACAACATGGTTGCTAGGGACATACACTGACGGTACTCTTAGTTTTATAGTTAACTATATATAATCAGCCGAGCATCTTTGTGGATTGACTTTGGAACCTGGGGACCACTGAGTAATGTTGTTAAGAGCTCTGGAGCCAATCTTGCACTCAAAATACAATGTTCACCCCAACATACAGTGACCTTGAGTACCTGGAAACTGCCAACACCCTGACACGCCAGCGCGACGTTGTCACTGGTGTGTCATGGAAATAGTGTCTCCAGTAATATGGCAATGGATATTTGAGTTTAAAAAAAACTTAACGTAACACACTAACAACAGATTTTGTTTAAAGATGATTCATCGTTACGAGTTCTTTATCTTACTTAACTTAGTGAAACGGTCCATGGGGGACAATTTCACTACAATATTTATCATGAAATAAAATAAGACAGAAAATTGTAGGTTTATTTTCAAAATTATTTTCACTAATGTGAACTTTAAGGTAGGCACAGCCTAAACTTGATAAATAAAACGGATTAATAACTAGCTACTGCCTGGCAAAGCGATAAAATGAACCAAAGAAACACTAATGAGCTACAATACTACTGCTGGATAAACAAGTGACACTTTACACATCTGTAATCACCAACTTTCTGCAGACTTACTTGGTTGTGGACAACTGAATCTCTGTGTGACTCCAAATGATGTCGTTAGTGAAAGCAGGTTGTTTATGATGGATATGGATGTATGTTTATAGCGTACGTGGTGTCATGCCATCTTTGAATTTTTTTAGAATGTTTATGGACAAAGTCCATGATGAGTTGTTAGCGAAACACAATGTTTCATTTTCACCCCTAGGTAAGGAAGACACTCGATTTTATGGAGTAAAATGAGTCTTAACAGCTCCTAAGAATGTTGGCGAAACGATTTCCAGTTTACTCATTGCCAGTGTTGTCTGTGACTGGACAAATCTGACGCGATATTGCACGAAACATTCACATCCAACAATTAACAAATACATTGTTGTCAACACCACAACTAAAATGAAACAAAAAACAACAACAAAATAATATTTAGGTAAATATATATAAGAAACCTTTAAAGGTAATGAAACAGTTACATTTAAAATTCATCACGATAAACCATAAAACTGGTTGAAGATGTACTTGTATCGCTTATAGCAAATAAAACATGTCCTGGTTGAGCAGATGTCGGTTGGCAGTGACGTCACAGAGGCTGTTGAACTTAATGTTGATTCAGTGATACTATTGTTGATGACAGACTGGTACACTTATTGAACCTTGCTTAACCAGTCACATCGTCATAGATGACAATGTTTTTAACATTTTCATACTTGTCAACATTAAAAAAGTACTTACAGTGAATTATTTTGACTGTTTGCTGAGCACCAAGAAAGTATGTTATGGTCTTCTTGTAAGTGCCAGTGTTCACTTCCCAGTTCAAAAAACTACTATCACCAAAAAAACGTCACAAGAACACCTCACAACACATATCTCTACATCTTATTTCTTCCACAAACTCAGGTCTGCAGAAGTGTACTAAAAACACAGTAGCAGTACAACGCATCAGTTTCTGCCTGAAAGTCAGGGGTAGAACTACCCACTAGTCTGCTAGTCCGTACACTAGTAAACATAAGGGCCGACTAGTACACATTCATAATAACTAGGTTGGTTGTCTAGTAGAGGACAATGTGTCATCCACCCCACCCTGTACCAATCAATCAAGCCTTTGTAGTCACAGTGACCCTAACCCATCAACACGCTGGGAATGTAACTAAATCCCAAGTCATTAAAACGTTGATAAGTAGCTTCATTGACTGATAAATGATGACATTTTCTTAGGCATGGCCACCAGCTATGAACTTGTCTGGGCATTATTTGTACGATTAATGGTTCTTTGATCTGTGTGATATTTTTATTTCCCTTAATACATTCCAGTAAAGTAGTTTTCATGACAGCATAATGTGAGGTAAATTTCCAGAAAATTCACAATGGTAGGGTGGTACTACCGGTAATGACCACCACAAGTGGCGTTTTTTCAATTGCGCAGTTTTTTTAATAGACCACATTTTCATTTTTTTATTAATTATTTTTGTTATTTCTGTATTATTTGTTTATTACCTTTATAAAAACTGCATTGTTTACATATACTGTTTTTAGTTTTAAAACAAATTGTAACGACTTAAATTTTTATTGTTTTTATGTTTTGCCGGACTAGTAAACATTTTGACAGGCTAGTAAACTTTTGACTTTACTAGTCCCGTTGTCTAGTAAAATAAATGCTGAAGTTCTATCCCTGCTGAAAGTACAAAAATATTTTAATACGCATCATCCATTTCCTTATTGACTATATTATTTTATTGTAATAATTTAAAAACTTCTTTAGCGCCTATATCCTTAACAAGGTCAAGCTCAGAGGCGCAACAAACAAAATCATTTGGCTAGTCATACATGGACGAGACAGGCAAAAGTTGTCATTGGAGATTGGAATTGCCGAAAATTTATGGTGGAAAAGCAATTTCAAACAACTATGTTTTCAGCTTTTTACGAACCGTGTCTACAGTTTCATCAGAAGATTTTATCGTAATAGGAGGTGATTCCAAATTGTTGGCGCAGTCACAGAGAAAGCACATTTGCCAATATTCAGCTTAGTTTTAAAGGAACAAAAAATTCTACCAAACTATAATCTATATCCACTACACTCTTCTAATACCAGATAAATCACATCGGCAAAAAGTTATGTGGCAATGCTAAAAAGTAGCAAACTGAGCAGTGTGAAATTGCAAGTCACGGTGAGGCGTGCCGCTTATTAAAGCAAAAGAAGTACTGTGTGTCTAAGAGAGAAAAATGGGTCATTAATCATCATCAAAAAGTCAGGTTGGTAGTTGGCCACATCACCCCCCCCCGGCCATCTCGCCACGTAAGCAAGTAACTTGACATTTTTACCTCATCATTCCAGAACCACCCTGATCAACCATACACAGCAATTCAAGGAAAACCCTGCCAGGAAATATCTTCTCTGTAGTTCGTTATTTATTGCAAAATTTAAGTCAATTTTAAAAAGCGATATTTTGACTTTTATACTGTCTGTTATAGTTTAGTATTTCAGTTCATAAATGCACTTATATGTATTATATAGTCAAAGAAAATTGAAAGATGGCATGCATTTCTGCCAAAAATCTAAGACTAATAGGGACAGCTATTTTTGACTCGTGTACAATGGACATGTGGCAGCTGATGTCCAGTTCACAGTGGAAAAGTGACTAACACAGCTTAGTTGTCTAGATACGGTTCAGTGAACAGATTGTTACAACCATTAGTGTACAGAGACAACATATATCCATAGTTATTAGCGCCACCTATATGCATAGTGAATTGGCAGTTGTTATAGTGACTAGACCCGCCCCTTGGCCTTAATGTTAACTAGAATAGGTCAAGTGTGCCTCCGAGTGGATGCAGCAAGCTACGAGCAGCCATCGGAATGTACCGCTAAATATTAATAAAGTTTTGTAGGTGTACCCCGGTATACTGAGTTCAAAATTATGTAATATACTTCAAAATAGGAAATATAGCACTGGTACAACTGTGAATAATTTAGTGTATTTTTTCTCGTAAATGTTAACAATGTATGAACCATTGCTAACAGGGCAAATTATATAGATGTTTTCTTCATAAATAATTAAGTAAAGGATATTGGCAAGGTAACTGCATACATATCCTCTTCAGTTCTTGTAGGCCAGTAGTCTTTTTTAGGTGTTTTATTTTTTTAAATTAATAAAAAATTATTCACCTTTTGCTGTTTTATGTATATTATATAAGTTGTGTATATATAAGTTGGAATCGTGTGTGCACCAAGTACTACACATCCTGGTGACAGTACCAGATGTCTACATTGACGCAAAACTAGTGAATGTAGCATGGCCACCTAGAACTATTCAAAAACTGCCTTCAAAATTGTGCATTCTGAAGGTTGTTTTAACCTATTCCCTGTAAAACAGAGAATAAACAAATGCATAACTACAATGTAGCAGCATGTAAACATAGCTACGGGGTGGCAATATTGGCATATTTTGAGCTAGGTGGCTTAAAAAACAGTGAGGTGGCCCACCTCGCTCATCATATAGCAAGGGAAACACTGCATAGTACTATTTTTTTTAAATAACAGTATATCATATATTGCTAACAAAGACATCAAATAGTTGAACAATAATCATAACTGCTGACATCATTCCCAACTGTAGGTCACAATAAGGTGAGACTTAAAACTTGAAAAATGCAAATAATGTTAACAGCAACATATTATTTACTGCAGATGGCAAACAGTCTGCATTGCCTTTAGGCCATGTAACCAAATCAGGTTAGCATCTGACATCATAACTGGTGGCATATCTTGGTAAACTCATATCTTATACATCATGATGAGAAAGTAGGGTCTAAAACATTACAACATATACAATCCTTATTAGTTGCCATGTAGTGGAGCGACATTTATTTTAAAATATATTGTCAAAGCTAAAGGGGGCCAATGCATAATTCTTTCCCCTGATACGACACTGCCACTGACCAAAACTCAAGTCATGACAAGCAACTGACTAAAATCCAAATGCATACGTATGCTTTTTGTTGGTAAGCATATATATATGCAATGTTCAATATTGCCACCCCCCCCCGTATGCAGTTCATGTACAACTACAGAGGACATTTCTCAGCAAGGAATGTGTCTATGTAACATCCAGTTGTCTGCTTCGCCCGCCATTGCCGTCCTGCACAAACCATGACGGCAGACTTGCCTGCCTTTGGTTGTCACGCCCGTCTCTCTTGTGTATTGGTATTCTACGGGGGGACCGGGCGAGAAAACTGCAAAAACACAACCTCTGTCCCCGACCATGTCGTCTAGGACAAGTGCAGGACACAGACTACGGTTTACCTGAGGTGACAGACAGGGTTAGGTTGAATTATATAAGGGCTGCTACCGAGGGTAAAACAAAGCGTTATGCACTTGACAATCGTTAGGCGACATGTCGCCCCCATTACGAGCGATTACGTAATATGGCAGAGCGAATACTCGCTGCTGCGCGGCGCAAAACGAACGGTTTTCGGCGCAAAAACATACCGTAGTGCTCGATGGCTTGCGTCCGATAGCCGTTGATCTGGGGTATCATGCCGCCGGTGGCGTCCATAGCCACGTACGGATCAAAATACGTGCCCTCAGCCATCGCGAACGGACGAATTACGGCGACCACGTAATGTTATGTCTCCGAGTTTGCCACTCGCTTCTGTCGCCTGTAAGCTGGCCGAGATCAGCGGCGTCGACTACGCAACCGGACGATTCCATTCAGCGTCAACGGCGGCCGCAGCCTCATAAGGTCACACATAAACCTCCATAAAACCACATCGAACACATCTGTAGTATAATGACACTAACCGTCGTTATTTCTGATCGGCAATCAACACCGGCAGTGTTTTATTAGGTGACAGATTTCGATGATTAGTATATCAGGATTAGCTTCGTAGCAACCTGTTACCCCCGCACTGACGCGACGTGACGTAACCGAGCAGTGGCCTAGATGGCTGACCAATAATCGCCATTACATAGTGTTGGCCGTAGAATGCGCAATGTTAACGATAAAGGCATATTTATAGTCTCGTAATACTGACCAGGCAATCAGCGCGAGTGACTGCGGGGACCGCCGCTGTGGGCCAACGTATATGCGGGATTGAGATGGAGAGGTGCGCTGCACCAAATGCTGGACACTGCAGTCGGCACTTGGCTTCGTTTTTGGACACAGTCGATGCCAGCGTATATAACATAACGTAACTACTCGTACAATAAATCATAACATGACGCAACAACACAACATATATAGCACATCAGCATAGCATAATGAAAACATTACAACAGAAAGTGATCAATCAAATAATGTGCACGAAAGGGGTGAACTATAATTATAGTCTAATTAATATTGTATAGGGTATATAGCCTAGGGCAAGCATATATAAAGGTGTTAGTGATTAAAAAAACGCTGTATTATAACAAACAAATGGGTATATGGGACGGAGGTACGTATTCCCTTCACCTTTAGAATTTTCATGCGCTAAGGTGACATGCATCTTGAAATTCTGAAATAAGTTGTGGCCACCGCTACCACCACCCCCACCCCCTCCCCCCGTCTTCCCATGTCAGAATCCGTCGATGGCGTATGGCGTCACCGAGTTGGTACCCCTATTCCGTCCGTCCGTCCGTCCGTCCGTCCGTCCGTCCGTCCGTCCGTCCGTCCGTCCGTCCGTCCGTCCGTCCGTCCGTCCGTCCGTCCGTCCGTCCGTCCGTCCGTCCGTCCGTCCGTCCGTCCGTCCGTCCGTCCGTCCGTCCGTCCGTCCGTCCGTCCGTCCGTCCGTCCGTCCGTCCGTCCGTCCGTCCGTCCGTCCGTCCGTCCGTCCCGTCCGCCGTCCGCCGTCCGTCCGTCCGTCCGTCCGTCCGTCCGTCCGTCCCGCCGCCGTCCGCCCGCCCGCCCGCGCCGCCGCCGCCCGCCCGCCGCCGCCCGCCCGCCCGCCCGCCCGCCCGCCCGCCCGCCCGCCCGCCCGCCCGCCCGCCCGCCCGCCCGCCCGCCCGCCCGCCGCGCCCGCCCGCCCGCCGCCGCCCGCCCGCCCGCCCGCCCGCCCGCCCGCCGCCCGCCGCCTGCCCGCCCGCCCGCCCGCCCGCCCGTCGACGCACCGTTCCGCCACGTCCTCACCCTGACACAGGAAGACGAGGGGTGCTGTTGATTTTTTGTCGGGCGCGGGGCATTGACCCGGATTTTCGGCATGACACCGCTGTCGTCGAAAGATCCCGACATCTCGGACAACTGGGGTGTGGGGGGGGGGGTGTTATTCAAATTATTCGCAGCGACGTTCAAAACTTCAATGTGTCTGTGGGGAAGCCACTCCAGGGTCCACCCACTCCAGCGCGGGCACATTCCAATGGTCTATAGGAGCAGACCCCTTAGACCCGCTTTCCAAGGAAGGGACATTTTCGACGATACTATGCATAGTTGATGAGCACACAGTCCGTCTAATAGTATATAACGAAGACTGCGAGTCTGAGGGTGACTCGCCACGGTCTTGTTTCATATTGTGGGAATCTCTTGCTTTGATCATTTCGTTATTTAATTTGTGTTATCCAATTGTTATTTTATCATTTTTAGGCTTACAGAGAGTCAGCACTAGCCTGGTTTAACGAACGTCTGTAACAGTGAATATACAAGCAGATTTTTCTTTTTAGTAAACTAGTTCCACGTTTCGCCCTATGCAGTATTTCGACCATGCATCACGGCATTGGTGAGTGGTCCCTATTTGTAGTGGCCCCATTCGTTTACTCCTTGCGCAAAACACAAAAAGTTGAAGCAACAGCGCCTTGTGATTTATCGTCGCCATGAAGCGAGAGGAATGTTGGGACACGTGACCTTGGTGGAGCTTCGAGCTATGGTTACTTTATCATAGGTGTAACATTTTCGAATTCCCTTGAGGGTGTGCATGCATGCATGTGCGCGCGTGCGTGTGTAGTTAATACCAGCATACAAACCGTTACCCATTGCTAAATACTATCGTGTTTGTCAGCAAAATGGCGCGCTTTTCCATTGTGTTCATAAGAAGAAACCATTCATGCATAATCAAAATACCGTGTCTGGAAGTCGTTTGAGCTGTCCAGATAACCATCAACAGGATCAGTTAGATGTAGACGTCAAGTTTACAGTGTTGAACTGATTATGGCTAACAAGATGTTATTTTAAAACACTGTCAAAAAGATCGGCGCCTCGCCCACTCGTGCGCACTCACACATCCACACAGTATAGTAGACACACGTACACGGATAGATACACCCACACATTCGTGCATGCACGCTCAGGTTTACCTACACATACACGCATCTTCACTGGCAACAATTTGGTTTTCGTCACCTGGCAAATGATAGAACGAACATTTGTGTCTGCATGACGCTTCGTGGGTCAGCGTCCCAGCTCTGATAACTCTTCTTTCTAGCTGCTGAATATAAACCGACAGATTATAGTTATATTATAAACACTGGTGGGTTACATGTCTGTATGATAGGGGTGTTAAGCAAGCGTTCCGCATGGTCGGACGTAGGCAGTAGTTCCGCTTGAATGAACTGGCTGTAGGAAGCAGCGGTGGTCGCGCGTAGAGCGTCGGACTGTCGGTCGAGGGCACGCTGGTGGTCAATCCCGCGCGTGGTCGCGCGGTGGAGCGTCCGGACTGTCGGTCGAGGGCACGCTGGCTTCAATCCCGCCTGGTCGCGCGGTGGAGCGCCGGACTGTCGGTCGAGGGCACGCTGCTTCAATCCCGCCTGGTCGCGCGTGAGCGCCGGACTGTCGGTCGAGGGCACGCTGCTTCAATCCCGCCTGGTCGCGCGGTGGAGCGCCGGACTGTCGGTCGAGGGCACGCTGCTTCAATCCCGCCTGGTCGCGCGGTGGAGCGCCGGACTGTCGGTCGAGGGCACGCTGCTTCAACCCCACCTGCCGCCGTTTTTCAAACTTAGGCAAAGAGATACTAAAAGCCGGTGGTCCCTTCTATCTGGTGTCTATGTCCGGGGAAGTAAAATATCCCACACATGGGGTAGATGTATAACCTGTAGTGGACTCATTAACTCTAGAGAAGGACAACTGTAATAAAGCTCGACAATACTTTAACCACAAACACGTGGCTAACACAGAGTGATGATCTATAATAACAATAGGAAGGTATTTATACACACGGCCCTCGACCAGGAACAACTCTCCAAGAATACCACATCTTCTTCTACCTCTTCGGACAAGCTTCGATGCGAAACACCCTTGAGCATCACAATAACCCCTTCTAGAGACGACCCGAACAACTGATCTCAGTTTGCATTTCAGGGTCCACGGTCACACGAGGTGAGGGCTCTGACGGTTGGGGAGCTGATCAACCCAAGTTGTTAAGTTGCTAAGTTAGATGTCTATGGACAAGGTTTAACAGATTAACTTGTAACAAGATCCGTATACATATGCATTAAATTGAGGGTATAGTGATGTAGATTTATTTTTGTCGTTATCCTGCTTTTATTCCAGCGGTTCCTAATTTTTTTCTCCGTACCCCTCCTGAGGTATGAAATGATCGCCAGGTACCCCATCACTAAAACAACATTCTATATACATTCTGTTCAACGACAACATATTATAATTATTTTTATTAATGAGATAAGCAAAATTAGACGCCTAATTTATTATAATAAGAAACTAAAGCATTGGGATAAGCTATAGCCTTTTAAAAATCGGATACTCACAGAGATAGGTGAACGGAAAATCAACAGTATTCTCACAGCCGTGGCTCCCAAACTGGGGTACGCGCACCCAGTGTATACACGAGGGGTTTTAATGGGGTACGCGAAGAATTAGCTGAAAGTAAGATTTTGGGCATCTTGTGTGCTGCTCGTAATCGCACGTTGCACAAAAGACGGAGCTTTCAGCGGAGAGACACAAATGACACATCAACCCTTGACTTAGTCACTAGTAGTAAGAAGGGAATCGACCGAGTTTTTTTCAAGTGACTGAAGGATGTGACATGCTTAACATTCAAGAAGTATTTCACCGAATGATACATCAATCTGCTCTTTTATCAAAAGTAGTAACGTAAGACATGAGGGCATACTTTGATGACGATGTCAAAATATCACAAATTAAACAGCTTCGGCCAGTCAATATTCAGACGACATGCAAGTTATAGGATTATTGGAGTTCGTGGTTAATTCAACGGTCTGCCATGATGCGTCGGAACATCTTCCCCGCCAATGTTATCAAAAAGATATTCTCGTCTAAGATGGGCGTGTCATATACGACATGCCGCCTGGTGATCTTCCGTTCACCCATACCTGTGAACACGGTAACTTCGAGTCACACTCTATTCCATAAATGTTTTTCCGAATGTGCTTGTCCAAAACCGCGTCCAGAATTGAAACTTTGTTTTAAAAAGGTAAGCTACGTACGTTTTTCAAATGTTTTTATTATAAATTCGGCGTAAAAGTAACTATAACTCCTTAATAAAATAAATTACATGTTATCGCTAAATTGAATGTAGGACTTTGTTTTTATAGTCTATATATCTACATTTTATGATAAAAAGATGGGGGTACACTGACAATCGTCTTAAAATTCCGGGGTACGCGGTAGAAACAGTTTGGGAACCGCTGTCTTACGGGAACCTCACAGTGTCCAATGCAACACGTCCGTCTTGGACGAGAACTTAGACATAGGAAGATGTCCAAGAGAGCTTTGGATGGGTCTCAGTGCAAATCTGCCTCTTTCTGGCGCAGATGAGGGAAAGTAATCTATGGAATTCCGATTTACACTGACGACAAGTTCGACTCGTTTTCACGAGTTGCTCCACGTTTCCTCTCCGAAGTTCTTCGACATCAAACGCGTTGAGATTATCAGACATGTTGAAGTTTCCAGAGTTGTCGTTCCCCACCCACGACTTCACGCTGTGTATCTGTAGTTTCTTGAAACATTGTGAAGACTTTCACATGTTTAAATGTCGTTTATCACTCCTTCTCAGGTCCAGGTTCTCCGGCCGTAGCAGTCAACATCACGCGGTGTGGAAAAGCTGTGGCAGTTGGTCCGTATGAAACCTTAGCAAAACAGAATCGTCAATGAGAACTCTATGGATTTGTTGGCGTTTATAACAACATCATCTTCGGAATGAACTCTTAGCTAATTCGGGCGGGAAGTCCTACCTTAGATGCAAGAGCGGATGGGTGAAGTCGTTTGAAAGAGAAGCATCACCTTACCTTAGGATACCTTAGAACGGTTCTGATCGTAGCATCCTCTGTGTTCCTCGACGACCAGCTCTTCTTTTTCTGAGTGTATTATTGTAAGATCACGTGTTCCGGTTCTATGATTATTTATTCTTAACGGTGCTTCATAGTCATATACAATGTCCTGGGTAGACCAGAATTTGTGTAGTCGGGTTTTAATTTTTTCTAGTGATTATGCTGGTACCACTGTTTCAGGGAGACTATTTTCGGTAACTAATTAGAAATACAGTTTTTCTTAGATTTGGGTTTAGCTCTTTCGGTGAATACTTTTAGAGAGTGTACCCTGTTTCATGTTCTTTGTGACATTTCATTATTTCTTTAAAATGTTGTTGCAGATTCGTGGTCATAAATGTTGTGTATTATTTTGTAGACTTTTATCATGTCTCCTCTTAATCTTCGATATGCTAATTAATGTAGGTAGTTTAAGTAATTTTAGTCTTTCTATATATGGTAGATCCCTCATACCCGGTAATTCTTTTGTGGTTCTTCTCTGTATGTTTTCTAAGGCTATTTTGTGGTTTATCTTATGTGGGTGCCATACTGCCATGGCGTAGTCTAGGTGCGATCTAACTATTGTTTCATAGAGTGGCAAAAAACGTTTATCTAGTAATTGGAATGTTCTTCTAATTATTTTTGTCATTTTAGTTGCCTTATTTACCACTTGGCTTATTATATGTTCTTCAAATATACGTTTGCAACCAAAGGTAACCCCTAAGTCTTTTTGTTTTTCATGTGTGTCTATTGTTTTTATAACATTGTTTATTGTCAAGGTATTTATTTTCACCTACGTAATTTTGTTTCCTATTTCCACACGTCTACGTTTGTCTGGGTGAAGTTTAAATATCCAATTTTAACCCCAATGTTCTGATGGTTATATCATGTTGATGTATACTGTTCATTTAGTGCTTCGGCAAGTGTAAAGGAAGCATATTGTTGTGTACAATCAAGGCAATAGGTTTTAAAATCATCTAAATAGTATACAGAACTTAAAAACCCTTGTTTGGAATTAGTGATTTAGGGTCATTTAAAAAATGGCCGCCAATTTTTATTTAGCCGTACGTTAATAATGTTTCATCTAGAGAAATAATTGTGGTGTGTATATATATATGTTCTATGGGACAAGGATTTCAAACAAACAATGTTTGGAATTTTCCGGCTTTCGCGTCCGCCATTTTAAAAGATGGCGGTCGTCAATACAAATGATACAATATCTCAAAAACTACATCACATTGAGCAGTAATGTTGACGACATTGGATAGATTGATGGATAGCGATATACACCAATGCACATTTTACCTTCACTAACATTCATATATTCACCATTTTTAAAGATGACGTGCGGCTCAGCCATTTACCCATACTATCTAAGAACTATGCGTAATCTAGAGCCAAAACATTTATGCCAAGATGTAAGGTTTTTAGATATGAGTATTTAAATTGTATTATTTTTAACCTTTATTGACTTTCAAATATCCGCCCTTTTTAATATCCGCCATTTTTTAAGATGGCGCCCGACAAAATTAAAAAAATTATTATACGCATAGTTTAAAACTACGTGATTTAGATACCAACAGTTGATGTCAAAATACAAAAATTTTGGAAGTAATTATGTGTTGTATTACTTTTGACTTATCCATCATTCTAATAGATGGCCCCATCAAACAGTATTATTTCTGTGTCTTAAGAGAGCCTGTTATCCCTGTCTTATGATCTATGTATCGTCGAACCTTGAAGCTGATGTGGAAATATAGATGTTTGGAGGCAACAAGTTAAAGATAGCTCTTTGATATTCTGTCAAGCGGACAGTGTTGGCCAATTCAAACATTGGTTTATTGATTTCAAAATTATACACCATCAGTTGAACACCATGAACATTTCCCTACGCAAATATCCACAACTGGTACCCACCCATTCAGACCAGGGGCAAAAATGAGATCCACCGTGGCAACATGTTAGATTTGTTTTGTGTAAGCATTTTACTATAACTGTATTGCAATAGTAGTAATGACGAATATAGCACATTAAATGGCTAGGAAGACTGCCAAAAACACATCGCACACACAAAATAGACTTATATCTAAGACAATTTTTATTAAGCGAAATTGTTACAGATCCATTTGAAATTGCATACGATCATAATAATGATTTCAGCAAAAACAATGGATGCGCCTTGCATACATAATGGAATCACGACGATGCAGCAACTCAAAGAATCACAGTAAACACTTTACATATTCTAACTTCGCATATGAAAACCATCCAACCATTAGTAAATTTTGAGATTTACAAAAACAGAAGTTACCATCATCTTATAGCACAAACACGCCTGTAATGAAGACACAACGGCCGACGTTCATCAAGACATCGATGCACTGGTACACTTAACTAGAGCTCACTCTCACAACAGGCACGCAACACAAGTCATCAACCACAGAAACACGGGAACATATTGATAGGAAGCATGCAGCAGTTTGAACAGTGGCGACAACAACACATTTCACGTTACACGACTTGCATACGACAGACAAACAGCAAGTGTTCCGCACTGCAGAGAGCGCTGTCACGTCCGCAAGGGACGCACAAGAACTTCCGAGACGGCCGGCGAGAGGAAATCACCAATCACCAACAAGAAAATATCTTTACAGTTCTATGTTTCTGGCATATATCGTCGGCATGTGCCAATTCATTTTTTCTGTACATTTTTTCTCTACCTAACAAAATATAGACACCGGCGGCAGTGACTTCCGTGTTAAGAGTGCGTTTGGCACGCCCACCAAATCCGACACACACACGCACACAATCTACACCGCAAACACATGCATGGCAACCAAATCTGTTTCCATGGCGATAGTAAGCACTGCAGCTGTGGCTAGGTTAACCGACTCGTGTACAACACGGCATGTTCATGATTTGCAAACATTGATACTGTTGGTACTGACCCAATTTCTCATTGCCACTGACAATGACCTACTTTCTTGTCACCAATGGCAACAACCTACTTTCTTATCACCATTGGCAATGGCCTACTTTCCTGTCACCAATGGCAACATCTTTTTTGTTGCCACTGGCAACGCCCTACTTTCTGGTCACCACTGGCAGTCAATACATTATTCCAATGAAAGCATGGGTAATGTTAATCAAACCACAATAACTCCCACAGGGAGAAAACAACACTGCGATTTATGCTCTTTACCAAAGTAGTGTCTTGTCTCTCTCTAGCTACAAATGTAGACCCAATGACTGACATCTAACTATGAGACACGAACCTACACAGCTCCCAGGATATCCACCTATGCTATGATACCGCGCATACCTTAGTTAACTTCCATTCGGCTGCGCATACTCCACTGCACCTCGTGCATTTTATAATTTATATTCTACACTTTACACATACAAGTAACCACGCAGCAAACCAGCTCCAGCACCAAAGGTGTGTCATGATCCGACTCTATGTTACAGCTGTGTTACAGCAGTGTTACAGTCCATGATACAAATGTTACAACCATTTACAGACCAGGAGCTTTCAAGGAACACATAATTGAAAGCCCACCATTCGGTGAAGATCAAACAGGGTTAAGTGGGGCGAAGGATTATGCGGAAATGACATTAGATGCAGCGTTAGATCTGAGTAACAATAGGCAAGAATAGTCTAACTCCATAACGACAGGGCACACATGGACTTGCACAAAAACAGGTGTAAGTGCCAGGATGCTGGACGTACACAGCAGACAGATGCGTAGTTGAGATGTTAGCGATCCGACAAGTTTAAACTGTCTGTAGAGGCAAGCTGATTGTTTGTTGGCACCGTACTGCTCCACTGAGGCATTCACCCTCTCGCGGAGTGCCCTTGTCACTACCCCATTTGGTAGCCACTAGACGTGTCCTCTGTGTTGCTGTCGGCTGCTTGTTCTCTCCGAGACGCCATCGCTCGCTTTATGTACAGGTTCAGCAACTTTGTCTGCAACAAACAACACTCGCTGCAAAACCCACACAGATTGACAATTGTTTTATTTTTACTTCTGCACATACCACTGCAAGTATTTTTTCTAAGTTCTACTTCACCAATGTGCAGATGTATTGACATAAATTTGAATATATTTTTGTAGAAGTTATATGAATATATTGCACTTGATCTCAAGTGTTGCCAACAAATGTAGACATTAGAAATTTCATGAGAGAACACCGTTACAGATGTCAAAGGCCAATTTGGGGTACAAACAAATATTTCAATGCTCTACAAACTGTCAACAGTAAACTGCACCTACAGTTATCCCAGGGCTATCAACATCTATCATCTGCAGGGACCATACAATAAAAATACAGCAATCATCGTAACTGTGCTCTGAAGTCATGATGTTCTCATAAAGTCTTACGGAGAAGGCGCTGCATTTAGTGGAAAAGTCTCACGAGAATCATATGGCTGATAGTCTCTGAGAGACAGTGAATGAATCATAAAAGTAACGTCCTCACTGATACGACAGCAAATTTTTGTGTTTTGAGAAAGCCCCTTAAATTTAACAACTGATATAAGTAAGGATGCATTTTCTCAAGAGCTCATTGTCTCACTAAACCAGCATGAGTATGACTGACCTTGCTGTCGTTCAGGTCGAGCAGGTATGGTTTGAGGCGCTCAGCACCGGCTGACATGTGCAGGGACACGAGGCAGAAGACACTCGCCTTGCGCACGCTGCTCTCAACGCTGTCGTAACCCTGGCAACCACAGACACACCCCACTGGTCAAAGACAGGTACATCGTTTATGGAGTGCACTGGCGCAGTGGCTAGAGCACTAAGTGTCGAATCCTGTGTTATTGTTTCAAATCTTAGCGAAATTTGTTTGCTTTATGTTGCCTCAGTTCACTCAGGTGTATGAATGACTGTCTTCCTACATACAGACAGTAGTTGACATCCGTGTACTAAGTGTCTCTAACCACTGTTGCATGGGTGGATGCTTCCAAGAGAAATCGAGATCGATTGAGCAGGTCTGCCAGGAAGAGAATGGAAAGAGCACATTTGGATTGGTCCTAAGAGAGTGTAAAGAGCTCATTTGGATTGGTTCTAAGAGAGTGTAAAGAGCTCATTTGGAGTGGTCCTAAGAGAGTGTAAAGAGCTCATTTGGAGTGGTTCTAGGAGAGTGTAAAGAGCTCATTTGGATTGGTTCTAAGAGAGTGTAAAGAGCTCATTTGGAGTGGTCCTAAGAGAGTGTAAAGAGCTCATTTGGAGTGGTTCTAGGAGAGTGTAAAGAGCTCATTTGGATTGGTTCTAAGAGAGTGTAAAGAGCTCATTTGGATTGGTTCTAAGAGAGTGTAAAGAGCTCATTTGGAGTGGTGCTAAGAGAGTGTAAAGAGCTCATTTGGAGTTGTCCAAAAAGAGTGTAAAGAGCTCATTTGGAGTGGTCCTAAGAGAGTGTAAATAGCTCATTTGGAGTGGTCTTAAGGACACTCTGCTACATGAGAACTTGTGTTATGTTAATACAAATATATATGGCATTTTTTTATAGAAGTGTCAAGTCCCCAAAACAATTTACACTTTACTCCCTGACAGAAACATTTAACTCAAACACCATCACAACTTCTCCAGGAAGCATTCAGCCACACTGCAATTACTGGGCACTGACTATTCATACACAAATGCCCAGCACTGCCGTGGACTCATTCACATAGCTCAGTGACTGGGGCAATAAGCCATGAATGAACCAGCCCAAGGAATAACGCACAGGAAGATGTGAATCAGGATCTCTCAGCTGACAGTCTCACATTCTAACCACTAAGCTACGGCAGCCCACAAACCAACTTTTTATTTCAGAGCAGATTTCCTTCATAGTCAGTATTGCCTACAATGCCTAGTTACCCAGTTAATGTACTTGTATAAAATAAATGTGCCTGTCCCTCCTTAGGTGTATGTGTGTGTGTGTGTGTGTGTGTGTGTGTGTGTGTGTGTGTGTGTGTGTGTGTGTGTGTGTGTGTGTGTGTGGTGTGTGTGTGTGTGTGTGTGTGTGTGTGTGTGTGTGTGTGTGTGTGTTGTGTGTGTGTGTGTGTGTGTGTGTGTGTGTGTGTGTGTGTGTGTGTGTGTGTGTGTGTGTGTGTGTGTGTGTGTGTGTGTGTGTGTGTGTGTGTGTGTGTGTGTGTGTGTGTGTGTGTGTGTGTGTGTGTGTGTGTGTGCGTTTGTGCGTAGGTGTGTGGATTTGCAAGTAAAATGTGGTCAATATTAACATGCATATGTGAAATATGGTTGCATCTACAAGGTGGTCTTAATAACAGGGTGGCCTTTTGGTGAAGGTGGTCCAGTGGTGATAGAGGTGAACACTGTACCTTGAGAAGTCCCGGTACTATGTCTGGCACCATCTGTGACACTGCATCCCCGGGAAGAGCCTCTATCACCTGGGAGAGGGAAAACAGACAGATGGTGAGGTACTTACTTTTATCACATTTTAACGAAGACCTGAACAAAATCTGATGTCATATAGCCATATTTTATATCTAAGACTCAGAGATCACGTTAAAGTCACCTCAACCTGGGACATAAAAGTAGAGAACCATTGAGGACTACAAGCACTGAGTGTGGTCACTATCAGACTACAAGCACTCTGGTAGTGACCACACTTAGTGCCAGCACAGAACGGTTGGCTTGGTAACAATGTCTGGAAAGATGCTGACTAGTGAGTGAGACGTCAAATCACAACATTGACTCGTTGCCTAGTGCTTGAAACAATTAGAAATAGAAATCACATAGCCTATGTTACCTTGGTCTGCATCTTGATAGCGGCCAGGGTGACGGGGTAGTCGCCTGTCATGACGATGGGGGTAAGGATGCGGGCACACTGTTCCGGGGGGATGGAGTTGACAAGGGTGGTTGCACATTCCTCCGCTGCCCTCGTCACCTGTGGGGTGCAATGTGGGTGCAATGTGTAATATATTTTTGTAATGGTTAAAGCCTTCACAACCCAAGGTGGTGCAATTCATTCTAAACTTCTATAATTTTTATCATCTCAAACGGGGAAAATGTATAATATTAAACTTCTATATTGTTTACATATTAGGGAACTAAAAGCACATAATATACAACTTCTGCAACATGTAGATCCTTAACAACCGAAGGGTGTGCAGTGCATAATACTACACTTCTATAACATCTAGGTCCATGGCAAGCCAAGTTTAACAGTTTGTTTGTTGAAGAATGATAAAAAACCACAAAACCTGGGGGGGAAGGCAAAGACGATTTATGGTAGAAATAGAATTTTTAAACATCTTCAGAGTTCTTAATTAAATAAAACATAACAAATAATATTTTTAATGACACTGCCAAGATCTGGTATGTAATTTATGTTCAAAATAAATTAACTTCTCAAGAAGGTTGTAGATAACAACTACCAGGTCGTACTGTACTATACCGTACCGTACCGTACCGTACCGTACCGTACCGTACCGTACCGTACCGTACCGTACCGTACCGTACCGTACCGTACCGTACCGTACCTTACTGTACTGTACCGTACCTCTTTCACTGGGTCTTTGTGTGCATCGAGCACTTTCATTATGGTGAGTTCTGCGTAGTCAGAGAACCGACACGGCTGATACTTGAGCAGCTCCTTCAACGCTCGCAACGACAGCGCCCTCGTGTGGCCCTGCGACAAACAACACACACTACATTTGATCCAACTCCAGACCAATCTAGCTATGCAATGAAGATGCTAAGACCTTACCTATACTATCTACATACACTGGTATGTACGCTATACTATAGCTGAAGAAACATCAAGTAGCTGCCAAGACATTTATAGAAAGGTTTAGCCTCATGTAAACTGACGAATGAGGTAGACATGTACATCAGGTAATAGGTCGTCACGCCTCCAGACTATCATAGCTCACACTTTGGGGATTTGTGTGACAGCTCAGTGATTTGTGTCAACACTGAACTGTTGAATTCAAAAGTATGTCTCCCTTGTCAAAACATATTTGTACAGTCAGTACAAATACATGAACTTTACACAGTATAAAATTATTTTTGATAACAAATGGACAACTTCCTTTTAAGCATATATTCCTTATATCAAATGTCACTGCAGCAAGTGTTCACTGTATTTAGATAAATCATTTGCTCTGGGTGCAATGATCTCAGAAGTAGCCTAATGCCTACTGGGAAAATCGTAGGTTAATTGAGCGCAGTTACAAGACAAAGCAGTGAGAGTGGAGTTGAACTACTGTGACACGTACATCGTTGTCACCAAGTGTCTCCAACAGCAGTAGGAGGATCGTCTTGAAGTGATCATCCCAGATGGCAGCACAGTTGTCTCGCGTCATCTTCATCAGCTGGTGCATCGCTTGGATACGTTGTTCATGTCTACAACAAACCAAGCAGTGCTCGTTTAAAAATATAAATATGCATTGACATGACTTAGGTAACTTTGTCTAAAATACACTGTAAATGAGCACAATAATTACTGCTAAGTGAAGCTGATACAAACAAACAGCTGTAATCAGCTGACAAAAACACACAGCTGTAATCAGCCGACAAAAACATACAGCTGTAATCAGCCGACACAAACACACAGCTGTAATCAGCCGACACAAACACACAGCTGTAATCAGCCGACACAAACACACAGCTGTAATCAGCCGACACAAACACACAGCTGTAGTCAGCTGACACAAACACACAGCTGTAGTCAGCTGACACAAACACGCAGCTGTAATCAGCTGACACAAATACACAGCTGTAGTCAGCTGACACAAACACACAGCTGTAGTCAGCTGACACAAATACACAGCTGTAATCAGCTGACACAAACACACAGCTGTAGTCAGCTGACACAAACACACAGCTGTAGTCAGCTGACACAAACACACAGCTGTAGTCAGCTGACACAAACACACAGCTGTAGTCAGCTGACACAAACACACAGCTGTAGTCAGCTGACACAAACACACAGCTGTAATCAGCTGACACAAACACACAGCTGTAGTCAGCTGACACAAACACACAGCTGTAGTCAGCTGACACAAACACACAGCTGTAATCAGCTGACACAAACGAGTGCATTATATAATCAGCCAGGCCACTGGTCTCATGACCTGCCAGTCCTAACACACACATTCCTGTCATCCATGGTCCCATTGCTTGTGGTTCCTATTGTCTGCAATCCCCATTTTTATGATCCCTGTAGCCCACAGTCCCATCACCCACAGTCCCATCGCCCACAGTTCCCATCACCCACAGTCCCATCACCCACAGTCCCACCACCCACAGTTCCCATCACTCACAGTTCCCACCACCCACAGTTCCCATCACCCAGTCCCCATTACCCACAGTTCCCATTACCCACAGTCCCCATCACCCAGTCCCCATCACCCACAGTTCCCATCACCCACAGTTCTCATCACCCACAGTCCCATCACCCACAGTTCCCACCACCCACAGTCCCATCACCCATAGTCCCATCACCCACAGTTCCCACCACCCACAGTTCCCACCACCCACAGTTCTCATCACCCACAGTCCCATCGCCCACAGTTCCCATCACTCACAGTCCCATCCACCCACAGTTCTCATCACCCACAGTCCCATCGCCCACAGTCCCATCGCCCACAGTTCCCATCACTCACAGTCCCATCACCCACAGTCCCATCACCCACAGTCCCATCACCCACAGTCCCCATCGCCCACAGTTCCCATCGCCCACAGTTCCCATCACCCACAGTCCCATCACCCACAGTTCCCATCACCCACAGTTCCCATCACCCACAGTCCCATCACCCACAGTTCCCATCACCCACAGTCCCCATCGCCCACAGTTCCCATCGCCCACAGTTCCCATCACCCACAGTCCCATCACCCACAGTCCCATCACCCACAATTCCCATCACTCACAGTTCTCATCACCCACAGTCCCCATCACCCACAGTCCCCATCACCAACAGTCCCCATCACCAACAGTCCCCATCACCAACAGTCCCCATCACCCACAGTCCCCATCACCCACAGTCCCCATCACCCACAGTCCCCATCACCCACAATTCCCATCACCCACAGTCCCCATCACCCACAGTTCCCATCGCCCACAGTCCCATCACCCACAGTTCCCATCACCCACAGTCCCATCACCACAGTCCCATCGCCCACAGTCCCATCACCCACAGTTCCCATCACCCACAGTCCCACCACCCACAGTCCCATCACCCACAGTTCCATCGCCCACAGTCCCCACCACCCACAGTCCCCATCACCCACAGTTCCCATCACCCACAGCCCATCACCCACAGTCCCATCACCCACAGTCCCATCACCCACAGTCCCATCACCCACAGTCCCATCACCCACAGTCCCCATCACCCACAGTCCCCATCACCCACAGTTCCCATCGCCCACAGTTCCCATCACCCACAGTCCCATCACCCACAGTCCCATCACCCACAATTCCCATCACTCACAGTTCTCATCACCCACAGTCCCCATCACCCACAGTCCCCATCACCAACAGTCCCCATCACCAACAGTCCCCATCACCAACAGTCCCCATCACCCACAGTCCCCATCACCCACAGTCCCCATCACCCACAGTCCCCATCACCCACAATTCCCATCACCCACAGTCCCCATCACCCACAGTTCCCATCGCCCACAGTCCCATCACCCACAGTTCCCATCACCCACAGTTCCCATCACCGACAGTCCCATCGCCCACAGTCCCATCACCCACAGTTCCCATCACCCACAGTTCCCACCACCCATAGTCCCATCACCCACAGTTCCATCGCCCACAGTCCCCACCACCCACAGTCCCCATCACCCACAGTTCTCATCACCCACAGCCCATTCACCCACAGTCCCATTCACCCACAGTCCCATCACCCACAGTCCCATCACCCACAGTCCCATCACCCACAGTCCCATCGCCCACAGTCCCATCGCCCACAGTCCCATCGCCCACAGTCCCATCACCCACAGTCCCATCGCCCACAGTCCCCATTGCCCACAGTCCCATCACCCACAGTCCCATCACCCACAGTCCCCATCACCCACAGTTCTCATCACCCACAGCCCCATCACCCACAGCCCCATCACCCACAGTCCCCATCACCCACAGTCCCCATCACCCACAGTCCCATCACCCACAGTCCCCATCACCCAGAGTTCTCATCACCCAGAGTTCTCATCACCCACAGTCCCCATTGCCCCAGTCCCTATTGCCTGTGGCTACCCTTGCACTTAGCGCCCCCTGTGGCCACATGCAGAAACTACTGACAGGTACATGTAGGTAGGCACTCACCGTTCGTTGTGATTGGAAAGTTCGGCAAGAATGTCTTGAATGAGGTCAGCTTGATCTTGATCTGTAAATATCGACAGAGATGAACAGAGACATGAGGAGACATCAATGTCATTGTGGACCACATCGTCTGCACAGAGACCAACTGAAGGGAACTAGTGAACCACGCATGCTACAGTTCTAGTACTGATAAGTACTCAAGGAAGACACTAGGTGGCACTACAGAAAGGTCCAACTTTTTTGAGTTGGCACAAAAAATGCCTGTAGAATTTTGTCTTATTGATGAAACTCCAAAATACAAAATTAAGACAAAGTAAAGTCTGCATTAACTATTATATTTTCGCTATAACTATGAAAATGGTCAACTAGAGATGACAAATATTCTGTATGTATCATGTACATTTACTTTCTTATAATGATCAAATTGACATAAAAACACGTGTGCATTACGTAATTTACGTCGAGGGCTTGTGACGTACGAGTTTACTGTTGCTACTATAACTTAACTTACAAACAGCCAATAGTCATTATCATAATGCACATTAAATGTACACTGATGTCTTCAGTTAAAGTGACATTACCAACCATTTCAAACAAAACTGTGAAATCACTGGTGTAATTCAAATATATTTAGTTTTTTTGTAAATTTTGATTATTAGTAAACTAATTTTATTCACACGACATGTAGAAATGTAGAGATATGTGCAGGGAAACCTGGAAAGGTGGTCATTTACTGTGTCAAGGTGGACCAGGGTCAAGTGTGTTGACTTCTGAAGACAACTGTGAGAAGGTGGTCACTTATGTTAATACTGCGTCAACTTCAACATCAGCAGTGTCTGTGTTAGCTGATAGCAGTGTGGGTGCTTCCGTGAGGGGTTAGGGGTGCTTCCGTGAGGGGTTGGGGTGCAGAGGTTGTAACACGGTGGGTAACGTGGTGGCTGTATTCTCAAACTGACTATTTCTGGCGATCTAAAAAATCTACAAAACCCTTTTTGCGTATTTATGTTTTTTCAGACAACTGAAAATTTATTTATAAAATTTTGATGTCCGAAATACAGAAGGCAGACTGTCAAAAACCACCTAATTGCAATTTCCTGCTGCAAACAAAATTTACATAATAATAGCTGTCATTGAAATTATCTTTCACTTTGTATGAGAAACAGGCCACAGACTGAGACAGACAGAATAACCATAACTGTGTATTTTAGGAAACACTAAAACTATAATAAAGTAATACTTTTTTATTTTACATTTACGTGTTTGAGTAGCAATGAGTACACATAATTATATTCATTACAGTGATTGTAATGAGGTTCCATCACATAAAATGTTCAAGAATGGTATGTATTAAAACAAACTTAAAAAAGTTTATATTTATGACAAAGTGAATCCAATGTCTTTACAGGTGTGCTGGGGGGGGGGCAGTTTTGGGTTTACACAACGACTGGTGGACAAACTTCAACTACAACATTTCAGTCTGGACAGTCATACTAACTACACATTACTTACACATTATATACACCACATGTGTGTAACACGTATGTATACAGATGACATGTGTGTAGCAAGTTTTGTACACGTAACATATGTAACAAGTATTCGTACACATCACATGTGTGTAACAAGTATTTGTACACATGCATACATACTTTGTTAATGTCATTTTGATTATGGTGGATGTATGTGCATACATACATATAGTTGTATATACATAAAAACACATAAACGCACACATGCGTATGTGCGCACTCACACACATACACGGCCAATGGCCATCCAACTAACTCCACTGCATAACACGCAGGAGACAAATACAAGAACACTCCATTACCTGGTAAATCTATTTTGAACAACAGTGTTTCTATATTTTCTTTACATTATTAAAATAATACTGCACATTTGCTTGATTTTTCACCTTAAATTAAATTATGCTACCATAGGGTAGTCTAGTATTCTGTCTATAAACACTTACCAACATACCAGTCTACTGTACTAAGTGCAACTAATTTCTAGTAACAATATCTAAATATCTACACAAAGCCACCCGAGTCTGCACTAAATATGCTACATTATTTCTATAAGTAAATCTGCCTTGTTTGGCTGAAATATTACTAAACTGCTAATAAGTTCTAGAAGCAGGTTCCATAGCATAAAATCGGAGCGCTGGTGGAGAGTTGTTGATTCGCTACACAGCTATGGCGAGAACACAAAAGCATGCAGTGCATCCTGGGTAATACTGTGGTGATCGCACGCTGTGACACTACACACGCTGAGCAGGCAGGCAAACAAAACGAAGCAACAGGCGGGGCCAACCTCCCTTAGCTCACCATTTTTACTGGGCATGCCCAGAAGCGTCTTCCATGGCGCTGGCAACAGATAAAAGTGGGAACTGGGTTATGGCAAACGGAACAGACGGAAAGCCACCTAGAGACGTAAGCGACCGATGACAACGATGGATTGTGTGGGCTACAAAAGTGACAACTAAAAACAAAACGTGTTCGATATCGGCATGGCAACGCACGAACATAATACAACACGGGGACAACACACATAAAAAGCAGTCTGGCAGCACCAGGTGACTGGTGACAAAGAATGCTCTAGGGAAAGGTGTTATAGGTGTTATATGTCTTGTGGTAATATCACTGATATTGTGGTTGATTAAAAATGTTTTAAACCTAACAGCAACATTCTTCCAAATCAGCAAGCTGTTTATGCCAGAGTAGGTTTTCTTTGTAAAGAAAGTTTTAATCTGATCAGTTCTGAGCAAGCTTGTTGAAAAAGATACTTGCCACCGGAATAAATTCACACCATAAATACTGCTTACATTTGTTCATGACTTATGACCAAGTCTACATACATTAATAGTGTTGCTATGACTACTATTCACTGATAGTAATTTAATATGACTGAAAGTAATGAACCTGATATTATGACTAATAATATGACTGAAAGTAATCTAATAATATGACTGAGTAATGAATCTGATGATAAAGGATCTCTTACATAAGCGTTAGCTTAGACAATAACATTAATCTAATGAATTGCTCTGCTGTAATAAAATGAGCCATAAATTAGCATCAACAATACTTTTCTGCAACAGAAAACAATGTCAGCACATAATATTAATCTATGGAAATGTGAACAATATTGGAAAGACATAATTATTAATAGAAAATAAAAATCCTTAGCCCAGTCAGAAATATACCACACTGAATTAATTTAAACTTCAACATTTGACCACAAACTATGACCTTGAACTATAACCTCAACCTCTGATATGAGTGAAATAGTGGCACTACCACTAAACATAGCAGTCCAGTTTGTTATATATCAAACAAAAGTATAATTTCTTGAAACCTTTTAGGTAGACTTCAAAAACTGTAAAACAATAATTAAAAAGCAAAAAAATGAGATTGAATACAGAGAAAAACATTTAGCTTAATGAATGAGAAACCAACTATTTTGTGTTGATAAATAACCCACCCTTTTGTGACATTTGTTCAATTTGTCTTCACACAAACTCCCACTGCCAGCATTTCCGTAGTCAGCAGATGACTACTTTCATTAATTATTTTCCGTGAAAATTAATATTTTTTGATATACCCTTCCTTCACCAATGTTGCTTTGTACAACATTAGTTTATAATAAACATAAATAGAGTATCTCCTTTAAGTGTAAAATAAAAACTACCCCCTTTCAGACTGAATATGAACAGACTAGCTCCCTTTAAAAGTAAACACAAACTGTCTCCCTTTTAACTTAGAGATGAACTCCCTCGAGTCACACAGAATCACATCACAAGTTCAACTTCACCACAAGAACATTCACAGGTCTACGTGGCCAACGTACTGCTCTAGGACTGTTCAGAAGACTTTGGATGGTTTATTATTCCCCGAGACCAAGAGAAGACTCCCAGAATGCCTCATTCTTCTACAACACCGACTTCTAGACAAACATGCACACTGGGTGCTACTGACCGGAGTGCCCTCTAGTGTTAAGAGAGAACACTATACAACACCGTACGACCAATATCACGCCGACACTGTATTCTTACCTTCGTTGAAGAGCTCGCTCTCGACATCAAAGACGGCTTCTTGCATCGCCGATTTGTTATACCCATTTACCCCCTGGAAATGAAGATAGAAATGTATGGGGTGATTAAAATAAAACAGAATACAGCCAGTACCACATAGGCAAAATGTAGCAAATCTTCAAATATATTTTTGTTGTATCATTTTGGAATACAGTATTTTTACATGTTTGAATACATACAGTGCACAGTGATGGTGAGGTTTCTGACATCAAAATGTATTAATGGAATTTTGTTCTGTTTTTGAGAGTTGAGTTTTTTATTTTCCATGTCCGTTGTTACTACTTTTAGCTATCCAAATCCAATGCCACTTATGTATACGTGTATCCACATTCACACAGGACCCAGCTAGTCCCACGATAAAGTGTATACACTGCATGGGAAGTGTCTTTCACATGCCTGACCAAGAAGAAATTATGGACACTGGGAGCAAGATACAGTGGGCTACAGACAGAGACAATCACGTCTCTGTGATCCACGATAAGTTACAGACAGTTACCCCTTGTGTGGCTCAGACACCAGATAGAAAGGGCTCTTCTGAAAGACACTTAAGGTTAAACATGGCAGCAGGTGAACTATACCACCCCAACCAACCCTCCAGCATCTACCACGAGACCATCACCCCCACTCCGTCACTCAGGTACATCAAGTACCTGTTCTACTACAACACAAGGCTGTCTCACACTCACCTCCTCCTGGTAGTGGCTAGGGTTGTACTGTAGACGCCTCTTGTTGCCCATGTTGTCAGGGCTGCCTCTCAGGTCCTGGATGCCACTGTCCTGTGACGTGCTGCAATCACGGCAGTCACATGACCCGGTCAACAGGTCATCCAAACAATGGGGGTCATCATATAGATGTCTATTTTTGCACAACATTATTGCCATTATTCTATTCCAAAAACTAACTATGCTGCCACTGACAGTGGTTGCTGTGTTGTTTCTTATCCTCAGTTCTTTTCTATCTCAAATTGACACGGACTGACATTACATCATCTCTGAGTTGTACTGTATTTATTCAGTCCCAGGCACAGGAATGATAACTGAAACACCTACACATTATAATCACACGAACTATACCATCCCCAAAAAATCCAGGTTTTTACATCAAATATACACCAGGTTTTGAACTTGGAGGGGTGTCATGATATGCTTTTCACTGACATGTTGTTCTTCATAAAGCTGTTGTTTCACAAAGTAGGTCTTAAGCCATGTAAAGGTCTGTACCTCTCTCGTTCCTTGCGGATCTCATCGAACTGATTGCTCAGTTTGCTCAGACTCTGTATGTCTGCCGATGTCTTCCTGAATGAGTTGTAGATCTCCTCTGGATTCATGTTCTCCGTGTCCACCTCGTCCATAGGCCTGGAGAACAACACGCCCTCTGTGAGACATCTACTCACTAACACGCCTCTGTGAGACATCTACATCACTGCATGCCTTGTAGACTCTCTCATAAAGTCTGCCGAGTCTTCTAATCATGTACACGTCCTCTGGATTCATGTTCTCCGTGTCCACCTCGTCCATAGGCCTGGAGAACAACACGCCCTCTGTGAGACATCTACTCACTAACACGCCTCTGTGAGACATCTACTCACTAACACGCCCTCTGTGAGACATCTACTCACTAACACGCCCTCTGTGAGACATCTACTCACTAACACGCCTCTGTGAGACATCTACTCACTAACACGCCCTCTGTGAGACATCTACTCACTAACACGCCCTCTGTGAGACATCTACTCACTAACACGCCTCTGTGAGACATCTACTCACTAACACGCCCTCTGTGAGACATCTACTCACTAACACGCCCTCTGTGAGACTCTACTATACACGCCTCTGTGAGACATCTACTCACTAACACGCCCCCTCTGTGAGACATCTACTCACTAACACGCCCTCTGTGAGACATCTACTCACTAACACGCCTCTGTGAGACATCTACTCACTAACACGCCCTCTGTGAGACATCTACTCACTAACACGCCTCTGTGAGACATCTACTCACTAACACGCCTCTGTGAGACATCTACTCACTAACACGCCTCTGTGAGACATCTACTCACTAACACGCCTCTGTGAGACATCTACTCACTAACACGCCCTCTGTGAGACATCTACTCACTAACACGCCCTCTGTGAGACATCTACTCACTAACACGCCCTCTGTGAGACATCTACTCACTAACACGCCCTCTGTGAGACATCTACTACATTTTCACTCATACGCCTCTGTGAGACATCTACTCACTATCACGGCCTCTGTGAGACATCTACTCACACCCTCTGAGACATCCTCTAACGCCCTCTGTGAGACATCTACTCACTAACACGCCCTCTGTGAGACATCTACTCACTAGTACGGCCTCTGTGAGACATCTACTCACTAACACGCCCTCTGTGAGACATCTACTCACTAGTACGGCCTCTGTGAGACATCTACTCACTAGTACGGCCTCTGTGAGACATCTACTCACTAGTACGGCCTCTGTGAGACATCTACTCACTAACACGCCCTCTGTGAGACATCTACTCACTAGTACGGCCTCTGTGAGACATCTACTCACTAACACGCCCTCTGTGAGACATCTACTCACTAGTACGGCCTCTGTGAGACATCTACTCACTAACACGCCCTCTGTGAGACATCTACTCACTAACACGCCCTCTGTGAGACATCTACTCACTAACACGCCCTCTGTGAGACATCTACTCACTAGTACGGCCTCTGTGAGACATCTACTCACTAACACGCCCTCTGTGAGACATCTACTTACTAGTACGGCCTCTGTGAGACATCTACTCACTAACACGCCCTCTATGAGACATCTACTCACTAGTACGGCCTCTGTTACATCTTCACTCCAACTCTTGTGACATCACAACACAAGGTTCAACTAGCACTGTCATTGGCAGTTTTCACCACAAATTGAATTATTTAAATTAATTTGTTTCTGCCTGTGAAGTGGCGTGACTAACAGCCTCTCTCACACAGACAGTCAATGTCCCCACTCAGAGAAAAACATATTTCCTACAATTTCACAGACAATTTTATATTTAAATTATTCTCCAAACTCAAAAATGTATGCCAGGATATGCAACATCTGCACTGTTCACAAAACTGTACTCCAAATAAAGCTGTATGGCTAAAATAAATTATGGGTTAAAAAGCAAAATTGATATGTATTTTTCTTAATAAAATTACAGAGAATATCTTTGTGTCTATTTCAGAGAGTTTATTTAGTATATTATGTTCGATCAGGTAATCCCTGCAAGATGTGACATCGCAGCATTTTACAACAGTGCCGAGACACGTGTAAGGTGACATGACCAAGAGCTACAAGTGCGCCACCTGGAGGGAGACGGGCGGTATCGGTTGGAGAGGCCAGCGGGTGGACTGATGGCATTGCGAGGTGTCAGAGGCTCAGACATGTCCTGGCTGTAACTGCGTAGGTGATTGTGTAGGATCTTAGTAGCTCCCTCCTGTTGACAAAACAACAACAGCACCTGGGTTAACAAGACGGCACACGTTTATCTAGAGACCTGTCCACCCATCACTTAGACAGGTACACGTTTATCTAGAGACCTGTCCACCCATCACTTAGACAGGTATAGTTCAGTTTGGATGGGTACACATTAAACTGGAGAGGTAACAGACTATTGTGTGGTACTGAACAGTTATATGTACACACGTTTATGTATACATCTTTACAGGGACTTTTTTGACTGTCAAAATGTTATCGTGAATAGAGGGAGGTCAGCAAGACTACCAGCTCAATGAACTATCCAGATGGCATGCAGACACTGAAGCCTCTGGCTTGTCCAACCATTTGTGTGTCTGTGTATTCTCATGTGATGTCAATGAATATGGATAATCACTGCATATAGTCATGACAAATGGAAGTCCCCAAGGACTACAAAACTAACTGAACAACCTCTAGATCTTGTACAGTGGCACAAGACCCAGTTCACAGGTCCACATTAAGTTATTGTTTCTGGCACCATTTGCTATACTGTTGTACAGAATGAATAAGTTAATACCACATGAGTCAATGTGCATATACAAACACAGAAATACAGATTATCATACATGGTTTAATTTAATAATACATGGGTAAATATAATTTTTATAAATATATACAGATATTATGCTTTAAAAGTTGTAAAACATTATTACCATCCACTGGTTTAAAATAATTATATAAGCATACTAGAGTAACAATGAAAATATTAATAATTTATATTTAATACTGAGAATTTAATAAACCAATGGCAACCACTAGTTTCACGGACGCACCTGGAATGTCTTTGGAAGTGCGGCAAGCATCGTTGAGAAGTCTGGGGGGTTGAGGTTAAACAAACCAATCAGCACAGTCTGGGCCGCCTACAGACACACAAGGTCAGAGGTCATGTCAGCTCGGTTTGGGGGACATCTATAGAGAATGTTACTCTTAAAGGGTCTGGGAGGAGGGGGGGTCTGTGAGTAATGCTGATGCATATATGTGAATACCGATGTTTTCGATATCAGGCAGGTAACATTAATAGTTCTGCTGTCTTTATGTCGCTTTTGACAGCATTCCAACATAAATTCTACAACACTCACTACTGTTGAGGTTTATTTACTAACTCCAGTCAGAAATTCAATCAAACATAAATTTTATACATCGATATCCCTTGTTCAATCAAAGTTGAGCAATTATTGGTTGTTCTGTTATTGCTGAGCGGTGATTTTAAAATGTTGCCCAATCAAGGACATGTGAAATGTGATGACACATTTAGAACTTAGGGGGTGCCGAACAGGTTCACAGAGTCCAAAAGCCTGCAGCATTATGTCATGTGGGATGATTATTACTACGTATCACTGAGAAAAGAAACTGACATGGTGGTGTCACCTTTCTAACAAACAGGCACCTGGATGCTACTGTACACATGAGAACAGGACAGCACAGTGGGTAATGTCCTGGCCTTGATGTCACATTAGGTGTTTAAATGTGGCTGGTACTGGATCATTCAAATATTTCCATGTCCAGCACCACATATTGCAACAATACAAAATTAGACATTTTCCCTGCACTACACTTTAACAAGATTTAACAAGATTTAACAAGATTGCCACCTAGAGATTCAACTCTAGATGGCAGGTGGACTAGGAAGCCATTTGGCTTATCGAGAGTCCAACCTATCTATGTAAGTATACCCCGCCCGTCTTAGGTATATGTCAATTTTATTTTTAAATATATTAACACTACTAGCACCTACACAATCAGCTGATAATCTGTTCCATTCATTTACTGTCTTTGTGAAAATTTTCTAATATCTAGTCTACACTGCTTCTTTGCTAATGTAACTCCATGTCCTCTAGTCCTTCTCTCTTCCTTGACTGTGAAAAAAATATTTCTGTCAATATTTTCATATCCATTCAATATTTTAAACACCTCAATCTGATCTCCTCTCAATCTTCTGGTTTCTAGTGTTGTTAAACCACATTCTTTTAGACGCATTTCATAACTAATATGTACGACCCCTTAACCACAACGCCCACCAATGTCCAGTGTGACACTAACCTTCCTGACTTCGGCACTCTTTGGTTCTGTGGTCCAGGTGATGAACCGAGACACAGCCAGTCTCATGTCACTTGTGTTGACAAAGTGCTGCGGCTCCATCAGCAGCGTCAAACTATGGATGTAGTTCAGTAGCGCCACCTTCGCCTAAAACGTAGCGTAACACCTACAGGATCCTTACGCAACTACGCGCGGGGCATGCGCAGGGGACAGACGTCATGCATCGCGTAAGTAAGCAGACAGAAGTCTTATGTAAGATACGCTGGCAAAAAAACTTGATTAGATTCATTCCCAGTTGTCAATTTGGCAAGTGATAGTTAACTCCAACACGCTCAAAAACAAACGCAGTTGTCTGATGTTAACATTACTAGAATTGGACATGCCACCATTATTATTAGTTATCTTGCATTCATATTACCTTAGTTGCATTTATTCATAACTAAATTTACAAACAAACTAAACAGTCTTTTGAGTCCAGAATTTGAAAGATAAATTGAGCATTCATAGGTAACATTTAGTTCAGCTGAATAAGCAACAAACTCTCTAAAAATCAACGAACCTTTGGCAGTGCATATTTGATAATGCCATGTTTTATTGTAGTTATGCGTCAGGTATTGCAAGAAGTTAGCAGCTATACAAAGGTGCTAAAGGTATTACCATTATATGTATTAATATTTGTATTAAGTAATTTTGTGTTATTATCATGTTTATATTACCTTTGGGACTTTGCTTACCCACTGGTTGTTCCAAGAACATAACAGTAACAAGATTGTCATGTTGAAATCCTTACAATGAATTGATTTATTAAATTTTGAAAAACACAACTTAAATTGTATAACTGCTATAACTATGATTCTATTACGAGTCAGTGCAATATGAACATAAACATGTTTGTGCATGTTTAGTAAATGCAATGTCATGTTAGTACGAGTGACCATGTCTTGTTGTAAAAGTGCCTGGAAGTAACAACAACACGACCTGCACCGTTGTCTTGGGTTATTTAATTAAACTACTCACAGAGGTCTCCCTGGCAGATAAGTACATTTTCTGCACCACAGCAATCGTTTTTTACAAAGCATTTTAACAGGTAATCTAGGAAAATAAATATTTCTTTGTGGAATTATTTTTAATGTTGTATTTGCATACTAATTACATGTAGAAATTGTCAGAATGTGTCAATGCCAAGTCTTTGATCCAAATGGTTCAACAAAATAGATTAACGAATATGAGAGGTTATATATTCATGTTATAAATTAATATCGCATGATCAGATTCGATAGTTAAAAAAACAAGGCACATGACCACATTATCACATGACTACACATCACATGACCACTTACACAGATAGATCAAATTGGGAAGTAGAAATCACAGGAGCACAGAGTTGGGAAAAGATTATATGTAGGAAAAGACAGTCTACATGGAGAAGTCAGACGGTAGAAACTATTGGCAAAGACACTAACTCACGAGGTACATGAACGTAAGGTTCCTGTATTCACCTATCAATGTGTGCTATTTCTGCATGGCAACAACTCAACAAGATGGTTAGCAATGACTGAGCATGGAGGGGAGATTTTAAAATATTTTCTTGTGGAAGTATCTCACAATTTACTGGATGAATAGCAAAGCAACTTGCCTAATGATGGCTGGAATAAATGTAAACACGAACCGGCGATTCTTGTGAAGTGTTAGATTAAATAAAGCTACAAACGCATAGGTTAGACTGCAGCAAAGCTTAGCAAGCTGAGGCCATTAGGCACAAGTCTAGCACTTGATTACAATATGATTGTGGGTCAGTTTAAAAATAAAAAGACAGTTTTAGTGATTTCTAGGCACCATCTGGTCAGAATTATGAACCTTATGACAAGTTAATCTTTTGTTAGTTCCTTTAAAAATGTAAATATCTACATTAATCTTTCTGAGCTAACTCACTATCACAAATAGGACAACTCCTGAGAATGGGACATGAACAAGCCCAACACCATATCAAAGAGGGTAATGTAATAAAAGGGTTAACTATTTGGGCGGTTGATTACAAATTATTGCATTTCAGTCTGTTTCTCTCCTTTTATTAAGCATAACTGACACGTTTGCCAGACTTGATCACAGACTGTGATGTCTAAGACCTGCCACTAGGTGGCAGGGCAAACACCTCTGGTGTACCCGCTATGAACTGCATCATGTGGCGCCACATAGTGTGATTGATAAACATCACGGTTACATCGTTGATATCAGCTGATAGTGGCACAAAACGGCCAGACTTGTATGCATAGTTACAGAGTAAAATAAACTAGAAAGAATCAACATCGGGGGGGAGGGTGGGGGTCATCAGATAGGTCGTTAGTAGCAGGTGAGAGGCAATGCAGGGCAGGAAGAAGGGGTAGCCACAAACCGTACCTTTTCCTGGAGCGGGGCGCGAAGAAGCAAGGGTTGATAATGGGCGGGGAGAAACAAAACCAAACAGTTATCAGGTGATTCATGACCGACGTGTACAGGACGCCTCAAGAACAAACAATAATTCATCTACACAACCTTAATGTAACCCCTGGAAAATACCCCACATCAGAGCTAGGAAGCAATGTTTTATAAATCTGCAACCAAGCAATCAATGGACTGCATATTTACCTGTAATGAACGGAAATAATAAAATTAAGTAACAGTCATGTTATGTAAACCAACACCTGTAGTAAAATGATATCTCTACAAGAAATAAACTAGAAACAGAAACAGTTGGCTTCCTTACAAAGGTACAACATGTGACCATTTTAATCATAAACCACTGTTTTATATAGTATGAGCCGTATCATTCCGTTCTAATGTGCTAACTGCCCAAATGATGTTGTTGTACCACAGGTCATATTGAGCAGGTCATCACTGGACACACTGGACACACTGGACAGCAAGACAAAGACCAGTTTTTTAATACCATTTGGAAAAAGGCAATTGGGAGAAAGGCAAACCTAGCACAGCTGGAAATACTGCGGTAACACGACGATGATGACGATGATGACTGACTACTGTTTGTTTCAGCATATCAATGTTACTATTGGTTACATTTGTTAACTGCTTAACATTTCCCAAAAAAATTATGTACCTTTTGGTAGAAACATTGTTTATGGCCAAGTATGACAGGTACAACATGACAGGCACCTAATTAATACACATTACTTTTTAATTTGCTGTATCACACATAAATATAGCAACTGTTCCAAAACAATAACATTTAAAAGACAACATTCAAAGTTAATTTCTTCATGTGTTTAAAAAAAAATTGGGGCATCAAGACATTAGAAGAGAAATAGCTTATATTTTAAAAGTAGTTTTATGATAAAAATGATCAGAATGTGTACCTTTAGAAACACTGCGTACATCTGAGTCACAACAAACCAAGGTGAGGAAGTGACACTTACTTTGAGGCTGGGGGACTGTGTCTGGTCTACAGAGAACTTGATGAGGATGTTGAACTGCCAGTCATATGGGAAATATTCCCTACAACACAGGGTCAACATGTTAACCCCAAAAAGGGTTTTTTAAAAAAAACCCAACAAAAACCCAAAAGGTCAACGTGTTAACACAGTTTACAACACAGGTGAACTTGTTAACACAGTTTACAACACAGGGTCAACGTGTTAACACAGTTTACAACATAAGGTGAATTTGTTAACACAGTTTACAACACAGGGTCAACATGTTAACACAGTTTACAACACAGGGTGAATTTGTTAAGACAGCCTGGGCTAAGACTAGCTCTGGCTTGATACCAGATTTATTTGATATTCAGCTGCTTACGTGTAAATAGTTTTTGTGTAAATAGTTTTTGTGCATCACAGATTTCTAATGAAGCCAAATGGATTTCGTTGATAATCCAAAGATAATGACAATGGTTCATATTTACAGTAAATTAACATATTTCAACCAAAAAAGTCACACGTCTGTGAAGTTATTACAAATATTGGTTGATGACCTCTGACCTGTCGACCACTAGAGGGCACTAACCTGACCACATCGAGAGCACGCAGGACTTTCGTGTGTACGGAACCAAAGTGTAAACCCACACCAAAGCTTTGTGAGTAGGCGTGTGAGACAACGTGTAAAGCCAGTCACACATGTCCGAGTGACACCCACAAGGTCAATGATTTAAAAAACTGCACCTCGAGTCAAAACCCAATCAAGCAATCTACTTCAGCAAGTAATTTCAGAGCTAAGCCCATAGTTTAAATACACTCACCTGCAATATAAAATGCTATTCAAAGTCACAACCTTTGATGATAAACACTGCTATTAAAAGTCACACCTGAATAAACAGCAAATTCTGTCACAACCTAATAAACACTGCTATCTCAAACCTGACAATAAACACTGCTATTCAAAGTCACAACCTGACAATAAACATGCTATTCAAAGTCACAACCTGACAATAAACAATGCTATTCAAAGTCACAACCTGACAATAAACAATGCTATTCAAAGTCACAACCTGACAATAAACAATGCTATTCAAAGTCACAACCTGACAATAAACACTGCTATTCAAAGTCAGAACCTGACAATAAACACTGCTATTCTCTCACAACCTGACAATAAACAATGCTATTCAAAGTCACAACCTGATAATAAAAAATGCTATTCAAAGTCACAACCTGACAATAAACACTGCTATTCAAAGTCACAACCTGACAATAAACAATGCTATTCAAAGTCACAACCTGACAATAAACACTGCTATTCAAAGTCACAACCTGACAATAAACACTGCTATTCAAATTCACAACCTGACAATAAACAATGCTATTCAAAGTCACAACCTGACAATAAACACTGCTATTCAAAGTCACAACCTGACAATAAACACTGCTATTCAAAGTCACAACCTGACAATAAACAATGCTATTCAAAGTCACAACCTGACAATAAAAAACTGCTATTCAAAGTCAGAACCTGACAATAAACACTGCTATTCTGTCACAACCTGACAATAAAAAACTGCTATTCAAAGTCACAACCTGACAATAAACACTGCTATTCAAAGTCACAACCTGACAATAAACAATGCTATTCAAAGTCACAACCTGACAATAAACACTGCTATTCAAAGTCAGAACCTGACAATAAACACTGCTATTCAAAGTCACAACCTGACAATAAACACTGCTATTCAAGTCACAACCTGACAATAAACACTGCTATTCAAGTCACAACCTGACAATAAAAAACTGCTATTCTGTCACAACCTGACAATAAACAATGCTATTCAAAGTCACAACCTGACAATAAACAATGCTATTCAAAGTCACAACCTGACAATAAAAAACTGCTATTCAAAGTCACAACCTGACAATAAACACTGCTATTCAAAGTCACAACCTGACAATAAACACTGCTATTCAAGTCACAACCTGACAATAAACAATGCTATTCAAGTCACAACCTGACAATAAACACTGCTATTAAAGTCAACTACAATAACCTGACATCAAACCACATTGCTATTCAAGTCACAACCTGACAATAAACAATGCTATTCAAAGTCACAACCTGACAATAAAAAACTGCTATTCAAAGTCACAACCTGACAATAAACACTGCTATTCAAAGTCACAACCTGACAATAAACAATGCTATTCAAAGTCACAACCTGACAATAAAAAACTGCTATTCAAAGTCACAACCTGACAATAAACACTGCTATTCAAAGTCACAACCTGACAATAAACACTGCTATTCTGTCACAACCTGACAATAAACAATGCTATTCAAAGTCACAACCTGACAATAAACAATGCTATTCAAAGTCACAACCTGACAATAAACACTGCTATTCAAAGTCACAACCTGACAATAAACACTGCTATTCAAAGTCACAACCTGACAATAAACACTGCTATTCAAAGTCACAACCTGACAATAAACACTGCTATTCAAAGTCACAACCTGACAATAAACACTGCTATTCTCTCACAACCTGACAATAAACAATGCTATTCAAAGTCACAACCTGACAATAAACAATGCTATTCAAAGTCACAACCTGATGATAAACACTGCTATTCAAAGTCACAACCTGACAATAAACACTGCTATTCTGTCACAACCTGACAATAAACAATGCTATTCTGTCACAACCTGACAATAAACACTGCTATTCTGTCACAACCTGACAATAAACACTGCTATTCTGTCACAACCTGACAATAAACAATGCTATTCAAAGTCACAACCTGACAATAAACAATGCTATTCAAAGTCACAACCTGACAATAAACACTGCTATTCAAAGTCACAACCTGACAATAAACAATGCTATTCTGTCACAACCTGACAATAAACACTGCTATTCTGTCACAACCTGACAATAAACACTGCTATTCAAAGTCACAACCTGACAATAAACAATGCTATTCTGTCACAACCTGACAATAAACACTGCTATTCTCTCACAACCTGACAATAAACAATGCTATTCTGTCACAACCTGACAATAAACAATGCTATTCTGTCACAACCTGACAATAAACACTGCTATTCTCTCACAACCTGACAATAAACAATGCTATTCAAAGTCACAACCTGACAATAAACAATGCTATTCAAAGTCACAACCTGACAATAAACACTGCTATTCAAAGTCACAACCTGACAATAAACAATGCTATTCTGTCACAACCTGACAATAAACACTGCTATTCTGTCACAACCTGACAATAAACACTGCTATTCTATCACAACCTGACAATAAACAATGCTATTCAGTCACAACCTGACAATAAACACTGCTATTCAAAGTCACAACCTGACAATAAACAATGCTATTCAAAGTCACAACCTGACAATAAACACTGCTATTCTGTCACAACCTGACAATAAACAATGCTATTCTGTCACAACCTGACAATAAACACTGCTATTCTGTCACAACCTGACAATAAACAATGCTATTCAAAGTCACAACCTGACAATAAACAATGCTATTCTGTCACAACCTGACAATAAACACTGCTATTCTGTCACAACCTGACAATAAACAATGCTATTCTGTCACAACCTGACAATAAACAATGCTATTCTGTCACAACCTGACAATAAACAATGCTATTCTGTCACAACCTGACAATAAAAAACTGCTATTCTGTCACAACCTGACAATAAACACTGCTATTCTGTCACAACCTGACAATAAACACTGCTATTCTGTCACAACCTGACAATAAACACTGCTATTCAAGTCACAACCTGACAATAAACACTGCTATTCTGTCACAACCTGATAATAAACACTGCTATTCTGTCACAACCTGACAATAAACACTGCTATTCTGTCACAACCTGACAATAACAATGCTATTCTGTCACAACCTTAAATAAACATGTATTCTGTCACAACCTTAATAAACACTGCTATTTTGTCACAACCTGACAATAAATGCTACTGTCACAACCTGACAATAAACACTGCTATTCTTCACAACCTGACAATAAACACTGCTATTCAAAGTCACAACCTGACAATAAACACTGCTATTCTGTCACAACCTGACAATAAACACTGCTATTTTGTCACAACCTGACAATAAACAATGCTATTCTGTCACAACCTGACAATAAACAATGCTATTCTGTCACAACCTGACAATAAACACTGCTATTCTGTCACAACCTGACAATAAACAATGCTATTCTGTCACAACCTGACAATAAACACTGCTATTCTGTCACAACCTGACAATAAACACTGCTATTTTGTCACAACCTGACAATAAACACTGCTATTTTGTCACAACCTGACAATAAACAATGCTATTTTGTCACAACCTGACAATAAACAATGCTATTCTGTCACAACCTGACAATAAACACTGCTATTCTGTCACAACCTGACAATAAACACTGCTATTTTGTCACAACCTGACAATAAACAATGCTATTCTGTCACAACCTGACAATAAACAATGCTATTCTGTCACAACCTGACAATAAACACTGCTATTTTGTCACAACCTGACAATAAACACTGCTATTCTGTCACAACCTGACAATAAACAATGCTATTCTGTCACAACCTGACAATAAACAATGCTATTCTGTCACAACCTGACAATAAACACTGCTATTTTGTCACAACCTGACAATAAACACTGCTATTTTGTCACAACCTGACAATAAACAATGCTATTCTGTCACAACCTGACAATAAACACTGCTATTCTGTCACAACCTGACAATAAACACTGCTATTCTGTCACAACCTGACAATAAACACTGCTATTCTGTCACAACCTGACAATAAACACTGCTATTCTGTCACAACTCACCTTTCCGTGTGGATCGTGGAACATCCTTGTAAAAATGTCTGTTACTTTCTTTAATTCCACTCGGCTGCAAAAGAACATAAATGTCATTTGATGTGACAATAACAACAGAAGCAAGTTTGGTATCTTGACTGACACAGTCACCTGTCTGGGCACAGTTTGACCCAGACAACAGGAGGGAAGTCTATAGTTAAACAGTATCTGTTTAATCAATTCCAGGGAGCGAAAACTGATACAGAATGAGTTGAGTGGACGTCAGCGCCCTGGAAGAGATTCACTTACTCTGGATCCTATAAATTAAACAAGAACTGACTGCTGAGATGGGGTTTCTGGGCCTGAACCCTACACTCACTTGAGACACCGCTGACTGTGTAGTAAGTTCTGTAGTTCGATGAGACCCTCCTTCCTGTCGGCCCACGATGCACTGCCCAAGTTGCCCAGCATCTCGGCCACATCCTGTAACAATGCAATGTAATTTGTGTCACAGCTGTGTACTGTCACAGTTGGCAGCAAGTACTTGAACTTACCAGGTATGTACTTTTTACACATGTACTCGTTTTTGAAATAACAAGTACCGGTACTTCTAATTGTAACTAGTCAATTGTACTTGCAAAAGTCATTTCATGTACCTATTTTGAGTACTTAGAATGCAAAATCATATTTCTTTTAAATTTGAAAAGTACTTGTAATTTTAGCTGGTCAAATGTACTTCACCCAATATTGCCTCCAGCACAATGTTGAAACCAAACATTTGTGTGGTTTGAACCTACCCAGGCAGTGTGGACACATCTGTACTCCATAGAGTATGTTACCTTGTCATATGATTAAATTAGATTTTCCAATTTAAAAAAAATGAAGTGAACAAAATGACAAGATAATAATAAAATACAATGTACTCTTCACTTCTTTGCAAAATGTGCCTGTCTAGAAGAACAAATGATGTAAGACATTCTATTGTGTGATCCTAGGCTACAGCGTGGAGACAATGTACACTCATACACAATTGTACAAACCATACAAAATACAGTGTGCATCATAGCCTCTACTCATCTATATGGTGCAGTCGGAATGTTTTTATTTTTATGTTTACTATCAATGTTAGGTAAGAAAAAAATGAAAAAGTCAATAACACTGATACAACACTGTAAAAAAAAATTGACAAAATTTATTGCAAATAAATTGAACTAAAAAGGGTCATGCAGTCAAAACACACACAACAGTCAGGCCATGAACACATCTCTACAAACAAACACTGAGCAATACCACAGACACAGAACACCAAACGTATAGTATAAGATAGCAAACACAAGCTCTGGGAAAGATCAGAGGGACAGAGGGACGGGTGGAAGGAAGGAGGGAGGGAGAAATGGGAGGCAAGTGGGATAGAGAAGTGGCGAAGGAGGATGGGGTGGAAGGAGGCAGGAACAGAGTAAGTGAGGGAAACAAGGATGAGATGGTGGGAGGGGTGAGGTGAGGGAGAAGTAGCAACGGAGGAAGAATTGAGGGAGCGAAGAAGGGAAGGATCGAAGGAAGGAAAGATATGGAGGACCACACAGATACATACAGACATGGCTGACAAACAGCCAGACATACAGAGGAAAACTTACCAGTAAACACACACACACACAAAAACATTTGCATGCAGCTCCTATAAACCTTGACAACAACACTCCTATAAACATCATGAGATGTGGCAGTCTTGAAAAACCAATGTGGAAATCAACCATGCTGTTTTTACGGTCGATGCAGTAAACACAACAGAGCGAGCCAAGCAGACAACCCACCCACGACACACGGCAGACACAAACACACACACACGGTACCTTGTGGATGCGCAGGGACAGCCTGCGATCACCAAAGTCTGACGCCTGGCACACATGCGAACAGGGAAAGACAGGCTACAGTGACACAGTAGTAGAGAAAGACCTACTGTGACAGACCGAGTCACGACGCCATAGTTGTACGGCATAGACACACAGGTGATGACACAGACATGGATGATATCATACACAAAGTGTTAATTAAGTCAACAGGCGCAGTGAGAGCCCATACTGTTTGTGAAAGTAAATTTTTTATTTATCGTTATAAAACACTTAATTTTTTGTATTATGTCTTCATGTTTCTACAAATCGAACAAGCATAATTAAGTGAAATTTGCTTCCGATTGTACTGCTGATTTTATTTTGAGAATTAAATCAAAAAAAGTATTTAATGTAATTTAATGTCATAATGTCATTCAAATCTGATACTGTGGCAATGGAAGTAATCTGTATATTCCTCCTGCAAGATGTGCTCAACACTTACAGTGGTGTAACACACTCAAACACTTGCGGTTGAGACAGAAATCTTCAACAAAAGAATGATCTCATAAACAAACATAGCGTTAATGCTTCAATGAACTGCTTTTCATGCCCGAGGCGTGGCGTATTTTCCAACGGCACTCCCAGGATGGAAAACTTCAACTGTCAACAACAGCGCCCTCCTTGCACACACCTAGTGGAAAGGGCTTACCATGGACACAAAGGGCCAGAGGGTTCTGTCACCCCCTAACATCTGGCCACCAGGTAAACACCCGGGCTACAATAGAACACGCTTCAAGTTCACAGGTGTTTGGACACGTCATCCTCCAGTCAATGTTGTGTTCGTCTTGTTTCAAATAACATACAACAAGTCAAACAGTTGTAATTGCAACAGCATGAAGATTAATATGTATAGATGTGTTATTTAGTGTGGACCAAACCATGACATTTTTTTTCTTGGCCAGGTTAAAATTCAGCAAAAACAGGCATCCCACTTGAATGACTTACGCTTATTTACGGTTTTTTACAAGGCACCTGACCTTATGACCTATGTCAATTCTTTCGACTCCTTCAGCTCAAACTACCACCCGGCCAACAAAATCAGCCTGACCAAAAGACGGGTGAATGGTCTGTATAAGCATGTGTGCTAGGACACTCACCTCAGACGTACGACTGAAGGAACTGAAGGAACGTTCTGAGCAGATGCTCGATGTCTCACTGCCAGCATCATCAGACTCGGCACTCTCACACATTCGTCTCGACGACACCTACAGGCGACATATGGTCTCTCAGTCACACAAAACACTTCAGAGACAGGTGTGCTTTTTAGGTGTAGGTCCTACTTATAAAAAGTATAAATCATATAAAAAGAAAACTTACTCGAATAAAATCAACATATCTGAATGACTGTTACTTTAAGTTTTAGCTCAAACGTAACACCACATGGTTCACAAGAGATGAGGTAAACAAGTTAAGGTATGACCTTATATAGTATGGTATCCTGTACATGGGACTTTTTACACATCTCCCGCTAACATGAATGAAGTACTGCAAATCCACAATGACAGAAGTCACAACAGTAACAGAATAATCAATAAACACTGCTTAAACAACGTATATTACACATTCATGAGGAAAGAACTACAAATAGTCAATTGATGATGACATGATGTCAGGACTTATTTGCATATGTAAGTATTTTGGACAGTGCATCTGAGCTGAGAAGTTGTCTCGTATGTTTCTGGACAGTGGATAATTTTATTATTTAAAAATGTCCTAATACAGGCAGTTGCCAGTAACAAGATTTATATATATTGTAAATGCGAATCAGAATTACAATGCTGTAGTATTACTGTTCAACATCACCAATGGCACACTCACCAGGGCATGAGCAACAGCTGCCTCCATGTCTCCACCAGGGGTCAGCACTCTCTGTGCCATCGCAACTACAACAACGATAAACATAAGTGTATTATCCAGTCGTCAGGGCAGCTTACAATTCACTCAACGGCAGACTTGTTCATCCAAACAACTTCTTGAATTCTCGAGAATAAAACCGTCCTATCTATCTAGTAACTCCAACTGTACAATTTAAACGGATGTAACCAGAGACACAAATAATATTCTGAAAGCCATGCAGTACACACAGATACAACATGTGGATTACAATTTATCGAGAGCTTCAGAAAAATGATATGTTGATGACACCCCAAGGAGTACAAGAGTGTTAATTCTCACCCTTCGTCTGTCCGACGAGTCTGGATAATGGCGCTTGCCTTGAAGCTGAGCTGGCACTTAATCTTCTCTCCCGACCTGCATCAACAAAATATACAGTTCCATTTAATGTCATCATGTTACAACACGTTGGATTTGTAAAGTTCCTGTGTTTCCTGCTTTGATTACTTGTAGATTTATACAATGTGACTTATGAAATCATTTTCATGAAGTGATTGCAACATAGCAATAATTCAAAGCATTTGACTCAGACACATGGGTTGGGTCATCTGTTGCAATGTGGCAGTGTTTTACACTGGTTTTGAGAACTTAACACACATTCAAAACTATTCAAATGCACAACAGCCCCAGTTCCCTTCACCGTGCCAATTCCTACATCATTGATCCTTTCAACTTCACATAACGTTCAAGAGAAACAGTGTCTATTAGAGAAATGTACGTATGTAGTGACATATGTAGTCACATATGTAGTTACTGTGGTACATTTCTATTAGTAACATGTAGTGGAAAATGACTAGAAGTTGATTCAAGTCAGACAATGAGAGTTTTTATTTAAATAGATTTGTATCTATTTAAATAAAAACTCTCATTGTCTGTTTTACCGACTTGAATCACCTTCTAGTCATTTTCTACTACATATTATTAAGATAAATCAGATACAGCTGTTCCAGGGTATGTACCTTTTCGTACATGGCTCTCACCGTTTATTCTGACGGGGCTTGTGTCGCGACTGGACCCCTGGCTACATGGGATGCCTGACTTGCGCCTCACCCTGCCCGTCGGTGCCGTGCCCGTGTGTGTCTTCACATGAGTGAGGTAACTCAGTCGGGACGATGGCGACCCGGACCTACTGCTTGCTGCAAGGCATTCGTCAAAACGTCAGAAAAACTAATGTTGAATTACAACAACTTTACCAATTCCCAACATAATAATAATATACAGAGTTCTTATTCGATCCAGAATCAATTCACGTGATTCTCAAAATATCTCATGACATGGCATTGCATATGTCTTTCTCTAGTACCACGCCAGTGACCCATCCGGTAGGTTTTAAGGCTAAATAATGGCCCAACAGTTGGCAGGTTACCTATCAGATGTAACACCTAAAATGAATTTTTATCATCATCACAAACATACAGACTATTTTTACACTGACGGCTGACATGACTCAATGGCAAATATCACCCTCATATGAAATGACAAATTACCATTAATCATCTGCTTTACATATAAAACAACTAAACAGCTTTAAGGAAACAATCTTTCTGCATAACCTAAATGTGTGGATATAATGTGTATGCCACACAACGTTGACCAGACACGAGCAGACAACTTACGCTGAGACTGCGACATTCCTATCTTCGACCGCGACCGACTCCGATCAGGTGTAAATATACTTTGAACTTTACTCTGAACTACCTTTTTCTGGGGTCTCGCTGCAGAAGAAACAGAAACATACGATACATTAGTCATGGAACACTTCTATAATCAGGATGCAATAGCAGAAACTTAATTGGGTATCTCATGATTCACAAACAAGTTTCTAAGCTAATATTCATTACATTGAACTGATTATTTATCCAATGCGCATCTGTAATTATACATCTGTATAATAATAATGATAACAATGCAGTTTTAATTAGTGTAACAAGTTGTTATAGTCATATATAAAAATGCCTTAGGCTTATGATCGTACATACATGTCATTATTTCCTACCAAAGTCTAAAAGTCCAAAGTAATGTGAAATGTGCTCATTATGCAAATGTAACAAATTTAAAGTATCCACTTCTCTGATTTTAACAAATTAATATTAAACTCTGATACACTGTCTCTTAAAGAGCAATTTTTATAATAACATAGCTGTAAATGGTAAAGGTTAGTAACTCGTGCAAAGACAGATGTAAAAGAATACTGATGGTAGAAGGTTGATATCCGTCATGCTAAGATCAATCATGAACATTCTAAAACATGCACAATACATTGAAACAAATGAATGAGTGAGTGAGTGAGTGATGGTGAGTGGTGGTGTGTGTGTGTAGTGTGTGTGTGTGTGTGTGTGTGTGTGTGTGTGTGTGTGTGTGTGTGTGTGTGTGTGTGTGTGTGTGTGTGTGTGTGTGTGTGTGTGTGTGTGTGTGTGTGTGTGTGTGTGTGTGTGTGTGTGTGTGTGTGTGTGTGTGTGTGTGTGTGTGTGTGTGTGTGTGTGTGTGTGTGTGTGTGTGTGTGCATGCGTGCATGCGTGTGTGCGTACCTATGAGTGTGTGCATGTGTTTGTGTACATGTCTGCACGCATGTGTTTGATAATATAATTTCTGCAGACACTAATAACAATAATCAGTAACATAGTAATGATACACTATGCATGGTACACATTGCAACAAAGTATGACGCTTCTCAAATGGTGTAGACCAAATGCAACAAACAACATTTCTACAGTGATAAATGATAACACAGACAGGGTGCAGGACTAAATAAACCTGTGAGACACAATTATATGCAACAGTCACAAGAGTTGCCAGGTACAAGTGTTGTACACCATCTAGTAAACATAAACATCAAGTGTTCACAGATGCCTGCAAGCACTAACATCTCTGGGGGCAAAGCTAAATTATGTTTCAATGTCTATTCTTAACGGTAATCTAATCTTGTATGACTGACAGGGTTATATTAATGTTTTCTCTATATGGTCTGTCTCACAGGCGCCAAATTTTCAGGGATTAATCAACAGCCCTTCGGAAGAAAATACCTTTAATTTATCAAAATGTCCCCAATGATTAAGGGTCCTTAATGGTTTCAGGGTACGCACCATAAGTTGGATAGACTTAATCAGTTGACCACAACAATGGTACACATATTTTCTGCAACTACTCCTTGGATTAATGATCACTTGAGGACATTTGATGTCACTTTGCATAAAGGAAAAATGCTAACCAAAATTACGTCATAACAAATATTACAGACACTGAGTAGTGCACTATGGAGATATTATAATATAATATTTACAAAAATTGTGTCCTAACTCCATAGTGCACTACTCAGTGTCTGTAATATATAATTTATATAACAATACATAGCTTTCACTGTTCCTTTTGGTAACTAATTAAACGCAGCCAGTATCTACTATATTACATGCATGGTAACTACCGGTATGTGATAATTAACTATAATGTAAATATAATTATATTATACTAACATAAGCACATAATATGTTTTCTACACTTTCAGAAACTCTAACAAGTAAGGTTGCCTGAAATTATGGCCATTGTGTTTTATTTCAACCAATATATTAACATTGGCAATTTTGTAAATAAACAAATCTAATGCAGTACACTTAAGACAGAGCCATATGATGTCTACACAATATTTCTATAGTAACAATATTCACAATCCCAGCCTTGACACTACGATCATAGCATGGTAATAACACATTTTTTTATTTTAACAAAGAATTTAGCATTACCTCACCAAAAATTTAAACTTTTAAACATAAATAAAAACTTCCTGATGAACCATAACACAGTTAGCTTGAAATGTATACGTAATATTTTGTTTAGTCATCACCAATAATTCACACGTTCATAAAATAAAATAATATTTATGTACCAATTTTTAAATGCTTTTTAAAACCATCTTTTTTGTTTGGAATATTAACTTTAGTTGGACTATAATCAATTTTCATCATTTGTATATTTTAATGAATCTGATTTGACTTCACAACCACATTTACTAACGAGTTACACAACTTCTCACTCCCCTAAAATCCCACCATTAACTTGTTAAGAATGGCAGAGTGCATAAGATGTATTCAGGTAAAAAACTACTGTATCTGTACAACATGACCGACTTACTCTTTCACAACAGAATAATTTCACAACAGAATAATATCACAACAGAATAATATCACAACAGAATAATATCACAATGGAATAATGTCACAATGGTATAATGTCACAACGGGATAATGTCACAAGATAACCACTGCATAGGCAGATAATTGATAACATGCAGGTAAACATTGACGTGCATGTATAATTATAGCAAATGTACATGAGAGTTCGCGCAACATAACCACTGCTTGAGATAATAGACAACTTGACAACAAACTATATACATCCTGCCCTCACACTGGCTCTTGTCTGGCAGATGGGTGAACAGAGGTCATACAAACGTCATACATATAATCCTTGGTTAGTTTCTTTTGTCACAAACCATATTATATTGTCTAAAACATAAGGATATTAAAGATCATTCATAATGGTGTGACGATAAGCTGCACTTTGGTGACTGATACATACAGTGCCATCTACTGGGCAACTGTGTAATACACTTACAAAACAGTATATTTGCTGCACACCGTAGGTGTTTATCAAATTGCTTTATATTGGATGGAAGTTTTTCAAATAGTGTAATTTGAAAATAAATACTGTTGAATCTGTATGAGTCTTATGGGCGACAGACACTGGGGCTAGAATGTATTTTGTTACAACATAATCGGATGGAAAAGGTTAAAGTTAAGGTAAAGGGTTAAACAAAGCTCCTACTCTCTTATGTCTCAGTTGTGTCCATTGTCCACCCAACTGGTCAACCAGAGCCAGGAACAAGTGACACAAACAATACAGAGCCAACTGGACAAGGCGACACAGCTGAAAATGCACAGCACTGATTGTATCACAAACAAAACATAAAGCACGCCATCCTATGTATTGGACTTTACAACACCCATTTTATTAGTAACAATATTATAATTATGTATCATTACCCAGTTTTAAATACATGTGAAATATATACAGGAGTGCTTATGCACAGAAGTGCTTAATATTTGTATTTATCTTAATTAAATTTTTTTATTAAAAATAATTTAACTCAATTTAATGTCCAACTATTACCTGTGCATGACTTTCAGCACAACGAAAAAATTCAGAAGACAGAGACACGACTGTAGGATGGACATGCCCTACACACCTAGGTCTGGTAACAGCACAAAAGAGACTTGCAGTATGATACAACGAAGCAAACAGGGTAGGCACTGACACATATTGTCACTAGATGGCGCCCCTACTCACGCAAGTGTCGGGGCGAAGTGACATGGGGCCGAGGAATACGAGACAAACCTGGCCCCGCCCACAAATCCGTGGCGCTGCGGCACAAGGGCCCTGGTGTCAAAAAGCAGAACTAGTCACAGCCATCCTCAATAACGTTACGCAAACACTAATTTCCCTGTATCTTCATTGGGACAAGTGCTGCCATCTGATGGGTGGGTTTGAGCTGACTGTAATTGCGACAAGGATGGTTTTATAGCGGGCTAAGATTAAGATTCTGAAACGTCTCGGCTAAACTTGTATGCATGTTGAACAGTGACACAGCAGCAGTGGACAGGAACTTAATGGGGTGATTGTATTAATTCACAATGTTCCCAAACACACATGGCAATACATGTCTTGACTGTCACCTGTATTGGGGGGACATTAAACCATCACAATGGTCCACCTATTGATTTGCACACATTAACATTATAGAAACAGCAAAACTTCCACAATGCGTTTATCCTTGTGAATCCAAGTGCGTAGTCATTAATAGTGACAGGCTAAAGTCATCACTGCAACATGGCACCACAGAAAGGTTTCAAACAATTACGATTTGATCTTTTGCGAAAAGTGGCTATTGTTTCAGATGATTTTGTAGGGATAAGGAGTTGATTTTGGGTGCAGCTACAAACAAAGGAATTTGCTAATACTCAGCTTAGTATTATGATTCTTTTTTAATTAATCACAATTAATGAATATTTTTATTTTATGATAATTTTGGAGCATTATTGATCAGAAATTGGCAACACGATGCGTAATGGCAACTACGTAACGTCAGTCAACATCACCAGTTACTGGCCGTGGGTTTCAAATCCATTTAGTATTGATCAGAATCTTAAATTCCATACCATATGTTGGTGTGAGTGGGGGTGGATGGGAGCTTGAACCAATACAAACATTATAGTTTTAGACTTTATTTTCGAGGGTGATCCTAGTAATGAAACAGCCAAAGATCACTTCAACATTCATCTGTCACAACTGACTGACTGTCACTGTATCATGTATCATGTATCATGTATGTAGATGACATGGCAGAAGTGAAGCAGGCAGTGCACAAGACAAGCAAAGGGGGTGGGTGGGGTGAGATGGGGTAGGGTGGGGTGGGGTAGGGTGATGTGGGGTGTTGACAATATGGGGTGTCAGTCACTCACCAGGGGTGATTGTATCAACACTGAACGACTCACACATCTGAGAGTGTCACTCCAGCCAACCCAGTCCTGACTACATTTGAATCCATCACACACAACATCAACACAAATATGGGTGATGAAGAAAAAGAAAACTCAACAAAGTAAACAAAACCTCAAAACCACACCTACCACCAGTTGTAATTTGGTCAAACGTGATCGTAAATATTCAGCATTTGTTTCAATTAATGTTTTAGACAGATCTGCCTGAACAATATGTGTTATGTATGATTGTTTACATTTTTTATTTGTTTTGAAGTGTAAATTTCGCCGCTTTCGTCATCTCATTATACTTTTTGAATCCACCATTAATTTGAAGTGTTTTGTTTGAAGAAATTCAAACAATTTCAACATCAATTTAATACCAGAAAAGATTTAACAGTATAGTTTACAACCAAACAGTGAACTGATTTTGATGTGGAAAAGGGAACATAAATAACGTACTTGGCTGATATTGTTGTTGAAGTTTGACCGAAACAGTGACCAGGGGTAGATTGGTTTAACAAATTAAACACTTGCACATATTCCATTTTGTGAACAGCACAGGTGGGTTTACATGAGCGATTTTCTCACCGATTTGTTGAGAGATACTGTATTGTGTAACACTACACAATGTGTCTACGTTTCGATGCTTAGAATGAAAACTTTGACCTAGACCTTGACTGGCTGATTAGCCACTATGTAGCTATATAAAAAAAATTCCACTACATTAAATAATAGCGTTTCATAACCTTTTTGGTCTGCTTAACAATATTTTCTTCTTGATATTTGCCTTGCATTTATTAAACTGTTAGATTACTCAGACTTAATTTCCTAACAACATTATTTAGCAAATTAGCATCGTTCATCGATCTTGCATGAGTACAATATGGTGCTACAGTATAAAATATCTGGGTTTTTCAGCACTAAATACTCATTTAATTTTTCTAGCTCAATACTTACACATGTACTGTGCCACACTGCAAAAAACAAATCGGCCACAAATTGCTCATGCAGACCATCTTTGCTGACAATCGAAAACATGATGTCACCAAAAATGCAAAATCAAACTAGTGACCTTGAACGTCTGACCTAATGAACTTACTACGTTGTCGCATAGCGGACATGGCTGTCGAGAACACATTTTCAGTGCAGCTTTGTGTCAGCCTTATATCCGGTTCTTCGACCCGTGAGGGTGCTGGCCAAGCAACAAGAATAATGGTGGCTCCTTCTATGTCACATGACACTAAGAGTTTTGGTGACGATGTTGAATAAATTAATTAAAACCACACATTCAATATATTTTGTGATAATCAATTTGCAGTGGCACACGTTTCATGTAAACCTTGTGAAATGTACTGTGAAGGAACTGCACTGAAAGATTACTGGAGAAACTGTAATAGAAAAACTGTACTGAAGTGTACCTGAAATGTTGCGACATTAAAACCTCTTGTAATCGTACAAATATATGGAATTTGTAGCAACAATAACGAGATGCGTATGTCATATATAATGCTGTAAACTGAAAAATGAATTATATGAATACTAAACAGAATTAAATCGTAGCATTTTTCTGACTGAACATGGGATGATATCATCAAATCCCACTTCTTTTCCTATTTGTCAATGTTAGAACTATGACAACTGTTTATGACAACAACCATTGCTCAAACATCTAAAGCCATTTGAATTACTAGACGTAATATAAATACTGATAAGTGCAATCAACCTATTGTTCTATCCTACATGCAATGGTACTGTTGTATACTAGAATGTTGCAAACTTTTCATTGCAGACATTGCCAACATTTTTGTGTTTATTTTGTATTGTCATGTGACTGTTTTGCAGCCAATGGACATCCTTAACCTGATTGGTTATAATTACTTAGCACAGCCTTTGTTAATAAAACATGTATTAGTCATGGACTGTTCAAGTCAAAACTTTACTACGTCATCTTGCATGTGCAAAACAGCACAGCTCTGACTGGCTAATAATGTTCCACACTTTGCAGCCTAAATATGACCCCTTCTGAAGAACTAATTTAAGCGCTGTTGCTTTGAGGTATAAACAAGTTTAACTGTAATACTTCTATAATCCTGTGTAGATATTAATATTAACATAATTTGATTATGTGAAATCAGTGATTTGCCTTCTATATCCAATTAAAATTGTGGAGGGATAATGTCAAAATTTTAGCGGAATGTTTTCATTCATAACACGTGTTCGCCTGCTATCGAGACTACAGTACTGTCACATGCCAACTACCCGCTACTAGAGGCGCCATCGAGACCACTCACGCAGCGACGGTGTCTTCAACGTCGATTCTGAGTCGGATCTCCGTCGAGGTGTGATAGTACCTGCGTCATCGTCAGAGCTACGTGTCGCACCGGAACGACGCTGCTGCTGTGACGATTTCATCTGGCGAATGTTCTTAAAACCTGACGGGGTAGTGATGACATTGATAACAGGGGGAGCCACCAAGCAGTGGCCGACTGGACTCAGCGATCATGTGACACCATGTGATCAAGCAGACCAAATCATCACCCACCTTGCAATAATGCGTTCTTAATTGCAAGACTTCGGAGCCGATGTAATACAATAGATTTTGTAACTGTAATTTCAATGCACCATTTGTTTTGAATAAAAACATCAAACATATTTCAACACTGTAAATTAACTTGTTTTGAATGGCAATTTTTGGTCTTTGGCAAATTCTGAAAAGATCAAGTCATGTGATATGCTGAACTGTTTTTGGAAGATAGATTAAAGGTGACCATGGGGACAGACCAGTATGTCACATGTAGCTTGTAATTTGTCCTCTCTGTCTACGGGGCAGATGGGGAAGAGCAGGAGAAGGAGGGAACAATCTAACAACCAGGGAAGGGTTGAGGTGCAGGGAAGAATGCGGGAGGCGGGAAAGCCATGCCAGTCCACAGGGCACAATGGAGCAGATTTGGGGGTGGTATCAAAATGCATTCTTGCCATTCTTGCAGATAACTTTGTTATGGCAGGATGGCTTTGATACCATCCCCAAGTAGAGCTGTTACAAACAATATTATGTAGCCGAGAAAAGCCACGCGGCAAACAAGATTTAGTAACAACGCCAGAGAACACCAAAATGTTACATGTTAATGGTCAATAAACAGCGCAGTAAACATGTTAATGCCCACATCAGCAAACTGACCAATGGTGCTAATCAATCAAGCTGTTACATCAACAGTACACACCATGAATAAACTGAACTGAAATCAACAATACAAGAAATAAATTACTTGTGGTGTTTACACGTTTACACGTGTACTGTTTGATAATACATTTGTGCAAAATGTTGCCAAATACCAACAAGTAAATGTTTCTTTCTCAAACTCTTTGGAGGGTAACTGAACAGTTAATAAAGAACACTCAAACTGATCTTTACCTACTTTATCAAGATACAAAAAGCCAACGGAGGGTAAAGTCAAATATGACAAAGTTTTGAAGACATTTAATCTAGGGAAACTGGTAAAAATAGCCGGGGTACTCTAAGAGTAAATCACAAGCATTAGCGATTAGTGAAGCGCTACGTTCAAAGGTGGCAGCACACTGACAAGTAATGTGACTTACGTAATGAGCTGTAATTGGTTTGTGTCTGGGGTACCCGGGAGGCCACTGCAGATCTACTGGGGCCAGCTGATGCTGACCCACTTCCTGCGAGGTCGACAGCACTGCTAGACCGGATCATGTTGCGTTGGCTGTCACCAGCAGTGGCGCCATCTGCCGCATCTATTGGGAACAAATCGTACTACATGATGATGCTGACAAAGAGAACTCAGAACATGGCATGCAATAGCAGACTAAGGAAGCTAGCTGCCTATCAAGCATAAATATAGATGACACAAAGTGTTTTAGTCATTCTCACAAATTGTAATCAATATGTTGAAAAAGTGACTCAAAATGCTTTACTTGTTCAACATGTGTTTAAATAATATTATACATAATCATCAAAAGTAGACTACTATAAAGACAAAACAGAATCTTAATATGCAAAATTATGTCTGTTTTGTTGTATAAATTATGTTTTTTGTTATATTAACTCGGTATTACTTGGTATAATTTACAACTTTGTGAAGAAAACACCAGAAACATGATTAACTAGGATTAAACTAATACTCCTTTGGGGTCTACGGGGGGAGTTACGTCTTCAATCTATCCTCGTTAACTAGTTACCATGTCCGTTGAGGGTCTCCTTGTGTCCTGTGCCGCGGCGTTGATGGATGGGGACGCCGGTCAGTGTGCGACTGAAACAATCACATGGACAGCATCTTAGCACGGGTGGCAACCCATACCTCACTACATTCTCTGCTGACAACACAAAATACACATCAAGTTAACACCCTTTCCACTTTTTGTTACATAAGGTGGCGATTATTTTTCAGATTTAAGTCGATTCCAAACTTTGGATGCAGCTACAGAGAAAGTTCACTTGCAAGTGTTGAGCCTAGGTTTATGGACAAACTGTTGTCATGAGGCAGATGACCTGTGGTCACTGGGGACATGTGAAACACGCTGGAGACAAACCATACAGTATGTTTGTCCAGTAGACAGCGAGGAGTGGTGTTCACGCAGTAGAGCGCCGGACTGTCAATCGAGGGGACAGTGGTTCAATCCTGCCGCTGTTTCAAAACTTAGGCAATTCAGTTCACCTCACATTGTCTGTGTCTTTCGGAAGAGACACTAAAAGCCGGTCCCTAAAAGTGGTCCTTTCTATCTAGCGTCACTGCCAGGGGAAGTTAAAGATCCCACATAGGGGATAAATGTGTATTCTGTACCGGAGTCACTAATTCTAGAGAAGAACAACTCTAAAAACCATGCTAACAATACTCTATAGCCACAAACATGTGGCTAACTTAGAGGATGCGCGAAACCATAAGGTTAAGAAGAATGGGCATGATAATAATGTAATAGCTGCTAACTTAAACTTGAATAAATCTGCAACAAGTGCAAATGAAGTATGGAGGTTGTCACATTGAAATGGCAGTGACATGATCCATGATCCGTGTGCCTCACCTGTACAGTCCGATGCCTCGGTCTGTGCTCACAGATCGTGTCCTTGGAGTCGTCTTCACCTTGGTCGCAGATGGCACACGCTGCGGTGCTGACGCCTGGCTGTGGGTGCTGCTACTAAGCGAGGTGTTACTAGACGAGCGACTGAGTTCGCCCTGCAGCATCTTCTGTTTGGCAGGGTCAAGGGCGTTGAGCAGACTCTCGGCCTGGTCCTTGAAGTGGTCCGCAAATGCCCAGAACGCCCTCAACAAGTCACATGACCATTAGGGGGTCGTTCATAAACTACTGGTTTTTGTACTATTTACTTTTAAGTTAATTATTGAGTTTCGTTCAATTATAGGCGATGTATAAATTATAAAGTATTTATATACATATATATATATATGTGGATATATTAAATTTAGCAGGAATATGGGGGCGTGCTGTCCCCCACATTTACTGTCTCTATATAATATACTTATACATACAGTGTAATTTACTTTGACATCAAATACACTTTTTTTGTCAACATTAAAAACATTTCATGAAAAGAAAGTGGGCGGGTCACGCAAAGACTGGGTTCTAACTGGAACTATTGGTGACAAGCAAAATAGATAACCATAGTAATTGGAAATGTCCTCTTGAAAATGTTTCAATCAAACACCAGTGAGCATGCATTAATCTAATGGTCACATGACCTACAGAGAGCGCCACCTACTTGCGAGCGTGTGCCCTAGCGTTTGTGTCGGGATCACTGAGTTGTCGTTTGATGGCCTCCTGTATGACAGGGATGTGTCGTTCGAGGGTGTGGGTCGGCCACGTCCGCAGTAGGTGGTCCAGCAGTGCAATGCACTCCCTGCAACCAACTCAGTCTCAGACAACTCGTCCACACAACCAACTCACTCTCAGACAACTCGTCCACACAACCAACTCACTCTCAGACAACTCGTCCACACAACCAACTCACTCTCAGACAACTCGTCCACACAACCAACTAACTCTCAAGCAACTAATCCACACAACCAACTCACTCTCAGACAACTCGTCCACACAACCAACTCACTCTCAGACAACTCGTCCACACAACCAACTCACTCTCAGACAACTCGTCCACACAACCAACTCACTCTCAGACAACTCGTCCACACAACCAACTCACTCTCAGACAACTCGTCCACACAACCAACTCACTCTCAAACAACTCTTCCACACAACCAAATCAGTCTCAAACAACTGGTCCACACAACCAACTAACTCTCAAGCAACTAATCCACACAACCAACTCACTCTCAAGCAACTCGTCCACACAACCAAATCAGTCTCAAACAACTCGTCCACATAACCAACTAACTCTCAAGCAACTAATCCACACAACCAACTCACTCTCAAGCAACTCGTCCACACAACCAAATCAGTCTCAAACAACTGGTCCACACAACCAACTCACTCTCAAGCAACTAATCCACACAACCAACTCACTCTCAAGCAACTCGTCCACACAACCAAATCAGTCTCAAACAACTCGTCCACACAACCAACTCACTCTCAAGCAACTAATCCACACAACCAACCCACTCTCACACAACTAATCCACACAACCAACCCACTCTCAACCAACTCTTCCACCAACTCACTCTCAAACAACTCGTCCACAAGAGATATATGCAAATTAAACTATGCAAGAAGTGAGTATTATCTATCTATCTGACATAACTAGATAAGTTCTCTAAAAATTGCAGTTCAGAGTACCTTACACATCAAACTTGGCAAACCTGTTTATTTGAATACATCATCATTTCTCTTGGGAGCTTGCAGTCATGCTGCAGCAATTGAATGATTACTATTTACAGACATATCCACTACTGTTGATAAAAACTGTCAAAACTGCTACTGACGATATAAAGTTTCAGGAACTAAGTTGCCAGACAAATATCCTGAGGTTGCTGTGGGTATCAGAAAGAACTGCCTGAGATGACAACCAGACAGAGCCTGCTGCACAGATGGACTCAATGTAATAATGGAGACTCATGTAGAAATGGTTGACATAGATTCCTAGTACTTACCTGCGGATGATGGAAGACTTGGATGTGAGATGGCAGGTGAGAAGGGGGATGAGGCGCGCTGAGGGGGTTTGCTGAAAATGAACATTCAATGTGTAACTGAGGTACCAGGCATGTGTGCGTGCACGCGTGTGTGTGTGGTGTGGGTGTGTGTGGTGTGTATGGTGTGTATGTGTGTAGTGTGTATGTATGTATGTATGTGTTGGTGTGTGTGTGGTGTGTGTGTGTGGTGTGTGCTTGTGTGTATGGTGTGTGTGTGTGGTGGTGTATGTGTGTGTTGGTGTGTGTGTGGTGGTGGTGTGTGTGTGGTGTGTGTGTGGTGGTGTGGGGTGGTGTGTGTGTGTGTGTGTGTGTGTGTGTGTGTGTGTGTGTGTGTGTGTGTGTGTGGTGCGTGGTGTGGTGTGTGCATGGGGTATGTGTGTGGTGTGGTATGTATGTGTGGTGTGTGTGTGTGTGTATGTGTGTGTGTGTGTGTGTGTGATGTGTGTGTGTGGTGTGTGTGTGTGTGTGTGTGTGTGTGTGTGTGTGTGTGGTGTGTGTGTGTGTGTGTGTGTGTGTGTGTGTGTGTGTGTGGTGTGTGGTGTGTGTGTGTGTGTGTGTGTGTGTGTGTGTGTGTGTGTGTGTGTGTGTGTGTGTGTGTGTGTGTGTGTGGTGTGTGTGTGTGTGTGTGTGTGTGTGTGTGTGGGGTATGTGTGTGTGTGTGTGGTGGTGTATTGTGTGTTGGTGCATGTAATTCTTTTTTTTTATTTGCTGGTGTTTTGACATAACAAAGAGAGCTCATTAAAGCCAGTTTGTGAGTGTTTTGATGTTTCCTAACTTTTGGCCAACCAATATTTGCTAGCTTCACATTAGTATTCCCATTCACCAGAATTACCACTGCATTTAGTAACTTAAATCTACGTCAAACTTCCATGTCACCCATGGAACTGTCTTTCATATGTGCCTAGCAGAAGTGCATTAATTACTGATTTTGCAACATTTGGAAGTAGCTCCAATTCAAAGTTCTTTTTACGTACTAGACAAATTTTGATTAAAAATAAAATGAAATTTTTGATGATAATGATTCCAATGACTCTTAATGAGCAATTTACAACCGTTCGAAAGAAAAGCAACAGTTCATCTTTAGCAAAATTCTTACTAGGTTAAGCCATTTTGTATCAACTATGACTTTTCACTTAGTCACCCTTTCTGTAGCAACTATGACCTTTCACATAGTGAGTCACCCCACTCCAAATTAACGTGTGATGGGATTATTACCCTATGATGAAATGAGGGGTTATTACCCTACCTGTATAATGAGGGTGAGGGCCACGAGACCGGAGGAAGCCATGATCTTGGCACTGTTCTGGATCAACACAATTAGCGTGGGCAGCAACATCTCCGCACAATGGTCAAATCGGTTGCCGAGAACCTTTGACAGATACCTGTAAAATGGGTACAAGTTTGTGTGATTCACGCAGTAGATTCTGTTGTTCCTCCATTCACTACCTCCACCTCTCAACACAAATGGTGGCATTACAAATACAAACCTGACTGAAATGGATTTTAATTCTTTGTTTCACAAATTCTTTGTTTCACAAGCAACAACAGATGTTTCAACTATCCATATATAGAACTGAGCCATCGTAATCTGGCAACAGTCTGCACAGAAGCAATCAATGGCATTCCTAGAAATAGACTGATTACTGGGAGGATAATGTAAGCATGGCAGGACTGTTAGCGCCCTGGAAAGGCCCAGCCAAGTATTTGGAAGGAGAATAAATTCCAAATTATTTCTATTCTATGAAAATGACAGCTGACATTACAGCATCAATTTGCACAGTGATGGAGAATGATTTAGGTTGTCTATAGTGTGTCATGATGCCACCAGGGGTACGTACGAGGCACTGATGCACGCCTCCCGCACGACCTGTGACCGTAGGTCCTTCAAGGACGTCTGAAGGGCAGGCTCAAGTTTCCGTAGCAACTGCGGGAACTCGTCGTAGTCTATAGCGCCGGCAACGATGAGCGATCGTATCGTCTTCAACTGCAATAAGGTTCAACAGATGGTTGACACAGGACAACAACACACAAGAGTTGACACATGCCTTGTCTTCGAAGGAATATCATGACCAGCGTGACCACAACAAATCAAGATTTTTTTATTATATATAATGCATAACCAACTATTTTCACAACACTACAACAAATTGAAAGTAAATACCATAAGATAAATAAATTGTTTACTTCAAAACTAAAATAGAATAAATGCAAACATCACCTACATAAACAAGTTAGATTGATTACAAATATGAAATGTTACTGGTTAGCTACAGCCTTGGTCATGCACACCAGCATTCTTCTACAGCGCCCTTTGTATGTATGACTCACGTACATTTGGATCAAGTTACCAAACAATACAGATGAAATAACAGGATAAATGACAACCGTGTCAATTCAATATGTTAAACAACATGTAATGATGCATGTAATCCTGCCCCATCTGTCGCCCCTCCTAAAGGGGTGCTTACCGCCTCAACTCTCTTCTCCCAGGCTATGTTGGGGTCACAGAGACAGTCCCGGACGCGTCCCATTTGGTCTGTCAACTCCCGGCTGGAGAACAGCTGCAACACATAAACAATCAACAGACCTCAACTACTCATGCACATGTTCTGTATTTAGTATTTATTGTTCTTATTTAGTAACCTGCATTTAGCAGCCAACATTATTACTGAACCACCCACAAGGGTTTCAGCCCCAGTTCCTTCTATCGACAATGCAGCATTTTTACCATTTCACTTCTGCATCCTACTACTTTAAAAAATGCTAATAATAGAATTGGTAATCCTATTACAAGAGTTTGCTCTACACAAAACAGTTATTAAGATCATGTCGTCATCAGTGCCCAAGACACTATAACAGGCATTTTTTAGCCTGCCAAACTAATTTATAATTTAGAAAAACCCTGAAACATTTTCTAGATCAAACTATAGAACAGAATCTAGAAAATGTGTGTATAAGTTCCACCTTCAAACACTATCAAGGCAAGAAGTCAACAGAATATCAGATTACTATGCACCAACAAATCTGCCATGAAACTAAACTAAATTCATATCTAAAACATACAATTTATTTCAATTGTAGAAACATTTGGGACAAGATACATTGACATCAAATCAGCTGACATGTATCACAAATATTAAAAGCTGTGACTTACGTGAACTTTGGGAACCTCTTCGTAGCTGTTGGCGAAGCCTTCTTCATCTATGCCACCACTGCCCCCTGAAACGCACAAACATCAGCCCATTCAGTACATCCATCTCATTTACCTAACAAAGTTGACCATTACTATAAAATCTGACACATGAATGTACATATTTTATTATCATACATCACTCAGAGGATCATTATATTATTATCAGGCCACTCAAAATATCCCGTACCAATTTCTTTGCTGATCTGAAAACATGACTATGTGTAGCAAGACGTGACGATACAGGTGGACAGAACTGACAAGACTAACTAACAAGTTACCGAGTGATATAAACCTCACCCTAAAAGGGAAAGAAGAAAATTGAAGCAAAGATGCAGAATTATTATTAATTCAGTGATGCATAGCAATGCCCAAACTATTGGCAGATGCATAAACAGCCCAGGAACCATGCACAGGAAACACAAAACAAACTACTGAACAATAAATAAATAAACGCGTAACAATGTTACGGAAGTACAGGAATAAAATAAAACAGGTTAAACCACTTGTGTTGCTGACACATGTAAACAGCACATATACCTAAAGTCAAACTGCTCTACATGTTTATCATTATAACAACCTCAGAACAATGTCACCCAGATCTGTTACTACAACAGAACCTCTCTTGTGTGACCATCATCTTGGTGACAAGTCTTGTTCAACCTGCCTTCAGCAACCTGTCTTGAATGACGACAATGTTAGGCATGGTTTGTTTCTTAGACCAGACTGTGCTGATGACTGGAGCCAGGCAATAGTTCAACCATGAATTACAAATGAAGTGAACTGTTTACTTATCATACTCTGTATTAACAATGCCCTGTAATCCACCAGCTGGCACATTTAATGTTACCACTAACTTTGCAATTGTATAACCAGATAAATTAATTAAATATGTATAGCGAGAATTTGTTTCAATTATACACACAGTTTTACATTGATTTTTAATCTATAAATAATAAAATTATTTTTACCAAGTATTTTCTTGAGGTGAAATCAGGTGATGTGCTATCAGGATCATTCAGGTACACTAACCCCACCCAAAACACTGTTACATAACCACTGTGAAGTCATCAGTACTGCTGTGTCCCAGTGTGATTTAAACACGAACTGGTGTGATGGTTTCAGTGTTGACATTTAACACAAACCCAGGCCTCGACTACTGTACCATGGTTTTCTGTAGCAAGTCCATTTTACAATGCCTAACATTACCAACAGTCTCTGCACACAGGATGTCTGAGAAAAAATGACTACGTGTTGATAACATTTTATCAAGTCGTACACCTGCTAAATTCCAGTGTCACATCACGGGGACTGAATCCGGATGACAGCGATCTGTGTCGATGTCTAAATAAACACAGATGGCACATTTTATTTAGCTTAAATATCAATGCACAAAACAACAGCCATAAACAATACACTGATTACATTCCTAAATAACACAGTCTGTAAATAATATATTGATTAAATTCTTTCAGAATGAGAATGCAGTTCTCAGGTTTTCATTAGCACAAAAACTGTCAGTGTTTTTGCAGAGAAAATGACGCATAAAAACAACCTTCAATTATCACCACCCAGTGGTGATAGCCGCCTGTAGCTACATGACTTCATGAGATCTCTACGTAAAAATATGGCAATCTCTCAATTCTGCTTACAAAAAATGACACCTCACTATTAAAATACACTTTCTCGTCCAGCCGTACAAAACACCTGGGAAACGTTTCACAAGTGATTTGTACAACGGAAGTTGAGTTAATATTTCACAAAGTACACAACAGTCGGAGAAAACCGAAACGTTGTTGTGAATAACTAATTCTTTAGGAAATGACTCACCATTACAATGAAAACATGAATAATATGGCCAGTTTCAAGAGCAGCTAAGGAACGCTTAATGCTAAGAATCTCTAAATAAATTAAGCAATTTTTAAATAACAAAACATGTGAGTTTAAGCAAATATTAAGTAACTATGCATAAATATTTCTTCATGAACCCAGTCATGTGCTACAAATAATTACACTAAAGGTTCACAGCTTAACCCATTTCATTCTCACAAATCCACACCTATAAAAGCAGCAAACCTGCATCTTGTATTGGAATGAAATGGGTTAAACAACTGTCACTTTCAGAAAAAAATTCTCACTGAAAGAAACTACAAAACTGTTGTCCTACGGATGATAAAACACACAGTCGCATGGATCATTCCAACCAGGGAGAACAGATGGAAACTGCACAGAACTGTGTACATCTAACAAAGATGCGAACACACTTTAAAGACATGGTGGATATTTTAATAAGAAGATCAGGGTGATGGACACTTAACATTGGGGCAGACACTACAAAGCAATGGTGGACACTTTAAGATGGTAGCAGAAGACTTCACTTCAATAACAGGTGTGGATACCTTTTAAATAAAGTAAATGGTGCACATCTTTAAAGATAATGACAACATACCGACAGATACTTTAATAAGGTTTTGTGGAAATTTAAAATGTCTAAAAGACAATGGTGGTCAGTTAAAAGATACTTCAGAAAGTGCCTAAGTGCCTAGTAGAAAGTTTGAAATTATGTAGACATATAGACATATAAAAAAGACAGTGGACACTTTATAAAATGGAAACTTTATACTATGTTGATAGAAACTTCAACAACAGGATGGCACACAGTACAGGAGATTGGAGGGCATTTCAATCAAATCACTATAAAGACTACTCAAAAGCATTCAATAAGAAAACGACAGTAGAAAATAAAACGGGACGCATGCATAACATTACACAAGACTATAGGAAAACACACGAGCTACATATGCAAATTTCAAACCAAAGTCTACACAAACTCTAAACAATACAACAGCCAACATAACATAACCGGCTAATCCAAACCACAGCCTAACTAGGTTTACCTTGGCTAACGACCGATCGCCTCCGTTTCACCGAGGCTGAGCGAGCTGGGGAAATATACAGGTGTGTTACGCACATCTCATAAGTGTGTTTAATAACACGCCTAAGACAGACGTCAATCTCCAACCCAAGACAGACATCACAGCCAGACACAACACCACTGATGTCACATCTACAGCTGCTGATTTCAAGGTGCATTCAATGCCTGTAAACTGTTTTTGGTGGCTAGAAGTCAATGGTTCTTGATCCTATGGCAAGACTGGTCTACGTAAAGCAGTGAAGCGATACATTAAGTGCTGTGATCAATCATGCAGAACCAATATGGATAAGTTCACTAGTAGTCCAGGTAGAACAATTAGCTTGCAGATAAGTCTTGATACAGTGACCTGATCTGTTCCATCGTCCCAAGTCATTCTGTCGTGCTATGGGAGGTATTAGTAGCAGGTTTGTTGAATCAGTTAGTTACACTTTACCCCACAAGTGATATTGATAGTTACAAAATATTATAAACAAGGAAGAGAAAAGGTGACTTTTAAATCCGATAGGTCTGCGTGTGCAACTAACATTCATTCCCCAAGAAGTATGTCTAAATTCTCGCCATACCATTCCGCCCTTTCACTGTTATCTCCATGAGGCAGATAATTCTACTACTGCCTCTTGACATAGTGCTGGTCAAGTCACTCCTTTTCTTGCTGTCTTCCAGAAGGTCACTGTGACCCTTCTCCAATCATTGACATCCAGATGGACACTAAGTTTCAATATTTTGTGACAGATTTATATATATTTATGAATATTATTCAATACCAAGGTGCACTCTGTTAATACAGATACATGCTTTCATACTGTGTATCCTGTGAGTGATATAACTAACACCTAGAGGTAAGAAACAAACAATTAGTGTCAACTGTTAGCTGTGACAACATGTAAGCTGACTCACTGTCGTGTGAGGCAAGCCCTTTGTTTACATCATAGTCTGAGTTAATCTAGTCGGCTAGCTTGGAAGGCAAGCTTGGAAAGATATCAATTTTGGCCTCACCCATGCTATGATAGTTTCCCTATAGACAGTGAGCCTTGTCTGTGCTGTCTAGACTCCAGACACAACAACCACAAACAACACACCACAACCCAACCCAACCCAACCTCACTGACAACAGAACTGCCCCAAATGACTGCCTTCACTTGCCCAGTGCCCAAGTCCCTCCAGTCCTCCCCTTGACACTTGGTCTCTGCCTGCTACTCACCCGAGGGTCGCTGTCCCACCATAGGTCTGCGGGCAGCGGCTGAGGGAGTGGCGGAGGACGCGCTCCCTGTTCTCTTGGCGGCCGACCGGGGCACGCCGACCGGCTTCACAAAGTCTGTCTCATCCTTCACTGCTGCAAACATCAAACACACACCAGCTTGAACACAGGTGTCACACACAACACTGACTGTCACACATGTATAAAGTGTGTGTGTGTGTGTGTGTGTGTGTGTGTGTGTGTGTGTGTGTGTGTGTGTGTGTGTGTGTTTGTGTGTGTGTGTGTGTGTGTGTGTTTGTGTGCACGTGCATGTGCATACACAATATCACATGCTTATATTTACAGCTAAAAATGAACGTAAGACAGATGAAGGGTCACTACCTACATGTACATAAGGGGACAACTTAAAGTGACAAAGTAGAAACTAACAGAGCTTTCTATTGGATTGAGCCGCCATCCACCTTCTCATCAGTTCACTGGTTTAGAGGTTGTTATTTTTTCAGTACATCATCTCAATTCAGACATATGTATCACAACAATAGCATTGCAACATTTTTGTTGTTGTGACTAAGTCAGTCTGTCATTACTACAGTTATCTAGTCAGTGACACTGCACAGACTGACAGTGCATGCTAAGGACACGTGTCCCCAAGGCAGACACTGTTGACAGCAGAGGACGTAGACGCCAGGAGCCAACTGACCTTCGGTGACACACATGTCCCCAGACTCTCGGATGTCATCCATCTTCTGAAGCACTTGGTTCAGTCTGAAACACAACACAACTATTATGCCAACTTATATCAATGAAGAGGGTTAAAAATTACTTCAATTGCAGTAAGTTATTTTTCAATATTTAGCGAATATGTTTGTCTTATTAAGTTAAAAAAAAATCTTAATGGTTATATTTTGTCTTAGTAACTTATGTCTTTGTGCAATTACACAAACAAACATAGGAGGCCACAAGCACGTGACCCTAGCAATTGCATAACTATACGTAGGCTTCATGAACACAACATTAATCAGGTGCACGTTACATGGCACCAGCTGTTTCACTTCACCTTCACAAACTCTATTATGTATTTTGAACAGAAATCACAACATGTCAACATTCACACATACACCCTGACTGTCCTGACTATGTATGGCTGTCCTGATGTCATTGCTAACAATGTCCTAACCCTCAGGATGTTTTATGGCAACCTTTGACCTTCAGTGACCTCCTACCTTTGTGGATTTAACTCTTTCTTCTGCAGGTCGTAGCGGACTCGTTCGCCAGCATGGCGGTAGATCTCTGCTAGTGTGTTCACTGCCGCGTCACGCACCTACAACCAACACAGTGACATCATACAACACAGTGACATCATACAACACAGTGACCTCATACAACACAGTGACATCATACAACACAGTGACACCATACAACACACTGACATCACACAACACAGTGACCTCATACAACACAGTGACCTCATACAACACAGTGACTCATACAACACAGTGACATCATACAACACAGTGACCTCATACAACACAGTGACATCATACAACACAGTGACCTCATACAACACAGTGACATCATACAACACAGTGACATCATACAACACACTGACATCATACAACACACTGACATCATACAACACAGTGACCTCATACAACACATTGACCTCATACAACACAGTGACATCATACAACACAGTGACCTCATACAACACAGTGACATCATACAACACAGTGACATCATACAACACACTGACATCATACAACACAGTGACCTCATACAACACAGTGACATCATACAACACAGTGACATCATACAACACACTGACATCATACAACACAGTGACCTCATACAACACACTGACATCATACAACACAGTGACCTCATACAACACAGTGACCTCATACAACACAGTGACCTCATACAACACAGTGACATCATACAACACACTGACATCATACAACACAGTGACCTCATACAACACACTGACATCATACAACACAGTGACCTCATACAACACACTGACATCATACAACACAGTGACCTCATACAACACAGTGACCTCATACAACACAGTGACCTCATACAACACAGTGACCTCATACAACACAGTGACCTCATACAACACAGTGACCTCATACAACACAGTGACATCATACAACACAGTGACCTCATACAACAGTGACCTCATACAACACAGTGACCTCATACAACACAGTGACATCATACAACACAGTGACATCATACAACACACTGACATCATACAACACAGTGACCTCATACAACACACTGACATCATACAACACACTGACATCATACAACACACTGACATCATACAACACACTGACATCATACAACACACTGACATCATACAACACACTGACATCATACAACACACTGACATCATACAACACACTGACATCATACAACACACTGACATCATACAACACACTGACATCATACAACACACTGACATCAAAGTCATCGATAAAACATTCACATGTCCCTGTATAATCATAACGACAATCCTTTGTAACCCAGAATCTGTTTCATCATTTATTCAGCATTTAAAAAAACTGAAAAGCTCCCACACTCACCAATAAGAACAATCTCTGTGACACATTGACAAAATTGATCCATCGCTATATAATGGTGTTGACAGTTTATACAAACGATTAATGAGTTAAATTGATTTTAGAGTAAAATCAGGCTTACGAGGTCATGTGAATGTTATTGAAATGGTCCCCAATATTCTGCCAAGTTTTTATACAAGAGATGCAATGGCAGTATTTAGAACACTGGACCCTTATTTTTGAGAAATTATGTTCAAATTTATGCCTTGTCGCCTCAGTTCACTCTGCTGTATAAATGAGCACCAGGCCTGAGACAGTTAGACTTATAGACCTAAAGACTTATGTGTACGTATGGCTGAATACTTCTCACTGAAGTCAATATGGTGCTTGAAGGTCTGCCAAAGAATGACATGGAAAGTAATTAAAACAGTCCTAAGATTTTAATATACGATTACCTTTATTACTGATGGGTCATACATTCATAACAACGATCTTCAAATAGTAATTGTTGTAATGATTAAGCACTATCCCACAGAAGGCGCTAAGCAGAGTGTAACAAATGGCACGACTTACCGGTATGCTTGGGTCGTCCAGCATCTTACAGAGTATTGGCACAAGCTTCGATAGTGTCACATTCTTGGCCCCATATCTGGGAAACACAGAGCACAGAAACGTAAAGAACAGCATTGGCGTACTGACATTTGTACGCCATCATTGTGCAATGCCTGGATTTTACATAAATTTTATATCCAGTTACTTCCAGAGCCCAGGTGCACGACATATTGAATAGTATTGATTGTTTTTCTGCATGTGTTCAACAGCACGCTTTTAAATGTAACACAGGTAGCATCATGTTAAACTGTGTACAAGGTAGTATTGGTAAATGGTAAACTTCAATGATCAATCATTGCTTTATAGAAACTGTATGTTAAATGTATAAATGTTCCCATAACTTTGATGCAAGTATAACATGTTTACACAATGACTGAATGGTCTAGCAAATTCCCATGGAAAATATATCACAGCAGTATATGTTAAAACATGAAGTCTTGCACTGTTGTGTTCATTGAGAGTTTGTGTATTTTCATTTCGCAAAACTACCATCTAGACAATGTGCCAAGACAATTACAAATATCTTTTACCCATTCAATAATTGGCTGTGACTGTGACATGCAGTGCATTCTGGGACACTTACAGTGAGAGAGCTCTCTGTAGAACACCAAGGATCTCTTCCCTCACCCGCCACAGTTTGTGTGTGAAAGCGTTGCCGATCCTCTCTATGACGTACTGCAACAAGTCGACTCCACAGTCTTCATCAAAGTCACATCTTTCTTCTTATTTATTTATATCACATGCAGACTCTTCTTAAATGCATAACGTATTGTAAAATATAAGTACCGTAGTTATTTTCTGAGAGGCCTGACACTCAGTGTCATGTCAAACCTTACAAACTGCTACTACATTATAATGACAACATTCTTTACTTGACCATAGAATGGTTGTAAATACAGTGATAAAGCCCCCTTAAACATGGGGGTGGTGCATAGCTTTATGTAGAGACCCGTCCACCCGTCATTTGGACGGGTAAAAACGAATATGAACGGGTATAAATATGGGTGGACGGGTAAAAAATGAAGGAGCAAAAAAAGTCTTCCAAAACAATAGATATTGTTAGTTATGCCTTGAAAGTGAGTGAAAATGGTGTCACATGTGTGTTTGTAGTTCATTTCAGGTCATCCGACACATTTAAAAGTTTGTAAACTGGCTTAACAGTTAACATCCATGTGTCCACCAAAACGTGTATGACTGGCAATAATTTTATCCTGCATAAAGCCCTGGGGTGGTGGCTTATTGTACTTTGTCCTAGAATTGTTCTCTGCTGGTGTTGTGGTGTTGTATGATCACTGACAAACAAATGGAGTGCCCCATATCAACACAAGCAGGCACATGACTTCCCAGTATTATTTCCCATTCAACCTTTCAGTCCTACACCCCTCGTCTGCTGTGACCTCCGAGTACGGAATTCCCAGTGATGTGCAGCAAAGCTGACAACCTCACTTCAAGTCAAGATTTGAAAACCAAATAGGCATTTTATGAATATAGGGTTGTTATATATTTTCGGAAAGTATGATAATCAGCAATTAAAATGTGCTGTACTATATCACACTGACAACACAGTGTGCAGCTCTTGCTGCAGTTATATTCTGTCACTGTTATCATCACTGGTGTCTGAGTATCGATCACAAATAATCCATCTTCAAATGTGGCGATCCTATTGAGCCCTCCCCGGTGGTCCTACTGAGCCCCCAATGGTCCTATTGAGCCCTCCTAGAGGTCCTACTGAGCCCTTTCCAGTGGTCCGTTTGAGCACTCCCAAGCTCTCGTACCTGTGGGTGTGAAGCTGGGACCATCAGCTTAAGTAAGGTCTCTGCCGCCTGGTCCCTCACTTGTGCCTTGGCGTCCCCCAGTCGGTCCATAGCAGCCGGCAAGACTACAACAACAATCACACACTGAACAACTGCAACAACAAACACACACTGAACAACTACAACAACAACCACACACTGAACAACTACGACAACAACCACACACTTAACAACTACGACAACCACCACACACTGAACAACTACAACAACCACACACTGAACAACTACAACAACAACCACACACTGAACAACTACAACAACAACCACACATTGAACTACAACAACAACCACACACTGAACAACTACAACAACCACATATTGAACTACAACCACCACACACTGAACAACTGCAACAACAACCACACATTCAACTACAAGAACCACCAGACACTGAACAACTACAACAACAACCACACTCTGAACAACTACAACAACCACACATTGAACTACAACAACCACCACACACTGAACAACTACAACAACCACATATTGAACTACAACCACCACACACTGAACAACTGCAACAACCACCAGACACTGAACAACTACAACAACAACCACACACTGAACAACTACAACAACAACCACACATTGAACTACAACAACCACCACACTCTGAACAACTACAACAACAACCACACATTGAACTACAACAACCACCACACACTGAACAACTACAACAACCACACATTGAACTACAACCACCACTAGACACTGAACAACTACAACAACCACCACACACTGAACAATTGCAACAACAACCACTAGACACTGAACAACTACAACAACCACCACACACTGAACAATTGCAACAACAACCACACATTGAACTACAACAACCACCACACACTGAACAACTACAACAACCACCACACACTGAACAAGTACAACAACAACCACACACTGAACAACTACAACAACAACCACACACTGAACAACTACAACAACAACCACACACTGAACAACTACAACAACCACCACACACTGAACAAGTACAACAATCACACACCTGAACAACTACAACAACAACCACACACTGAACAACTACAACAACAACCACACACTGAACAACACATCACAGAAACGTTTTCGTTTAACACATTGTAACTCTTACTTTTTATATATGAATGTTGACAAGTTATGAAAGAACTACAATATATAACTGATTTTTTTATGCAATTTATCAAAAACTATGAATACCTTCAATGTGTTACGTATGTATGAAGTTATCATCCAACATTTCAGGGTAAAAAGAAACAACAAAAGTCTGCTAAGCTTCTCCAAAACTTAAGTGAAATTTTAGTAAAAACTCACTACAAAGAAAGCTGTTTGTCTTTTAGTTTTTATGGTTTGAAAAGAAAACACAGAATTCACAGATCTTTCAAAGTCGATTCCAATTGATAAGCACATCACATGATTAGCCAGCTGAAATAACATGATCTGACAACCGTATCATGTGACCACACCTGGGCCTAATTGGTGCTGCCCAGAATGGACTAAACAGGAAGCTGACAGTGTATGTTAATTACAGGTCAGTTGCAGGCTGCCACAGTGAGGCAGGTTTAGAGTGAAAAAAGTAGGGCAATGCTGGCATCTAGATGTTAGGTCAAACTTGCATAAGTATTCTGAGAAATAAATTGAGACAACATAAAATATGTTAATATTTCACAACCCACGTTTTTTCATTATTAACATCCAGGTGCAAATTAGTGAAATGGTTCGGTGACACCATTTTCAGCCGCCTAATCATCGGCAACAGACCACTTCGCATGCTATAGTAGATTGTTAAATCAATATACGCCTTGTGCACTGTGCACAGACATAATACACAGCTATGAGAGAGGGCTGTATATTACCACAGCTGTTTGGCCACAGTAACATGATATGAAACAGTCCTCCACGCCCAATGTACACAGACCTGTGTAGACACAGAGTAGCCGGTTGGTGTGTTACAAACACTGGGGGTGAAGGCACCTCAAATATCAGTATCTATTATCACAGGGGAATCACTTATTCATGCAGGACATTTAGCAGGAGTAGAGAACACTCAGATCTCACAGCAAAAGTCTGTGGATAGGTTGTATTTGTGATTGTATCTGGTGCCCAGCGCAGATCACAGACACACACCAAATGCATGCTTGGCATTCACACTAGTTGTGTAAGCAACCAAGCACACTTCTTGTTCGATGCAAGAGCACTGCACTCGCCAGTATGTGCACACACAGGTGTTGGCTCTAGCCTTCACCTGTGAACTATTTCCTGTTTATGCTACTACAGTATGGGACTTCCATCAATTTGGCAGCAAATCTCTTCATGCGAGTTTTCTCATGAATGGCGAATGCTATTAAAATATCTCATTAAACAGGCCCAGCCCACTGAAGCACTGCGTAATATCTGCTGACTCTCTGCCAAGGCAGAGAGGTTAGTGTTATAAATAATCTTAATACTTGATGTTATTTATCTAAATAATACTCTTAAATTTGCCTTGAAAATACAAGCTTTGTTGACTGAGGGTAGAAACCATAGTCAACGGTTGTTTACTGTTTACAACTGAGAGTTCTGGTGTTCACAGATGTTGGGTCCTTACCTGAGGTGACATAACTCCTGAACTTGTCCTCAAACCTATCTATCAGTAGACACAGCAGTTCCAGGCCGTTGACAGAGATCTGTAACAGACAACAGTTCATTGTTACTGACACAGTATACTCACTTTACTGAAACTGGTCATGATATTCTCACATCTGCTAAAACAAATGACAGAGCACAACATACTGTCATTTCTAATGACACAGGATGCTCCATGTTCCATAATAACACAGTTGACACAATAAATGACACAACTTCTACTGCATTCTCGCAGGCACATACCTACTCCCTGCTTCAGTGAAAATTATATGACGATAAATCCACTTCAAGTTGTAGACAGAGGACCACGGCCACTTCTACCTCTACACCACACTACACAACCCCATGAGCTGGCGAAACCTTGGCATTACCTTGCAACATGCAGCAAGACTTATGCTGCTTGGTGCCAAATTTTAAGAAATATCTTACTGAGAGGCAAAGGGTTAACATGTACATTACATCACAGTGACACCAGATTTGTCCACTGGCCAGGCCAGCAATGATGGATGTTACCTACATGTATAACCTGAATGTAAACATTGTAAACAATAATCACCTGGCCGGCTGAGCTCAATTTCTATACTGCTGTGTACATACTAAATCAATAAATCATTTTATGGCCTTAACATCTGTCAGGTTTGTAGATGTAAGACAAATTGACAAAATCCCACACAGCATATTCTCAATCTCATTCTCTAAAGTGATAAGTTATTTAGGCGTGAGATAGAGCACACTGAGCCTGTGTCCACAGATGTACATTGTCCAATAAAATAACCTTTATATTTTGTATTCATACACATAGACACACACACACAATTACAGATCTATACCAACAATAAACCATCCTAATTTCCATCCTAATTTCAAAAGGCTTAATTACAAGTGACAAAATCAGTGGCGCCATTCACCCGTGCTGTGCATCTAATTGACAGGTGTCATTGTGAGCACTGACTGTTGACAACTTCTCCGGCGCCCTCCAACATGACCATTACACCCCACCCTGGACCCTCTGATTACCAACAACACCAGCACACCTTTGGGCGGCTCGAGTGGGAACTTCAATGATCATGTGACGACGTGCCTCGCCGCCCTTAAAGCAAGGTCATGAGAAAGTGGGCGTTACTTTGGGGATTTAGTTCCGTGACAAATGCCAATACATAATCCATGCTGTGCCTCGCAAAGGTAATCAGCTGACAAGGTCTAATATAGCTGCACTGCCGCTAGCCCACTACAGAGTAATCATAATAATATGACTGCGGGAGAGCTGGTATCAGCAGAAACAATTAGAGGAATGACTTCTTCGTCCAGCACTAAATGGACACACGTCAATACTTCAAGTAGCATCAGGGGCTGAGACACACTGGGGGGGGGCAAGGGGGACGTCATAAATATAACTACAATTCCTGTAACCAAGACGACCAATGTCTGTCATTTTCATTATGTAAGGAATCTAATTAATAAGTGTCTGTGATGGAATCTAATTAACAAGAGTCTGTGACTGTTGCTGTCTTACCATGCTTAGTAACAATTAACTGATGCACTGACACACCACTGTACATGTACACCTGTATATCACCAAAATATCTGTATCACATGGTCAGAGCACTACATGTGTATATCACTACAATCACTGATTCCGTGGCATCCCCTTCGTTGACTGTCAGCCACTGGCTACAGAGTAGTTGAGAGTACAGCAGCACTCACAGCAGCCAGTGCCTCTGCTCAAGGGTGTTCATGCCTTTGAGAAGCACCTGCAGGATGTGGACCAGAAGCTACAAGGCCACAGACAAAGGACACCAGACAGTCCTTCTGTAGTACCTTGTGTCACAAGTGTGGCCATGTCCTTGCTGCACACTTGGGGCTGTGTTCCCACCTCCAGTGTCACTCACATCTTTGTCACCTGCGACAAACTTCTGTGAATTGCATGGGCAGGCATGGCTATTCGTCGGCTAACTGCATGGTCTAGGAATTGCATAGGTTCATGCAGCCATGACAGCAAGTGGACCAAATTACAGCTCATCCAGCAAGCTCCTTGTTCACACTATTACCACCTCTGGCCTGGCAGGTAATTTGTGGGAATAGACAAGATTGCTGTAATGCACAAGGCTTGTCGGTTCCCCCGGCATGTGGGGAATATACCTATATAGTGTTCCCCCTCTGTGAATGTGTGGGATGGGAAGCGATATCCCTCTCCCATGAGCAGCAACCTCATTTCACTTTGGGGCGGTTACAGACAGACACAGACACAGTGGTCAAGGTACTTGTGGAGTAGTTATGTTGACACTTGCAGTGAGACTCAACTAGCCCATTGTCACTGTCTGATGAAGTGAAGCTAGGGGTCAGGTTTAATTTGTTGATGACGGCTTCACAAATGTGTATCAAGATAAGGCAAAATGGTGAATTGTAAGAATGCTGAAATCATTGAGGTGTTAAATAGCATGAGGCAGGACTTTGTGTAGTGATGTCAAGTCTACTAGAAACTCTCATTGGTTTCCCTACTGCACAAGTAACATGTCATTATTACAAATGTGGCAGTAATACTAAATGTCTAATATAAAAACATGGGAAAGGCTACATTATGTAGTGAGTGTGACCTGTCATGTGTCTCTAATTCAACTCAACTCAACAATGAATTGATGTGGTCAACTGCGATTCAACACAGGTTTTGATGTGACAAGCACCACCCACAGAATCACAAATAATCAAAGTGTCCTACAAATTATCTTTAGATCAGACTCGTTGGGGTTTCGTTTATGCCAAGACTACCCCTGCAGCTCTAGCTGCTTGCACCAACCTTTGGGTCAGATTCAACAACAGTTTTTTATATTGAATCTATTCCCACAGGGAAATAGATTACATTGTTGAATTGTACTAAGAGTTCTGTTTTGGTTACAACTGCCTCTGCCCAGTGGCACAGAGTTTATCCTGACAGACACACACAAGGAGGGAAGAGTCATTGGCCTTGATGAAATTGTGGTGCAGCCAACACTGAAAGCCCCAGGCCTGCGGGAGTCATTGTGAACTCAGCCAGGCCACAGGCTGACTGCTGCGATCCAGGGCTTCTATGATTAAGACTACGGTCTTGTATAGAAATAACATTACTACCCATAGGCTACGTATGGTACAGTCGACTGCATAAATGTAAATTGATTGTTGGAGCAGACAAAACTCACACACAGAACCACCAGGAAATGGAACATACTGCCAGCTTTTAATCAGTGAACTGACTCATGCACCAGGAATAGGCGTTCTGTCTGGCACACAATCTCACACAGCGGGAAAATGACACATTAAGCCACACGCGTGTCTCAACAAGTCTGCCGCCCAGAACACAGCCGCTTCAATGGCGTAATACGTCAGAGAAAGCACACCTAGGATACACACGGCAGGAGTTAGCCAGTGCGAGGCAGTCTATAAAACATCTGCTATCTCAAGCACACATTCCTGGCTACCGGGAAACAGACGATACACACAACGCACTCAGCTATTTAAAAGGGAGTGAATCAGAGACACACGTCCCAGGCCACATGGACCGTTATTGAGAGAGGCAAGTTTTTATCAGCTGACTGTCGGTAGCATCGGTTTGTACTTGTGCTGCTGTTAGACGCTACACAGGAGAAACTACAAACACCACACAGAAAGGTTCACAATTCCCAGGTTATTGTGTGTGGAGTGGAGTATGACAAATGTGCAAAGCTACACTTGTGCATTACATGAATGAGAGGGGCTGTATCAGAGACACGGTAGATCGCCACAGGCTTCAAGAATGCTGTGGCAGCTGTCTCTATGTTTAGAGACAGACAGGTAGACCGGCCAGTCACGCCATCACAGACTGCAATCAGTGTATCACGTCTCTCTCTCCGTCTTACAACCTTCTGCTAGTATTAGGCAACTCAGATTACACTGAGTATTTATTTCTGACAGGCGACATTCGCAGCACTCTGAAACAGAAGAGTTCTAGAGTTCCTTTTTTCCAGTCCATGATATCCAGTGATGACCTCGCTATCCACAGTAGGGTCCTTCCTCTATGACATAACACCCTGTATCAGTGTTCATGTTGTCTAGACTCTAGTCTAGAGCTTGTTTTAGGTGATAACAGACTGCAAGGTTCATTCAGCTGTTCCTGTGCAAACATTGCTCTTGGTCCCGACAACTGGAATGTAAACTAATATGAGAGATATTGCCTTGTTTACTCGAGGAAGAATCAGGGTACAGTATGTAAATAATTTATAATTTACAACATCACAAACCTGACAGTCCAACTGATTTACGGCGATCATCATAACAAGGGCAGCTTGATTAAGGGGCAAGGGGGCGTCATAAACCCTCACTGGCCTGTAACAAAGCCTGAAGCCAGTTTATGATGGTACACATTCACATAAAGAGCCAAGGACATTCTTCTTCTGATGCAGCTTCCATGTCAATAAGACCAAATTAGTTTACCTAAACCCAGCCATATCTATCCGTGAATGCCAACGTTGACGTAATTCTCCTGGACGCAGAGTAAGTAGTCAGATAACGTGCTCAAACTGCCAAGTGCCAACACACCAGCCAGACAACAGAAACTACATGGGGCTTGGTCAGTGCTAACGCATCACCAGGGACCTCATTGGAATATCTTTGCATTTAGCAAGGCACATTTAGCAGAAAACTCCTGGTTGATTTAACCCTTTGTGTAGATCTTTAACCCTGTCTGACCCAGTGTCAATTTCACTGAGAAGATCGAGAATAAGTCGGCTAATCCTGCAGAAGGAATGTAGTCACTGTTTGGACATCGTGTTTGCACAGAGAGTAGAAACTTGCTCAATGTAACATGCAAATATTATTCGGCATTGCTCTGAAACAGTGATCTAACACAAGCACTTTCAAGAACAAAAGTTGTATCAACTTGACAAAGCCACGGGTGACGATGTTGTTGTGGAAAGTCTAAACATGTGCAACTAAAAGCTTTTGCAACAAAAAACAACAAATATAAATCATTGAATAGATTATAGTAAACCAATCTATTGCCACTTCAAAGACATCTTGGATTCTTCATCAATGCTGAGAAGTTGGTAGACTTATATATCTTCCAAATAATGTTTTTGGCATATCTTCATGAAGTGACAATCATAAACAATCCACTGAATTAGATCAACCATTTAAACTAAAACGGTTCAAGTTGCAAGTGTGAAAGCAAGCGCATTCGATCTCGCACATCGTCAGTTCCTGTTGTAAAAAATTTGGGGAAATTCTATTGATGCCATCATGTCGCTGACCAAAGATACACAAATGCACCGAGACAATTGGGATGACAAAGTTGCCCGTCTCTTGCTAGAAATATATAGGTGGATGATCGGGTACAAGCAGAGTTGGAAGCACTGGCCGAAATACAACAACACATTGGTGCATTGCCAATCGTTTGAAACATGTGTTGGCCGAGGGCATGGAGAGGCATGACTTGCAGGCAGTATCCTCTTGTACAAACCAGTTTAACTAAACCGGTTGTTTTAATTCTGTAGTTGGGAATGCAGCTAAAGGTCATTGCAACATCTGTTTGTGTTTGTGTGTGTGTGTGTGTGTGTGTGTGTGTGAGTGTGTGAGTGTGTGTGAGTGTGTGTGTGTGTGTGTGTGTGTGTGTGTGTGTGTGTGTGTGTGTGTGTGTGTGTGTGTGTGTGTGTGTGTGTGTGTGTGTGCATGCGCATGCACGCATGCGTGCGTACATATGTCTGTGTTCAAAATTGCTTATGTCCATTTGAGGTGTTTTAGAATGTGATTTATTTACTAACACCCACCATTCCCATGACCAAAGATCAAGTCAGAAGTGAACTAAACAAAGTAAAAAACAAGTCACAGTTGGTCATTAGCATAGCTTTATGTGGAGACCCGTCCACCTGTCATTTGGACGGGTAAAAACGAATATGGACGGGTAGAAATATGGGTGGACGGGTGGTGGACGGGTAAAAAATGAAGGAGCAAAAAAACCAATACCATAGATATTGTTAGTTATGCATTGAAAGTGAGTGAAAATGGTGTCACATGTGTGTTTGTAGTCCATTTCAGGTCAATATTTCAAAGTTAACATCCATGTGTCCACCAAAACATGTGACGTGACTGGCAATAATTTAATCCTGCATAAAGCCCTGGTCATTAGTCTAGTTCCTCTTTATGTCTGCTGAACTGTAAAGATGATCAAATCACCACCAATTGTGTCCAATGTGATAAAATCGACAGTGATTCGAGGGAGAAGTGTCCTGCTGACCCATCCTTCAATGGGGCAGGTCATCATAACTGGCTCACACAAATCTAAACACGCAAAACTGTTTCACCCAAGTTGAGGTTCACTGCTAACTTGCCTACAGGCCTGGATGGGACCGGTCCTGTGAAGTAGAACACACTGCTACACTGACCACAGATACAATCAGTGTACATAACTATGTACCATCTAGATAAGAGATAACACCACTGCCGGTCTGTTGACACTACATAATGCCCATGAACACAGCACGTATCCGTTTATTCACATGAAAAACACCCAGATCTCCACTAGGCTTCAGATATTTATTTTTTAACAGCCTGGGTAATAATAGTGCATGCTGGGCATGAATCAATCTCTAGACGGTAGACACAGGTAATCTAACTGATACAAAGTCTGGATTTTAAAAATAACTCTACAGGACCCACAGCTCTATATCAAGTCCCAGTTTGATGACCCCCTCTGTTATCAGTGTTGTAGTTCAGATTAATGTCACAAGTACTGGTACACCTGTAGTTCCCACAGGCCTTTGATGTGTTTAATGAGAACTGTCAATGTCATACTGGTTGGTCATTTCTCATTTGTTTGGTAGTTGACATTTTCATTGGCTCCTCTCACGAAACACTTCACAAGTACAGAATGTCTACAGTCTACACACTTGTTGACATTTGAATGATTTCAATCGCAGACGGTTAGACCTTTTGTTGGGTTAACAAAGGCTAAAATCAAAGCTAGCAATAGTCTTGTGTGCCAATATATGACTAAGTACTCTTAAATATTTTATTTAGCAAAAATGCCACCAATCACACATTTTGATCCGAGACGGTTGGACCGTCAGATTTTTATTATTTCATTAGGTGAGTCTGTTGGAATCCTTAGTTCTTGATAGCTCAGTCGAAAGACACACTGGTTTGATCATAAATGTCTCAGTTTCAAAGCTACAGGACATGCATTTGAACCATCATTCCTTCAACTGAATGTCTGATTATCTAAGCTTTAACCAGAGCTTCACATAAAGTCCATTGATCTAACCTTTTAAAACCAGAGCTCCCCATAAAGCAATGTGAACTCAGTAACTGACCATATATTACTATTGACACAGAGATCATGTTATCACCCAGTCCTCACACTGACTAATGTTGTATTTACCAACTGTGGTGGACCATCAAAATGATGACATGACTCAGGAGCCTGATCATTGATCCACAGATCTTAGGTCAGTAAGGACAAATGATCCCCAATTAGGTCTGAATGTAACTATTATATACAATCAGGACTTTATGCAGGATGACAACAAATTTGCCATGGATGTTAACTCATATGCCTACAGGCCAGTTGAGATATGTTTTATGAACAGAAATAATCTACAAACACACGTGTGACAACCATTTTCAAGGCATATCTATGATTTTAGGACTTTTTTGTGCCTTTTTTGTGCCTTCATTTTTTACCTGTCTACTGATATTTCTAGCTGTTCAGTTGGGTCTTACCCATCCAAATGATGGGTGGATGGGTCTCTGATTGAAGCTATGTATACAATGACATGATGACCTCAAACAGGTTATATTTTACTTCAAATTGAAGCAGATTTCATTGCCACTTCCCGCTGTATAACAAAGATTACTACTGTCAACACACAAAGGTCCCCGGACTCCCCCTCCTTGAACCACATTGCCCCTGGGGTAAATGTTACCCCAAATGTTACCATATGCTGCCCGTTACTGATCAAGGACACAGAGCATAAATTGGTGAACTCCACCTTCTGCTGGGCCAGTCCGCTGGCTGATAAATCTGCAGTGATTACAATTAATATACAGCAAGATAACACACTAATTACTCAATTAGGCGATGCTCCGTTAATAATTAGTGTACAATTTCAACCATCTGCTGTTGTTGGTCTTTGGCTGGTGGGCTGGTGCACTGATTGTGTTTCCATCCAGTCAAGACAGGTGTTGTTGCTTGTTAGCATTGTTTCATGGACAGGTGAGTGGCATACTCCACAGGCACTGGTGATGACATCACAGCCTGGAGTAACACATTAGACCATGTCATAAGCAGTGCCTGGAGTAACACCTTAGACCATGTAGTAAGTAATGTCTGGAGTAACACCTAAGACCATGTAGTAAGTAGTGCCTGGAGTAACACCTTAGACCATGTCATAAGCAGTGCCTGGAGTAACACCTTAGACCATGTCATAAGCAGTGCCTGGAGTAACACCTTAGACCATGTAGTAAGTAGTGCCCGGAGTAACACCTTAGACCATGTAGTAAGTAATGTCTGGAGTAACACCTAAGACCATGTAGTAAGTAATGTCTGGAGTAACACCTTAGACCATGTCATAAGCAGTGCCTGGAGTAACACCTTAGACCATGTAGTAAGTAGTCCCTGGAGTAACACCTTAGACCATGTAGTAAGTAATGTCTGGAGTAACACCTAAGACCATGTAGTAAGTAGTGCCTGGAGTAACACCTTAGACCATGTCATAAGCAGTGCCTGGAGTAACACCTTAGACCATGTCATAAGCAGTGCCTGGAGTAACACCTTAGACCATGTAGTAAGTAGTCCCTGGAGTAACACCTTAGACCATGTAGTAAGTAATGTCTGGAGTAAGACCTTAGACCATGTAGTAAGTAGTGCCTGGAGTAACACCTTAGACCATGTAGTAAGTAATGTCTGGAGTAACACATTAGACCATGTAGTAAGTAGTGCCTGGAGTAACACATTAGACCATGTAGTAAGTAGTGCCTGGAGTAACACCTTAGACCATGTAGTAAGTAATGTCTGGAGTAACACCTTAGACCATGTAGTAAGTAATGTCTGGAGTAACACCTTAGACCATGTAGTAAGTAGTGCCTGGAGTAACACATTAGACCATGTAGTAAGTAATGTCTGGAGTAAGACCTTAGACCATGTAGTAAGTAGTCCCTGCAGTAACACCTTAGACCATGTAGTAAGTAATGTCTGGAGTAAGACCTTAGACCATGTCATAAGCAGTGCTTGGAGTAACACCTAAGACCATGTCATAAGCAGTGCCTGGAGTAACACCTTAGACCATGTAGTAAGTAGTCCCTGGAGTAACACCTTAGACCATGTAGTAAGTAATGTCTGGAGTAAGACCTTAGACCATGTAGTAAGTAGTGCCTGGAGTAACACCTTAGACCATGTCATAAGCAGTGCCTGGAGTAACACCTTAGACCATGTCATAAGCAGTGCCTGGAGTAACACCTTAGACCATGTAGTAAGCAGTGCCCGGAGTAACACATTAGACCATGAAGTAAGGGTGCCCGGAGTAACACTTTAGACCATGTAGTAAGCGGGCTTGGAGTAACACTTTAGACCATGAAGTAAGCGGTGCCTGGAGTAACACATTAGACCATGAAGTAAGCGGTGCCCAGAGTAACACTTTAGACCATGTAGTAAGCGGTGCTTGGAGTAACACTTTAGACCATGAAGTAAGCGGTGCCTGGAGTAACACCTTAGACCATGTAGTAAGCAGTGCCCGGAGTAACACATTAGACCATGTAGTAAGCGGTGCCCGGAGTAATACCTTAGACCATGTAGTAAGCGGTGTTTGGAGTAACACTATAGACCATGAAGTAAGCGGTGCTTAGAGTAACACCTTAGACCATGAAGTAAGCGGTGCCCGGAGTAACACCTTAGACCATGTAGTAAGCGGTGCTTGGAGTAACACCTTAGACCATGAATTAAGCGGTGCCTGGAGTAACACCTTAGACCATGTAGGAAGTGGTGCCTGGAGTAACACCTTAGACCATGAAGTAAGCGGTGCCCGGAGTAACACCTTAGACCATGTAGTAAGCGGTGCTTAGAGTAACACTTTATACCATGTAGTAAGCGGTGCCCGGAGTAACACCGTAGACCACGAAGTAAGCGGTGCCTCGAGTAACACCTTAGACTATGAAGCAAGCGGTACCAGGAGTAACACCTTAGACCATGAAGTAAGCGGTACCAGGAGTAACACCTTAGACCATGAAGTAAGCGGTACCAGGAGTAACACCTTAGACCATGAAGTAAGCGGTGCCTCGAGTAACACCTTAGACTATGAAGTAAGCGGTACCAGGAGTAACACCTTAGACTATGAAGTAAGCGGTACCAGGAGTAACACCTTAGACTATGAAGTAAGCGGTACCAGGAGTAACACCTTAGACCATGAAGTAAGCGGTACCAGGAGTAACACCTTAGACCATGAAGTAAGCGGTGCCTCGAGTAACACCTTAGACTATGAAGTAAGCGGTACCAGGAGTAACACCTTAGACTATGAAGTAAGCGGTACCAGGAGTAACACCTTAGACTATGAAGTAAGCGGTGCCTCGAGTAACACCTTAGACTATGAAGTAAGCGGTACCAGGAGTAACACCTTAGACTATGAAGTAAGCGGTACCAGGAGTAACACCTTAGACCATGAAGTAAGCGGTACCAGGAGTAACACCTTAGACTATGAAGTAAGCGGTACCAGGAGTAACACCTTAGACTATGAAGTAAGCGGTACCAGGAGTAACACCTTAGACTATGAAGTAAGCGGTACCAGGAGTAACACCTTAGACTATGAAGTAAGCGGTGCCTCGAGTAACACCTTAGACTATGAAGTAAGCGGTACCAGGAGTAACACCTTAGACCATGTAGTAAGCAGCGCCTTGATAACTGCATAATATTGATAGAAAATGTATAGCTCAGCTGAACAAGTCAATGCTAATTTTTACTTGTCTTCTTCCACTGCCACCAGATATCTTGACATGTCATATTTCGTCATGTGACATAACACAATTAAAAAGACAGCCATACTTCAGAAGTTTAGATTTGGGATTAATTTCATTTTCAAGCTCCTTAAATTTGAAGAAAAATAGTGTGTTTCTTTTCAGATTGTTATATTGATTTTTAGGCAAACATCAGTAACACTGCACCACTCTCCATTTGCATCGCATGCTGTGCAGTGCGCACTCAACATCAATGATAAACAAGACACGTAGGCAACTCAAAATGCTGCTCTGATTGCATTAAATCTGACAGCAACAAATTGCAATTCCCCACGTTATCCAGGACTGTGTTATAAGATGAAATGTCAACATTTCCCGACTTCAAAACCTGAACTTCCACACAACAGAAGACCATATATTTCCCTTGACCCAAATTGCACAAATGTATACATTTGTTCAGAACTCATAGTTAAATAAACAATTTGTAAGTAATAACATATTGCCACAAGGGATAATCACTGACTATGATTCTAGCACCAGTCACACAGACACAGCAGACAGACCTCAGTGAGTACATATAACTAACATAACTTAGTATGTAATGGTCACTGTACAGTCAGTCACACTGACCAGTACTTTTGTGAGGCATGTCCCCAAGTTAAATATATCACAGTAATGACATACACCACAGAATCACCCAGAACTTGGACACAGGCCAGTAACAAGTGACTTCTAAGTGAAGGCCTCGCCTGTGATACCTGCCCTGGGGTGGCCAATATGGTCAAAGTAGGGCATAGTTCTCTGAGCTGAAGCTAGGGGCCTGAGGGGTAGAGTAATGACTTGAAGTGACGAGACCACAGGTTTCTACAACTACCCAGATGTGACATTTGGCACAGAATTAGGTAATCAGTCAATAAATGAAATTCCTAAATTATCAGCCAGTCTGGATTATTTGTCAACCCGTCAGAAATAAGTGCATGAATGTGTGTGGAAAACATCACACATTCTAATTATTAATAGTATTCCGGATTGGACATAAAATAGGTGATCTATCGGTATTTGAAAATACCAAAGTTTGACTACCACTTTATAATATAATTCTGTCATCATCAATTTGATCACAGATACCACCCAGCCTCTGTGTACTGACAAACAAACAGTTGGCTCAATGAAAACACTCCAGTTGGCCAGTCAATGAACATGTTTTACCCAGAATGAATGAACTACAAGGGCAGGGCAAGAACCGAACCAGCCTCAGGCCCAACAATGACTTGCCAAAGCGCTCTGCTCCGTTAACCAGGGTAGGCTATAAACAACACTCCAGGTGTATAACTGTACATCAGCAGTCTCAGCACATAATTAGGTTATCTCCGGCCCATCTGACCTGTGACCCCGGAATGAATCATGTCTACAGTGGCCATCTGTGTCCGGCTGAGAAGCTATGAATGCCAAGGAGCACAGCGGGCCTAAAACCACAGTCCCATGAATGAAACGTGGCTCTTGAGGGCTGTGCATGATCACACATGGAAATACACTGCAATCTATCATTCACATGTGTGTTGTATGTGTACACTATACATGCACACACACACATTCCCATGGATCCAGCACTCCATGGTGGCCACACCAGGGCCCCACACCTGTGAGAATATTTCCACATTCAGCAGTCATAATCAATGTATCACGACACACCTTCCCATGCATACACCCCCCTTACTTCCACGAGAAGGTTTCAACGTCGTGGGTCAGATTGCAAATAAAAGCGTTAATTAAAAAGTAATTGCTTTATAATAAAGCTAACCAACTCAATAACAACGTTAAACGTAAACTCAACTTTTTCACATACCACAACTACAGCAATAACAGTATACCTGCATGTAGGCAGGTAAATACCTGTGACTATCAACATGCCAGTGGCACATCTTAATTAATGGCCCATGCAGAGAAATGTACCAGTATCTACATAAAACTGTTTCTAATTTTAACATACATTATTTCAGCATGTACACATTTTCTTTGAAAATAAGTCATTACCTAAAATTAACCTTGTGACCAAACTGGTCATAGATCTGTGACATTTTAGGCCTTTTTCCAGGTCAACGTAATTAAATATTATTTATTACATAGTGCACTTGCTGAACTTTTATACCTGATGAAACCAAACATACAATGGGAAATTATAGGTTCTGCTTACCTTGTAGTTGCTAGATGTTACCCATGACACCAGTCCTTCAACGAACTTATCCAAATCATCGCAGTAGAGCGCACTTTTCGAGTCACGCAGATAATTCGCTAATTCCATGTACACTTGGAGTCGTTTCTTACTGTCCTGCGTGCACACGCTCGGCATGAAGTAATCCAGATTTTTCTCCATGATGTTGACACACTTGGTATTTAACCGTTTGACAGGGATAGCGATAAATACAAATGTTGATGTCTTTCACGTGGTAAATCCAACTGTTGCTATGAGTGAAATAAATGTGTGACAAGATGATAGGGTCGCGCCCTCTCAGACGGTCATCTTCTGTGTCCACGTCTCATTCGAACGATCCGATGTTGTCTGAAACAAAAGATAAGTCTTGTTGAAACTCACATTGTTTCACCTGATAGCATCTATCTGATGCACTTAATCATCATCATAATGATTGACACTAAGTGACTAACAGCACTTGTTAAATCATGCCTATGACACTTATGTCCAATTTCCAACAGGTTAATTGTTTAGAAATTATATTTACATTATACTTTGTTTCATAAATGAAGACTGGAGTTTTATTTTTTGTAATTGTAATAATAATACTTCTGATTCACTCCATTTCGTTGTTAGACATTATAATCATTCTGATCATCAATAATCTGATAAACAACTCGATTAACTCAGTGAAAACTATAGTATGATAATTGTATGCATTATACACACTTGACTATATGGACAGGACAACGCCCAAATGAATAAATCCAAGTTTGTGCAAATTAAAGTTTATTCAAGTGTTGTGGTCATGGAACTGTGTTTGCTTTTAAAATAGGTCAGCCAGGCTAACAAACTTTCTGTGAAAATAACTAGTTCTAAGCAACTTACTGAGCCATATAAATCATAATAGATAAAGTTGAAGAGTAATCAAAACTGACCATGAACTTTTAACATAAACCAATCATCAATTGTATTTCTAGTAATACAGCAATTTTGTCTTACACATGCGACCCAGCGAACCAGGAATTAGGTCACAGTGGCCCATTTTGCATGTGAGGCTAGGTCATCTGTGAATTGTGTGATATTTGCAGAAATGTACGCTTTATAATCTAATATTTTGATGAGTGGATTATTTTCTTCAGCAAATGATCCACCAATATGCTTTATTATGCTATGGACGTTGTTTTTTCTTCAGATTGTTTCATTTTTATCAATACTAAAAAACTGAATAATATATTTCAACAAATGAAGTATCTTTTTTAATATACGGTGTGTAGAATTCAAACCGGAACAAATGTCAATTTCACAATTTTGTGACTTCCGTGTGATGCCCATCTTTCAATGGTCAACAAACACATGTTAGTTACTGATCACTAGATGTACAGAAATCCCAACAAATCAAGTTGTGACAAAATTCAGAGAAGCAACATTAATATAAAGGACACATCTGACATGTCAGAAGCGATTGATTCCAGCAAATGATGCCAGTGATAAATCACTCCGCTGATGGTCGATTGGCGTGAGAGGAAATGACAGATCTAATAAGGGGCAACGACATGCAATTCACGAAGGGTCAGATGTCATGAATGAAGAAACATGACTAGGCATATTTGTTAACAGTAATAAGTTTATTTACTTTACCTTATAATCTGAACAATCAGTACACAGATAATAGACATGTATGTACGTCATTTGTTAAAAAAAAGTTAAATATTTGGATCACTGAACTGCATATATTTTAAATACATTATTAATATAGGATTTCCAATGTAAAATAAACAAAACTGATAAATTGTTCAACCATTAAACTGCAGATCAATATTTAATAATTTTAATTAGCAAAACATAATATTCCCAGTTAATTACACGTAAATGTTTAAACATTTTGAAAGTAGTTTGTGTTCTCTGCTAACTATCTAGTACCTAGTGGTAAAGTTCACCGGTTATAAATTTAGTAATGAATATATATGTTGAAAACATATCAACTGAATATAAGCATTCATAAAGTTAGTTGGAAAAACATCCAAAGATTGACACAAATACAGTGAGTCCACACACTCAGTGTGCTACAAATGGCTACATTTGCAACAACCATGTCAATCTGATGGATCTGATGTTTTTTGATAATACCTTGTTCCCAGTGAGAACTAGACCACAATATTTAATAGTGAAACACATATTACAGTTACCCCCTCCCCCCAATCCCAACTAGTGACACTGGGTAACCCTAGATCTAATTGTTGGCACAATTTGCTGAACTACAATAACTTGGCTCAGGCTTGAATGGGTCAGACAATGACAGTAACAAATGAGGCCTCTCATGGCATAATGTGGACAATGTTGTAAGAGCCAGGCACTGATACTGTTGTGTAACTGTGCAGCCATGGCATTGATATTATGTGACAGACTGGTAGTCCCAGTGTCACATATGAAAATCAACCTCAATGAAATACTATTTTTATTTTATTTCATGCTTAGGATACATGTGGGTCAATAATATAACACAAATTATTGCAAAGTTATATAAAATAAAGTTTGGAATGGAATGACAATATCAGCCTGAATGTAACATAACTCTACAGAAAAGAACTACTTTAAACCACTGGCATGATGCAGTGCCAGATACTGAGAGAGTCTGTACTGATGTGTAGATGACAATTATCTCAATTGACAGAAAGATAATTGTAGAAACAGACTGTGACAATCTGCTGAGATCAGGACTCTCTGCACCACACCTATAATTCTTTATGAATCAGACAATGTAGTCACAGTATGCTTTATCAGTAGGTTTAAAGTAGGTATGTTATACTTATAATCATTACATCTTGCTTTGTTAAATTGTGTAATTTAATTTTTCCCACAAAAACAGTCACTATTCTTCCTATTGTAACATCACAACCTGGGTACACTTACCCACAAAGCAAAAACCTGATGGTAGATTGAATTGTGCTGCAGGAATTAAGTGTTTTACAACCAGACTGAGTAGCTACAATACAAACTGCAAGAGAACTATCATCACAATCCCCAGGAATGTGTACAACAAAAACAGTTCAACAAATCATTGGAACTGAGCACTGGCAAGTCTCACCAGGACGAGGAGAAAGTGGCCTGTATAGCAAGGTGACCACATAACCCAGACTAACTTTCAATGGATACAACTTTGGGCTATCCTGGGTTGACTTTAATTATGAGGTGGCTGCATTACTGAGATGGTTGTACTGTGAGGTTTGTCTGCAGCACTACAGTTGTACTTACAAGTTTCTAGGCCTACTAACACAGTTACTGAAGTACGTGTTCATTTACCTGGCAGTGTAATACGGGTCATACAGCACGTTGTTAGAGACCACACATGCTGAAGGTATGCACGAGGTATACTGCTTCGCTAGATAAACAATCAGGTAACACCCAGTAGGCAATCTAAATGCAGAGTTCTGCTATATACCAAACGGACAGCCTAAACTGAGCAGCCAGACTAAACAGCTAGCCTAAATGTAGCAGAGCTAAATGTTTTACATCTTGCTCAAGTACGTCTTCTCTCTGCATACTTGTTAGTTATTACATTTACAAACTTAGAATTAAGTTGCACTATTGTAAACAATTATTTCTTAACAAAGTAAACATTTCAGGCATCTTGACAACTGAATGATAACTGTTTTCAGAAGAGTGTCATAACTGTCATACCCCCACCAGGGGGGGGGGTAACTGACTGAATGGAGGCTTGAGAAAATGCATCAATCAAATGTTGTGGTTACTAACAATGTTGTGGTTACAACAAACTGCCTGAAGTCATTTCAACACCAGTGATGAACCACATCAAAGTCAAATCACAGAAGATGCACCATATCAACAAAACAAGAGTCTAATACAAGAGATCAGTAAATGAATTTTGGCATGCAGCGGACATCCCTATGATTTTGGTAGTGTGTTTTGGAATAAATCCTAGATGGCAAATGAATGAACACACATATGCGTTGTGTTTTATAATCCAGTATAATTTTTTTTAACTTTTAACGGCTTCCTTGCAAAAAACAAGGATAAAAAACCAATGTCTCGGCCCTGAACTTGTCCACTACCAATCACAAAGTTATAAAAAATTGCAATTATCACAAAATTAACATACTAATACTGAATATATTGATCATGGCTTATGTTGTAAGAAATATGGTTATATTGTAAGAAAATAACTAATTTTTGAGCAAAATTTGCAGAAATGTATAAAATTTCGACCTGTCACCTACAGGTCTTGGTCACGTGACGAGAAATCTTTTGATCTGTTCAAGCCTGAGCCAAGTTATTGTAGTTCAGCAAATTGTGCCAACAATTAGATCTAGGGTTACCCAATGCCATTAGTTGTTGCAGGGGGTGATAATATGCAATATGTGTTTTAGCATTCTTCATGATCTAGTGCTCACTGGGAACAAACCACATCAGAATAACTAGATCCATTGATCAGGTTGACACGGTTATTGCAAATGTACACATTTGTGGCATACTGAGTGTATTATAACTCTGTGGCCTCTACTGAGTGTGTTGTAACTCTGTGGCCTCTACTGAGTGTGTTATAACTCTGTGGCCTCTACTGAGTGTATTATAACTCTGTGGCCTCTACTGAGTGTGTTGTAACTCTGTGGCCTCTACTGAGTGTGTTATAACTCTGTGGCCTCTACTGAGTGTGTTGTAACTCTGTGGCCTCTACTGAGTGTATTATAACTCTGTGGCCTCTACTGAGTGTGTTATAACTCTGTGGCCTCTACTGAGTGTGTTATAACTCTGTGGCCTCTACTGAGTGTGTTGTAACTCTGTGGCCTCTACTGAGTGTGTTGTAACTCTGTGGTCTCTACTGAGTGTGTTGTAACTCTGTGGCCTCTACTGAGTGTGTTGTAACTCTGTGGCCTCTACTGAGTGTGTTGTAACTCTGTGGCCTCTACTGAGTGTGTTGTAACTCTGTGGTCTCTACTGAGTGTGTTGTAACTCTGTGGTCTCTACTGAGTGTGTTGTAACTCTGTGGTCTCTACTGAGTGTGTTGTAACTCTGTGGTCTCTACTGAGTGTGTTGTAACTCTGTGGTCTCTACTGAGTGTGTTGTAACTCTGTGGTCTCTACTGAGTGTGTTGTAACTCTGTGGCCTCTACTGAGTGTGTTGTAACTCTGTGGCCTCTACTGAGTGTGTTATAACTCTGTGGCCTCTACTGAGGGGGTAGGTTGATTTTTAAATCTGTGGCCTCTACTGAGTGTGTTATAACTCTGTGGTCTCTACTGAGTGTGTTGTAACTCTGTGGTCTCTACTGAGTGTGTTATAACTCTGTGGTCTCTACTGAGTGTGTTGTAACTCTGTGGTCTCTACTGAGTGTGTTGTAACTCTGTGGCCTCTACTGAGTGTGTTGTAACTCTGTGGTCTCTACTGAGTGTGTTATAACTCTGTGGTCTCTACTGAGTGTGTTGTAACTCTGTGGTCTCTACTGAGTGTGTTGTAACTCTGTGGTCTCTACTGAGTGTGTTATAACTCTGTGGTCTCTACTGAGTGTGTTGTAACTCTGTGGTCTCTACTGAGTGTGTTGTAACTCTGTGGTCTCTACTGAGTGTGTTGTAACTCTGTGTCTCTACTGAGTGTGTTATAACTCTGTGGCCTCTACTGATTGTGTTATAACTCTGTGGCCTCTACTGAGTGTGTTATAACTCTGTGGTCTCTACTGAGTGTGTTGTAACTCTGTGGTCTCTACTGAGTGTGTTGTAACTCTGTGGTCTCTACTGAGTGTGTTGTAACTCTGTGGCCTCTACTGAGTGTGTTGTAACTCTGTGGTCTCTACTGAGTGTGTTGTAACTCTGTGGTCTCTACTGAGTGTGTTGTAACTCTGTGGCCTCTACTGAGTGTGTTGTAACTCTGTGGCCTCTACTGAGTGTGTTGTAACTCTGTGGCCTCTACTGAGTGTGTTATAACTCTGTGGTCTCTACTGAGTGTGTTGTAACTCTGTGGTCTCTACTGAGTGTGTTGTAACTCTGTGGTCTCTACTGAGTGTGTTGTAACTCTGTGGTCTCTACTGAGTGTGTTGTAACTCTGTGGTCTCTACTGAGTGTGTTGTAACTCTGTGGCCTCTACTGAGTGTGTTGTAACTCTGTGGTCTCTACTGAGTGTGTTGTAACTCTGTGGTCTCTACTGAGTGTGTTGTAACTCTGTGGTCTCTACTGAGTGTGTTGTAACTCTGTGGTCTCTACTGAGTGTGTTATAACTCTATGGTCTCTACTGATTGTGTTATAACTCTGTGGCCTCTACTGAGTGTGTTGTAACTCTGTGGTCTCTACTGAGTGTGTTGTAACTCTGTGGTCTCTACTGAGTGTGTTGTAACTCTGTGGTCTCTACTGAGTGTGTTGTAACTCTGTGGTCTCTACTGAGTGTGTTGTAACTCTGTGGCCTCTACTGAGTGTGTTGTAACTCTGTGGCCTCTACTGAGTGTGTTGTAACTCTGTGGTCTCTACTGAGTGTGTTGTAACTCTGTGGTCTCTACTGAGTGTGTTGTAACTCTGTGGTCTCTACTGAGTGTGTTATAACTCTGTGGCCTCTACTGAGTGTGTTGTAACTCTGTGGCCTCTACTGAGTGTGTTGTAACTCTGTGGTCTCTACTGAGTGTGTTGTAACTCTGTGGTCTCTACTGAGTGTGTTATAACGCTGTGGCCTCTACTGAGTGTGTTATAACTCTGTGGTCTCTACTGAGTGTGTTGTAACTCTGTGGTCTCTACTGAGTGTGTTATAACTCTGTGGTCTCTACTGAGTGTGTTATAACTCTGTGGCCTCTACTGAGTGTGTTATAACTCTGTGGTCTCTACTGAGTGTGTTATAACTCTGTGGTCTCTACTGAGTGTGTTATAACTCTGTGGTCTCTACCGAGTGTGTTATAACTCTGTGGTCTCTACCGAGTGTGTTATAACTCTGTGGTCTCTACCGAGTGTGTTATAACTCTGTGGTCTCTACCGAGTGTGTTATAACTCTGTGGTCTCTACTGAGTGTGTTATAACTCTGTGGTCTCTACTGAGTGTGTTATAACTCTGTGGTCTCTACTGAGTGTGTTATAACTCTGTGGTCTCTACTGAGTGTGTTATAACTCTGTGGTCTCTACCGAGTGTGTTATAACTCTGTGGTCTCTACCGAGTGTGTTGTAACTCTGTGTCTCTACGAGTGTGTTATAACTCTGTGGTCTCTACTGAGTGTGTTATAACTCTGTGGTCTCTACCGAGTGTGTTATAACTCTGTGGTCTCTACTGAGTGTGTTATAACTCTGTGGTCTCTACTGAGTGTGTTATAACTCTGTGGTCTCTACTGAGTGTGTTATAACTCTGTGGTCTCTACCGAGTGTGTTATAACTCTGTGGTCTCTACTGAGTGTGTTATAACTCTGTGGTCTCTACTGAGTGTGTTGTAACTCTGTGGTCTCTACCGAGTGTGTTGTAACTCTGTGGTCTCTACCGAGTGTGTTGTAACTCTGTGGTCTCTACCGAGTGTGTTGTAACTCTGTGGTCTCTACTGAGTGTGTTGTAACTCTGTGGTCTCTACCGAGTGTGTTGTAACTCTGTGGTCTCTACCGAGTGTGTTGTAACTCTGTGGTCTCTACCGAGTGTGTTGTAACTCTGTGGTCTCTACCGAGTGTGTTGTAACTCTGTGGTCTCTACCGAGTGTGTTGTAACTCTGTGGTCTCTACCGAGTGTGTTGTAACTCTGTGGTCTCTACCGAGTGTGTTGTAACTCTGTGGTCTCTACCGAGTGTGTTGTAACTCTGTGGTCTCTACCGAGTGTGTTGTAACTCTGTGGTCTCTACCGAGTGTGTTATAACTCTGTGGTCTCTACCGAGTGTGTTATAACTCTGTGGTCTCTACCGAGTGTGTTATAACTCTGTGGCCTCTACTGAGTGTGTTGTAACTCTGTGGTCTCTACTGAGTGTGTTGTAACTCTGTGGTCTCTACTGAGTGTGTTATAACTCTGTGGTCTCTACTGAGTGCGTTGTAACTCTGTGGTCTCTACTGAGTGTGTTGTAACTCTGTGGTCTCTACTGAGTGCGTTGTAACTCTGTGTCTCTACTGAGTGTGTTGTAACTCTGTGGTCTCTACCGAGTGTGTTATAACTCTGTGGTCTCTACTGAGTGTGTTGTAACTCTGTGGTCTCTACTGAGTGTGTTGTAACTCTGTGTCTCTACTGAGTGTGTTATAACTCTGTGGTCTCTACTGAGTGTGTTGTAACTCTGTGGTCTCTACTGAGTGTGTTATAACTCTGTGGTCTCTACCGAGTGTGTTATAACTCTGTGGTCTCTACCGAGTGTGTTATAACTCTGTGGTCTCTACCGAGTGTGTTGTAACTCTGTGTCTCTACCGAGTGTGTTGTAACTCTGTGGTCTCTACTGAGTGTGTTGTAACTCTGTGGTCTCTACTGAGTGTGTTATAACTCTGTGGTCTCTACTGAGTGTGTTGTAACTCTGTGTCTCTACTGAGTGTGTTATAACTCTGTGGTCTCTACTGAGTGTGTTGTAACTCTGTGGTCTCTACTGAGTGTGTTATAACTCTGTGGTCTCTACTGAGTGTGTTGTAACTCTGTGGTCTCTACCGAGTGTGTTGTAACTCTGTGGTCTCTACTGAGTGTGTTGTAACTCTGTGGTCTCTACTGAGTGTGTTGTAACTCTGTGGTCTCTACTGAGTGTGTTGTAACTCTGTGGTCTCTACTGAGTGTGTTGTAACTCTGTGGTCTCTACTGAGTGTGTTGTAACTCTGTGGTCTCTACTGAGTGTGTTGTAACTCTGTGGTCTCTACTGAGTGTGTTGTAACTCTGTGGTCTCTACTGAGTGTGTTGTAACTCTGTGTCTCTACTGAGTGTGTTGTAACTCTGTGGTCTCTACTGAGTGTGTTGTAACTCTGTGGTCTCTACTGAGTGTGTTGTAACTCTGTGGTCTCTACTGAGTGTGTTGTAACTCTGTGGTCTCTACTGAGTGTGTTGTAACTCTGTGGTCTCTACTGAGTGTGTTGTAACTCTGTGGTCTCTACTGAGTGTGTTGTAACTCTGTGGTCTCTACTGAGTGTGTTGTAACTCTGTGGTCTCTACTGAGTGTGTTGTAACTCTGTGGTCTCTACTGAGTGTGTTGTAACTCTGTGGTCTCTACTGAGTGTGTTGTAACTCTGTGGTCTCTACTGAGTGTGTTGTAACTCTGTGGTCTCTACTGAGTGTGTTGTAACTCTGTGGTCTCTACTGAGTGTGTTGTAACTCTGTGGTCTCTACTGAGTGTGTTGTAACTCTGTGGTCTCTACTGAGTGTGTTGTAACTCTGTGGTCTCTACTGAGTGTGTTGTAACTCTGTGGTCTCTACTGAGTGTGTTGTAACTCTGTGGTCTCTACTGAGTGTGTTGTAACTCTGTGGTCTCTACTGAGTGTGTTGTAACTCTGTGGTCTCTACTGAGTGTGTTGTAACTCTGTGGTCTCTACTGAGTGTGTTGTAACTCTGTGGTCTCTACTGAGTGTGTTGTAACTCTGTGGTCTCTACTGAGTGTGTTGTAACTCTGTGGTCTCTACTGAGTGTGTTGATAACTCTGTGGTCTCTACTGAGTGTGTTGTAACTCTGTGGTCTCTACTGAGTGTGTTATAACTCTGTGGTCTCTACCGAGTGTGTTGTAACTCTGTGGTCTCTACCGAGTGTGTTGTAACTCTGTGGTCTCTACCGAGTGTGTTATAACTCTGTGGTCTCTACTGAGTGTGTTATAACTCTGTGGTCTCTACTGAGTGTGTTGTAACTCTGTGGTCTCTACTGAGTGCGTTATAACTCTGTGGTCTCTACTGAGTGTGTTGTAACTCTGTGTCTCTACTGAGTGTGTTGTAACTCTGTGGTCTCTACTGAGTGTGTTGTAACTCTGTGGTCTCTACTGAGTGTGTTGTAACTCTGTGGTCTCTACTGAGTGTGTTGTAACTCTGTGGTCTCTACTGAGTGTGTTGTAACTCTGTGGTCTCTACTGAGTGTGTTGTAACTCTGTGGTCTCTACTGAGTGTGTTGTAACTCTGTGGTCTTTACTGAGTGTGTTATAACTCTGTGTCTCTACTGAGTGTGTTGTAACTCTGTAGTCTCTACTGAGTGTGTTGTAACTCTGTGGTCTCTACTGAGTGTGTTGTAACTCTGTGTCTCTACTGAGTGTGTTGTAACTCTGTAGTCTCTACTGAGTGTGTTGTAACTCTGTAGTCTCTACTGAGTGTGTTGTAACTCTGTGGTCTCTACTGAGTGTGTTGTAACTCTGTGGTCTCTACTGAGTGTGTTGTAACTCTGTGGTCTCTACCGAGTGTGTTGTAACTCTGTGGTCTCTACTGAGTGTGTTGTAACTCTGTGGTCTCTACTGAGTGTGTTGTAACTCTGTGGTCTCTACTGAGTGTGTTATAACTCTGTGGTCTCTACTGAGTGTGTTGTAACTCTGTGGTCTCTACTGAGTGTGTTGTAACTCTGTGTCTCTACTGAGTGTGTTATAACTCTGTGGTCTCTACTGAGTGTATTGTAACTCTGTGTCTCTACTGAGTGTGTTGTAACTCTGTGGTCTCTACTGAGTGTGTTGTAACTCTGTGTCTCTACTGAGTGTGTTATAACTCTGTGGTCTCTACTGAGTGTATTGTAACTCTGTGTCTCTACTGAGTGTGTTATAACTCTGTGGTCTCTACTGAGTGTGTTGTAACTCTGTGTCTCTACTGAGTGTGTTGTAACTCTGTGGTCTCTACTGAATGTGTTGTAACTCTGTGGTCTCTACTGAGTGTGTTGTAACTCTGTGTCTCTACTGAGTGTGTTATAACTCTGTGGTCTCTACTGAGTGTATTGTAACTCTGTGGCCTCTACTGAGTGTGTTGTAACTCTGTGGTCTCTACTGAGTGTGTTATAACTCTGTGGCCTCTACTGAGTGTGTTGTAACTCTGTGGTCTCTACTGAGTGTATTGTAACTCTGTGGTCTCTACTGAGTGTATTGTAACTCTGTGGTCTCTACTGAGTGTGTACTGGAGACAGAACTTTGACGGAGGGCACAGTGGTGAGCACATCCATCTAGCACAGGGCAGTGGTTCGTAACCCCAAGTCTATAGAAGGGGATGACAGGCTGTCACATTTCACAGACCACCCCTAGCTGTATGTTTTGGCAGATTCAACACATTGAAGTACAGATGAGAGACAACCATCACCATAGCAACAGAGAAAATGTATGCTTTCAAGGACAAACTTGATCGTTGGGTCATGATAGTCGATATGTGCTATGTTGCTGCCTTCCTTACACTGGCTCAGTTTGCACAAGCAGACTCCAAGTTGGATCATAGTGAGATGAAGAACATGCTTTGTGCTGACCACGGCTTTATGCAGAATAAAAATTACTGCCAGTCACACATGTTTTGGTGGACACGTGGATGTTAACTGTTAAGCCAGTTTACAAACTTTTAAATGTGTCTGATGACCTAAAAAAGCCAGTGGTACCACAAGAGGGCACAGTGAAGACTCCAAACCCAGAGAACAACTGGCTACAGACACCACTTCTTCTCAACCAGAGTGGTTAAAATGTGGAACTCCCTGTCAGACAACACAGATCAGGCCAGGACAGTAAATGAACTGAAGTCACGCCTCCAAAAAGTTTGGATAGGTCACCCAGACCTGTATAATTAAAAAAATTCAAATTAACTAGCCTTGACAAACCAGATAAAAACATATGAAAAAAATACATCAATCGAGAACTGCAACATCAGAAAATTAATCTTGAGACGGTCTCAATGCTCAGTTTTGGGCAACTACTGAGGTAAGATCTTGAGGTAAGAAATGGACTACAAACACACATGTGACACCATTTTCATGGCATAACTAACAATATCTATGGTTTTTAAGACCTTATTTTTTGGCTCTTGCGTTGTTTACCCGTCCACCCATATTTCTACCCGTCCATATTCGTTTTTACCCGTCCCAATGATGAGTGGACGGGTCTCTACATAAAGCTATGATGCTGACTCAAAAACTGATACTTTCCAGTGGCCCCCACCCTTCAGGCTCGTTTCTCAAAACAAAATCAATTTCTGTGTCCCATACATGCTAGGGAAAACGACCAGTAAGAGCTCCCAGAGTTACGCTTTGATGGTGAAGTATAAATGATGCACGAATATGATCAAGTTTTGGCTTAAAATGAGGGGCAAATATCTAGAAATTTATAAAGAACCAGTGGAATATTGAGTCTTGTGATGTCCCCAACTAGCTACCTCAGTAAATTTGCTTTCTTTACAACTGAATGGATGGGGGTTGCAGTGGCTAATGACCACAACGAAGGGGTCACTGGGTAAATCTGGTTGAGAAATACTGGTCTAGCTGTAGAGTGCACAATGTCAGCATCAGGCATGGTACATTTTATATCAAAACGTGATTCAATATTGGGGATTATGTATCTATCACCTGTGTGACTTCACTGACTAGGAGATTATGTTATTGGTGGTCCCATCTCAATTTGTTTTGGGAAGTAAGTGTTTGATCCAAAGATGACATGTATGACAGTATATTTGAAAAGCAGTCATATCATAGATGATGTATTATAAAAATGTCTGTTGTATGTATGTATAATCTTTGTAACTGAGCTTTAGCTGCATTTTAAGTGTAAATACTAACAGTTATGTTAACTAAGTAATCAACTTATAAATGCATAACATGACAACCAAATTCTTGTATTCATAAAACACACTAATTAATTATTTTTCAGGATCCTGTTACCATCTATGTTTTATGTGGTGTTATTATATGTTCTTTTTTAAGTAATATATTTTCTTCTTGTATGTATAGGCATATATATGTATAGGCATATATTCATAACAATGTTTTTCAATCAAGGCAAATTATTATGATTAACACACTTAAAATTGTAGTCTTAAAGTCTTAAACATTTCTTAATTTATACTGACCTTGCACATTGATTTCCTATTGGCAGCATCAAATTAACATTTATTTTAATATATAAAACTTATTCACAACGTAGTCTCGGCATCGACAAGGCTTGAAAGGTCTCTGAACAACGATTTGATTCTTAATTTTGTCACCGCTTCATAATCAATCTCATTCAACAAGTACCGGGTTGAATGTTTTCCTGGAATCACCATTCACAAGCTTAATAAAGTATTTTCAGAAATGTTTAATAGTATTTGATTTTAAGTACATTGTCACTGGAACGACTGCGATTGCTGGCAAAGGGAGAGGCAAATCGGATACCCCGCAAATCAGATCAGTGAAGCCAATGCTAACGGATCGATCGAAACTCAAACTAAAAGCGGACGTTTTCATTGAAATTGAAGGCAGATTTAGGGCCCTAGCGGCACCGCACTTGCACGGAAATATACCGGATAGTGATATAATTAATACGATGTCACATTACACACTAGAGTTAATATAGACTTACTTCATAATGTATCCGGGGTAGCAATGTGTGCATGTATTCTGCTGAAAATAATGGATGTACTGTTTTCATCGAGATGCAAAACCGATCTCATCACAAAAAGCCGCCATCTTGTGCATATCCCGTGAAGCATGTCGGGAAAGCGCCAATTTCTTTGTCTGCCGCTAGTGGGCGCACTGTTGCTGAAAAAGAAAACTGCAGTGGTGCCGCCTGTTGACCAGACCCATTATTACCATTCATAGGTATCACCACTAAAGTTGAGCGCATAACCAATTAGACGGCCCTGAAGTCCTTTGGAGGACGTTTATAATTATAAATTAAATGTAGTTTGGTTGCCCATAGTCACTGCCTAGTCTATTCACCATAATCACCTAATTGGCATTTTCTTTGGTTATCCACATGAGATGACAGGAAACACAGCCAATGCAGTTGAGATCAATAAAATGTATCAACATTTCATTCTATAGTTCTTTAGCCTCGGTTACCCAGGTTCTTTAGCCAGGTTGCCGTGAGGTGGCAGCACTTTTAAGCCCCTCAACTCTGACTGGGAAATAAAATAGGCTGCAGTTGTAACCCCAGATTAGGGTAGACACACTGATTGGTTCTCAGGCCGAATTTGAAATAACAAATTAAATAACGAAACTTTTTTAATTATTATAAAAACTATTCAAAATTTAACTTTTACTAACACAAAATAAATAGAAATACGAATTTCCAGTTGTTTATAAAATAGGACTTACTGCAGGATTAAATAGTATCCGTGAGATGGCAGCATTGTTTATCCCCACACGGATAATATTCAAAAGCCGGTGTGGCGGTCCAGAACGTCGAGCGGTCCAGAACGTCAAAAGGTTAGCGGTTCATGGGGAAGGTTAGCGCGACGTTACGGCCCGCGGCTAGCCAGTCTGGGATGTATATCCGGTCCAGG